>BPTQ01000004.1:25867082-25987055 GCA_019973895.1 Chrysanthemum seticuspe | reverse complement strand
TTGAATATTGATATATTAATATACGTTAATGGAAATTTCTGTGTTATAAGTCATAATTATGTCTTCTTAAAAAAAACAGTTTTGGGACACGCACGTGTCCATAATATTGATCATAGAGAATAT
Organism: Chrysanthemum seticuspe; assembly: GCA_019973895.1. Lineage (NCBI taxonomy): Eukaryota > Viridiplantae > Streptophyta > Magnoliopsida > Asterales > Asteraceae > Chrysanthemum > Chrysanthemum seticuspe. The sequence goes on along the minus strand of BPTQ01000004.1, from coordinate 25,986,932 downwards.
GCTCAAAGTAGTAAATCGTAAATACGTATATACACACATGTACATATAATATGACGCATTCTAACATGTTTACATTCTATACATGTATTACATGTGTTATCGATTATAACTCTATTTCAATTATGAGCTCACATTACATATATGGATAACTAACATATACATGTTTCACATCGAAACCAATGGATCGAGTGTAATGGATGGAAGAAGTAGCAGTAAAAGAATTGAGTACGGTGGTCGAATGAAAGTTGTACAGTGTATAATGTAACTATCGTAATTAGGATGGTAGTAATATTATTTAGAAATAGATGTGGGTTTATGTGTTACCCATTTAGTAAAACGTGATAGTGATACCCTCCACTAAACATGTGAGAATTAAAACTAACTCTGTGAGTGCCATGTTCGTATATATCGTGTGATATTTGTGACATGTTGATACAATACGTGTTTACTCAATCAAAATTAAGAGTGTACAAATCACCTCCCATAGTGATAGTGCAAAATGATTTACCCATTGTGTATTTGGGTGTAGATAAAGATTTATTATAATGATGGTAGGATTAATGCTATCAATGTAATATGTGACATGTTGAAAGTAAGCTGGTGGCATGAGTTAAGAAAATGACGATGAAGAAGGTAGGTAATGTGAGCTAGGTAACCAAAGCTACACTTTGTACATATACAATCAATAGGTATATACATTACACTCGAGTATTAACTTTATCTCAATATTAGCTATTGTGTACATTATGTACATATCTTACATTTGTACAATCTTACGCAGTATAATATACATGTACACACATATATGCATAAATGCTAAATGATGAAACTCGTATAAGAGATACTAGTTATAATACCTGTGCACGCACAGGGTTTTGACAAAAAAAATTCTTCTGTATTAATACTGAATATTGTGTCTTTAAAGGTAATTGCATATAATTATATAGTTATAAGTTTCGTGCACGCACAAAATTTACACATAAATAAAATTTATTTTAACATTTTAGTTCGAATTTGCCCATAAAAATTGTGATATAAGTACAACTAATACTTATGCATGAGTTTTTCATTATGCATTAATATCCATTAGAATTTGGTAAAATATTTGTAAAAATTTCTGTTAGGTAACTCAAGATTTAATTTTATTTAGCTGACAAAGATGTTGATATTGTTATTTAAATTTCACTACTAATATTATGTTGTACTCATGATGCAAGTTTAATAGCACATAATGAGTGTTGATAAAGTTAAAGTATACTTATTTTATAATGAGCGTTGATATTATGTTGATGTTTATAAAAATGTTTTTCTAGATAGCCTTATATAAATAAATAAGAATTACATGAATCATTGTTATAAGTAAAATCGCGTATATTTATTTTTAAATTAAAGTAAACCGTGTTTACAATTTGATAGTTATATTTTCCGTTTTCAGTAATTTAGACGTATTTAAAATATAAACTCGTGTCCACGTAAGTTATTTTAAAAATGAAATAAATGAGTCTTTATTTAACGTATATAGTAAAAAAATTGATATTTATAATCTTATGTAAATTTATATGTTGTTATTTTAAAACAACATATTATTGTATTTTTTTAAGATATAAAGTTTAAATGGTATAAAGTATAAGGGGGTATTTGTTTATAATCCAAAGTTATTAAAAAACATGAAGGTTTATAATATTATACTTAACTTTATATAATTTTTAAAAAATCAACCACTAAAATTTTATTAATTACCTCCTCTTTTTTTAAGTTTTTGTTTTCACAATTTTGACACCTATATTTTTATGTATTTTTTTTATCAACGAAGTTTCTCCACCAAATTTATTAAAATTTGACCAAAATCAATTTAATTTTGACTTCTATTAACCAATCACATCACATGATTTTGCTTACGTGGCGAAATCGAGCTCTTCTATTGGCCCAAATTTTTTTTCAATGAGAAGGGTTTTCCAAAAACACTCTGAAATGATGTAATTCTTTTATTATATAAAAGATTGCATTATTGATAACGTGTTTATAAATTCAACTACGTACTGGATGGGCCATAACCTGACCTTCAAGTTAGGCCATATCTATCCTCTAAGGCTCTAATTACATCCTCTAACAATAAAGACATCGACAAACAAACAATGTTGTGAATGAGTTTAAGCAATCCTCAAAGATCAAACTTTCATATATTTTTTATGAATTGCTTCATGATAAATACGATCCATCACTTGCTAAATATATAAGATATTTTGTCAAATGCGGTTACACGTGTTTCACTAAACATGGGTTAGCATTTTATTTATTTATTTATTATTAACATGGTTAGCATTTTAATTTAAAGTTCAACAAATAGGTCATTTTAATTATCTGTACTACTCTTATCATCTAACCTCCACTACAAAAAAATAGGCATTTTGTGACAGAATAATGACTTAAAAAGTGTCATTAAATCCAACACCTTTTATAAAGTGTGGACGAAAATCCAAATATTGAGATTAATTACACTTTTTATAATCAAAATGTGTCATAAAGGCAAAAAAATATGTACTCTCACTTTTTTTATCAATGTAAATAGATTTCAATTTTTTTTTACTTCTTTCAAAGAGAGGTGCAAATATCAAGATATTTTTTTATGACTTCCCTTTAAGAATTAAAAAGGACTTCTTTCTCAACAAGCAACCTTTCGCCTTTACCTATTTGACTTCTACTTAGAAATTTATGTGTGGGAGAACCAAATAAAATTTTTAGTGACACTTTTTTTTATACTTTATGACACTTTTTTTATTTTTAAGTAACACCTTTATGACTTCTGGTGACACTTTGTTTTATGTGTCATGACAATGTTTTGTAGTGCTCTTATTTTATCACACTTCAAATTCCCTCCAAAAACACAAATACTTTTTCTTTTTCTTTTCCATTTTTTTTTTCTTTTCTTTTTTTCTGATAAAATAACTGATTAAAATATAAAGAAAGAGAAACAAATGGTTAGGAATCCCAACAGCAAGTACCTTAAGTGGAGTTAAAAAGTGTTAAACCAACCAAAGGAAAGTGCTAGCTGGTTGTCTCATTGTGTTAAGTTGAGAGCTATTTGAGTAAAAGAGGAAATTTTTGTACCTCGTGTGCTTACTTTCATAACCCTATCAAAACCATTGTGTAAAATGAGACTATGCATGAGTTAAGCTAGAGCTCAAACTCGAGTTCGACATATATATACTCGAATCTTAAGTCATTGAAATCTACTCAATATTAAACGAGTTGAGCGCGAAATCGAGTTTGATATACGTGAGTAGAATCTTGAGTCGGGTTTGAGCTCTAAAATACTCGGCTCATAAGGCTCGCGAAGCTCAAGTTAAATTACACTTTTATGCTTCTATATACATATGAAGATTTAATTTCCATGATTATATAATGTAACATGTAAACAAAGCGAGTCAAGTCAAGTGAATATTTATGGACCTCAAGCTTAAATTTTAGGCTTGATTGAGCTCGAGTTGAGTTCCAAGTTGACGAATCAAGGTCGAATTTGATATTCAAAGCTCGGTCTAGTTTTTAACCCTGTTCTGATCAGTTACACCCCAAATATACGGTTTTCTTTTATCTATACACAATGACACAACTCGAATATATATATATATGTGCATCATGTACTACATGCTCATTTCATAATATAGGATATGTAATGTATATTTTTTCTTTTTTCTTTTTTTATCTTACAGACTATATATAAAACATAGGTTCATTTCACAAATCTTCTTTAGTGATTATTTAAAGTGACGACACACGGCTTTGCTAATATATAAGTGATGATGTGTTGTGCCTTGACTCTTTAGGTGTCGCTGCTATAAGTGAAAAGCGTGACTTAGAGACAGAGATGATTGGACGACGTTTTTGCGACAACAAAACCCACTTTTATTTCCAAACCATTGAGACGAAGATATCTTGATGATAACATATTAGTTTGTTTATAGTCTTCATGCATATTTCATGTCCAAAACCCAAGGATATGATTTATGGGACAAACTAGTAACTTTGCACTGGGAAATGAAGTGCCGCTTGGTTTGTAACAAGATTAGAGTAACTTAGTTGTTGAGAGAGCAAGCTATTACCCATGGGTTCAAAGGGTGCTTGATGTGATTGGTAGAATGGAAGGGGATGATATGATGTCAACAACTTGAGGTTGTGTCTTATTTTAAATCATTACAAGCTATTGTATGTATGTATTATGCAGTAAAATAGGAAATATATATGTAGCTCATGTGCTAACCTTAACCCTACTAAAATTTTTGTAGCTCATGTGCTAAGCCTTAACTCTACTAAAACCTTTTTGTTAAGCTATTGTAGGTATGTATTATGTTGTAAAAGAGGAAATATATATGTAGCTCATGTGCTAAGCCTTAACCCTAGTAAAATCTTTGTGTATATACTACACTGAGGAGTGCTAGTAAACTGCTTATTTGCAGAACCGAACCACAAAGGTACTTGTTGTCCACTCACCAATATTCTCCACCAAATATATTACCAAAAAACAAACTTGCATACTCTTCCTACCAACTAAACTCCTTGATTATTGCTATCATCTAAGGTTTGTTTGTTGTAGATCTTGTGACTATGAACTCATTTTGCTTTCTGTGTTGCAGATTTGAGCTTATTTTGCTTTCTATGATGTAGTCATGTAGTACTTGTGCTTTGAGCTTATATTTGCTTTTTATATTGCACATTTTGTGATTTTTTTTCTCTGAAATGTTTTGTAGCTTCCTATTAGTATGTTTTTATATATGAGTATCCTTGACTTCCCTTGTTTGATTTCTAAAGTTCCATACGTTTTTTTTTTTTGCTTCGTTTATTTAGCAGCCTCGATTTTATTTTGTATGCTTATGCTTAATTTCTGTTTTTAGTTTTCTTAAATTTTGTGTCATTAACTAGATGATCTATCCTTCTTTGTTCAACCAAAAAAGTAGATATACCTTTCTTTATTTTTTTATTGCATAGTCCAAGTAGTTAACTTTAATTTTTAATAGATAATAAACTTGATAAGGGTTTGAATAATCACGACTTATGTTAAGTGAAGCTCAAAATTCAGTATAAATAATTGCAAAGTGCACAAGAGCTGTTCTTTTTTCAGTAGGCATTAAACTTTGTGCTTATCTCAGTTCAAGTTTTGTGCATTTTGGTTTTCACAGCAAAGTACCGGCCTTTTGATTTTTGATACTTTTCGTTTACAACTGCGTTTTAACTAGATTTCCACTATTATGAATGATTTAAGCTGAAATTTGCCAGATTAAGATTTTGATGTTTCGAGTTGTTGTACACGAGGTTTTAGTTGCATGTCTGGTAGTTTTAGTTGTAGTTTGAATATATATGGCAACAAATATTATTTTTAGTGCAGGGCATATTTTTAGTGGAAATTAACATGATGAAACTTAACAATTTCAGGTACATTTTTACTGTAATCATGTCGAAAAAAGTTTCATGTTTGAAAGACCTCTTGAAGAAATTTGGAGAGTTGAAAAAACTAAGTCCTTTACCTCCTGTTTATGAATTTAATTATCTTCTTAAGGATGCTTTGAGTATGGGTGAAGGTAAAGAAACTGTCACTATGTTTACTGATATGTGTGCAATTGGAGTTCCTGTTTCGGAGGATACGGTTAGTATAGTAATTGAATCCCTTGGAAAGTTAAACAAAACAAAAGAAGCATCGTCGTTATACCATTTAGCGTTGAATGCATTACGTGCGTCTGGTCATAGGAATAAAATCCCATGCTTAGTAGCTAAAATGGCTCATGAACAAATACCGGTAGCCGAGTATTTGTAAAATGAGGCTTTCAATGTTTCATGGGATGGTGGGAACCAGAATCAAGCTGTTAAGATCTTAGACTATATGGCTAGAGAAGGGTTTGTTACATGCACAAACATCATAAGGCTTCACTGTCGAAACAACCGTTTAGAAATTGCGAATGGAATTTTTCGCTCTTTGGCAACGAAAGGTTCCAATGTTAACATAGTTGAAGCTAAGGTGATCTTGAACACCTATGTCCATTTGCAGAGATACAATGAAGCCTTTACATTCTTTCAAACGGTCACCAGCAACGTTTATGAGTCTATAAAGGTCGATTCATCCTTTTATACATGCATGATCATAGGTCTGCTAAAGGATGATAATGTTGCAGAAGCCCTTAGACAGATGGACAGCATGGAACAGAAAAAGATAGAACCGGAAGACTCCGCGTACTATGCTTTGTTCAATTGGATGTGCAATAACTCTCGTTACAAAGAAGCGGAAAATCTGTTTTTTAGAATGAAGAAACATCAGGTTGTACCTAAAATTGAAACATATAACTCTCATCACAAAGAAGCAGAAGCCCTTAAACCTCGGGTTGTACCTGATATTGAAACATATAATGGGCTTTTCTACGTTTATCTACGAACCAATGAGTATGAAAAAGCTGACAAACTTGTCAAAGAAATGGTTGAGCTAAGTATTCCTATTACCTACAGGGTTGTGTCATTTGTGGTAAAAAACTATATGGCAAAGGAAATCCGTAGGTTTTTGGACCCATTTATTGAAGCGGAACTAGTGGCAGCAGATATTATATCTCCCGTACGTGAAAATTGGGCTGGAGTAAAAAAGGTAATCATTTTATTTTTGCTTTCCATAATTCTAAAGGGCAGAGAGACAGAGTTCTTAAACAGTCAGTTGGCTTGACTCGTCAGCATTAATTTTGTTTCTTTTTTGGATTCTATATAATCAATCGCTTAATTAAGATTATATAACTTAGCAGCTTGTTTCTTTAATGAAACGATTAAGAATGGTTTAGACAGTTGAGGACACTTTGGTTGACTTTAACTCAAATCGACCCGTTTCTTCTGTATCTAAGTTTTATTAAGATTACCTAGTGGTTTGTTTCTTTAGTGAAACAATTAAGTATGGTTTTATCTAAAGGGTTTGTGATTGTTTAATTGCAGTGGAAAAAAGGTTCAGTGGTATTCAAGCAAAGTGATGTGGATGATGTGGGGATTCAGCCTTGATTGTTCAAGCAGAGGCATTGCTTACAAGTGAAAACTAAAGATCATTTTGTGTAATTGGATCTTTGTAGTTAGGTTGATGATAATAGTTCTGGAACAAAATTACTTGTCAGTGTAGAAGCATTGTATGCGCATTTGAGCTATGCACGTACATTTTGTATGCAAATTGTTTAATCATCATGTGAATTGCAGCAAATAAAGATGAAATTATCTTATTAAGCAACATGTTAGTTTTTCAGCACTACTGCAGTCAATAAAAGTGCGGTTGGTGGCTCATTAGGTAGGTATATCTCCTGAGCTTAGTCGTGTGCGCTTCCAGCTAACTTTTCCTTATGTCATCTCAATATATATGCAATATATCTCTCATCTCTGCTACCCATCCCAAAAATTAAAATTGCATCTGTTGTATCACTCTCCAAGTTGTCTTTTCTATTCCGTATATCTGTTTTGACTTTTGACAATGGAAACTTGTTGAATGACTTAAAATGTAATCTTGTGGAGAGAAGCCTCTTGCTCTCGATCGCTCTCTATGGGATAATCCGTTAAATTGTTTTGTATAATAGTGTTGAGTCATGTGAGATGAACAGAACAAGACCGTTAATCGTAAGTTTTGTACTTGACATTGTTGTCAATTTGCGACTTTGCGCCTATGTGGGTAGCTATTCGTCTATCAGTTCTTTAGTACTTCTATAATGTTAACCTGTTATTGTCTTATAGTTTAAGGTAGCCATTTTGGCCCATTTTACCATAAATGGCTTGATCTTGGTTGTGTTTTATCTCCTATGGTTCAAAACCTTGGTCAAAAATGTATGGGTCAAATCTCGCCCAAGGTGTATTCAGATGACCACAACCTTCTAAAGTGCATATTATGCAGTTATTTTGGTAACATAGTTCTTGTGATCATAAATAACACGTTAGATATATACAAACACAATAAATTTTATGAATTAAATGCTGGTGTGTTTATCCAACACCTTCACATTTTAAAGCCTCTACTTGTGGCACTCGTTGAGCTACCAAACTAACCATAGTTTCACTTCTTTATCCTGTGACGAATAGACGTGGACAAAAGGTAGCATAGCAACTGATGCAGATAACATTGGTAGTAATTGCAATTGCAACATTCATCAGGATTCAGGATTTATATTGTTGGTTCATTTCAGCTTATGCTATACATCTTGAGGAGTAGCTTGACTACTTTGGTCAACATATGGCAATTACTCATTCGCCATTTTCTAGGTGGTCGGATCCCAGTGAAGATGAAAAGCAATAAAGCATCCAAAACTATAGATGGTTACTATTAGATTCTAAAGAATTATGCTATTAGGCTCAAGCCCGTCTATAGGCTTCGGTCCGTTATGGTTTAGTGCTTATCGAGTTTTGTGACCTCATTAATAAAACATTAAAACATAACAAGTGCAATACCCGTGCGTGGCCTGGGTACAATTTTTTTTTATGACATTCGTATAACTTAGGAAGTGTGTAAATGAACTTTTCAGTTTGTAATAGGAGGAATGTCTATTAGGTCTTTTTCTTTTTGTCCTTAAAAATTTTAAAGTTAATTATTTAGAATTAACAGTTTATTTATGCTTGAATGCTTCCACCAACTTTAAGACTAATATTGCGTAAACTTGTGAAATGTATTAACTTATTGTTCGAAGAGTTAGGTTAGTTTATTTTTGAGCTGTTCTAAAAGATAGTGTACGTCCATGACTAATAAAATAAACATCGTTGAGGTTCGGTTACCTCTTTGTTGCAGTTGTCAGGATCCCGATCTTGATCTTAAGATCTTACGATTTTACGATACTGCAAAGCAAAAACGATCCAGATCCTACATAGGATCTTTGCAAGCTTAAGATCTTATAGGATCCCGATCTTGACCATACGATCTTACGATCTAATCCGATCCGATCTTACTTTCTCGGATTACAAATAAAAAAACTACAAATTTATGGGTTGTTTGTTTGTAGAATTCAAAAAACAATATATTAATCTTTTTAAACATTTTATAATCATAATTTAGGACAACATTTATATGAAACATTCATAGTATTTTGTGGTTATAATGTATTAGAATTTGTAGATTTGTATAAAATTACATAAAATATTAAGAAATAACATTATAGTAGGATCCTAAAATCCCAATCCGATCTTATGATCACGATCTTGCAAAGACGAAAACGATCCTGGGTAGGATCCCGATCTTGACAACCTTGCTTTGTTGTGTTCCGTTATCACTTGAGAGATAAAAATGGTAACTTTTGATGTGATCTAAGATCGCGTGACAAAAGAGGTCTCACTAATATGAGCATAATTTGGGCTACGGGGCTCCGTTTCAGGTGAATTACCAGTCGATTCGAAGCATAGAACTAGGAGCACGTTGTGGTAAACGATTACGTCGGTTTACGGAACTTTCGAGCCCCGAAACACTATATTTTATGAGTTATTTGCAAATGCTTTTTCAAGTTTTTCGGACTTTTGTTTTTAGGCTAGTTTTCGGTCCATATGTCTTTTGAGGCCCATTTCAGTTTTGCACTCTTATTTAATAAGTGTTTTGTAATCCTGCTATTCAGTTCAAAGAAATATCAAAAATCAATTTTTGGCAGTTCTCATGCTAAGAATACTAGTAGTCGATATTCTATTGAATCAACGATTATTGGAAGAATCGATCCTGGTTCTTAAGAGTCAACCGGCTGGATTTGTGTTATCTTGTTTCTTAGTCTACATCACTTTTCCGTCTTACCTCTTTTAAACGTTTAGAACATACAGAAGACATGGAAATATATGACATATATCAGAATCCAAAATGCAAAAGAAAACACTGTATATTATAATTGTTCTACTTAACGGATTTCGATATTGCATACATATTAATGATGGCAATAATAATAATAATAAAAAGACTATGGACTAACGTATCTATATCAAATAATCATGCTCATGAATGGATGATTTTCTTTACCTTAATGTTGTTTAACGTTTTAACTTGGAGGCTTGGAACAACAGTTTTATACCTTTGAGATCAAACCTAATCATATTTAAAAATATAAAATTTACATACTTTTAGCCAATTTGACCCATTCCACAATACCTATTTGTTTTCTACCCCATTAGCTACTTATTTTTCCCCCTAAATTTATACATGTTCGTAATGTTAAATGGAAAACATGTTATAACTTTATAATACTGAAACTCTATCTCTAAACGTATAAAAAGTTTGTTAAGCCATGTTGACTTTTTAATTTATATGGCCCAGAATGATTTCTGTCATGTTTTCTCTGTGCTCCGTGAACAATATATAGTATGGGTTTCATTGTCTAACATGGTATTGGAGTGAATATGATCCTCAGACCTAGGTGACTACGTTGAGCGTCCTCTTATAGCCACCCCGTCAAACCTTACCGCCGTTATTCTTTTTCTTTTGAAAAAAATGCAAATTTTCGGCTATAAGCCTAGCTGCATATTGTTTCAGCCATGATTATCAAACCGTTTGGAGTTAATTGACGTGGTTAGCGTCATTCTGTGACAACCCGTACTTTCAGGTCATTTCTCGACACCGTTCATGTCTCATTATTTCAACATTTTTAGTAAACTTGGTTTACTTGTTTCAAATTCGCGTAACCTTGGAGGTTTAGCGGTGAATTCATGATCATGACATCACGTACATTTCATATGGACTATGATTAGTCTACATTTCATTGACATCATGTGCATCTCATTAGTACATTCACGACATTTCATTTCACTTGCAACGCGTAATTTTTATGTTTAATAATCTTTATCGCGTGAGTTTTTATTTTAAATGTTTAATCCATTACTTTCAAAAATGATCCCGAGGTATTTTTAAACTTACATTTAGTTCATAAAAACTATATTTTTAGTTTTTCTAGTGCTTCAAATTTATTTGGTACTTAAATCGTTAAAGTTTAATTATTACGTCGTTTTCTTAAAAATTTTACGATAATTATTTTATCACTCAATTTTCACAAGGAAAGTATTTTTACAATTTTTATCACCTCAATACAATTTATTTTGATCTATTAAAAACTTACTTGTACCAAAATTCTACCATTTACCTTACAAGATTTATTTAACTACACTTTTTCTTTGCAACTAATACACAAAATAATGCAAGTAATACATTTTAAAAAAAATATATATATATTGAAGAGACAACCCTCCCCTAAAACCGGCCAAGGGGGAGGGTGTACTCATAAATGTGGCATGGTATGTTGATTGGTAATAAAAGTTTGCATACTTAAAAGTCTAACTCAAATAATTCATTCATCTCATATTTCTCATAGTTACAAGTGTTAAAAGTTGATTTTCTCTCTTTTCTTGGCTTCTCCAAAACCGGCCATATATCAAAAACAAAGGGGATCAAAAAGTTTTGCAAGATCAAGTGTTTACAACCTAGATTATATCCTTTATATGGTTTTGAAATAAAAACCAAGGATATTTAAGTTAATCCTTGTTACCTACACCTCATCACTATCACTTGTAAGCATGTTTTATTCATTTTCATGTTTCCTTTTCATTTTCATATGTTTCTTTTCATTTTTGGAGCTTATATGCATGATATGTGATTTATACCATTTATTTCATGATTTTAGAAGTTATATATACAATATGGTCATCCTATAATTATTCCCATGGTATTCTTTGGTCTTGATGGTGATTAGGAACCCATGACACCCTAAGAAGGTGTATGGTAGGATTAGATTAGTTTTGGAGTTGATTTGAAGGGATTAGAATAGGTTTTGTCCGAGAAAAACTATTTTCGATAACTATATTTTGTGTTCTGTCCTTAATTCGAATTTCTGGAAAAACCTACTGTTGGTACGACATTTTGGCCTTGATATTTAGAAAATATACTTTAAAACGAATCCGTGGCCGCTTGAACGGAATAAAACGGACTTATAACGAAGAAGTTATGGATTTTTAAAGTTTGACGACGAAACGTATAGTTTTCAGAAAAATCAGCTTGCTGTTTCTAGTGTTTTCGGGTCAAAAACGAGCCTTAAGCTTCAAAAATTATTTCGACTTGTCAAAAATATATTAGTTTACTTCGATACGAAGCTAAGGACATATATTACGTAGAAAACGGATTTAAAACGACAAAGATATGGCCGTTTTCATAAAGTTGCCGTAAATATTATTTTCTGAAAAACTATATTATTTTTACGTTACAAGTATTTCATTAGCTGTAAGGGCTATGTTTGCGGCTGTTTTTAACCATGATGTGAAACTTTTTATAACGAAATGTCTTCTAGTAAAATCAATTTCATCGGCCATATTTTTCAAAACGAAAAGCTGTTTGTCAAGTGGAGTTTTAGTAAATTATTTACGGATGTTCAAAGTTGGCCGAAACTTATTTTCTGCACACAATTAGCAAAAACCACCATCTTTAGCCCTTTTTATCTTTATGATCGAGACCTTTTGGACGAAAACTCCTGAACTGAAACTTTTAGATATCGATACAAACTTTCCAAAACCGTCGAGTTCGTTCTCTAACGATCGACGTACACCGTTTTACGACTACTTTTCCGGAGCTATTTTTGTTGATTTCATGATTTTTCCGACGACATTGTTTTGCGACGAAAAGTGTCAATTTCACCAAAAATCATTATAAAACCATTGTAGGATGACATTTTGACGTAAAAACATGTAAAGTCATTTTTGAAGGGTCAAGACGTCAAAAGAGTATTTTTCGTCGACAAGTGATATTTTCAAAACCCGTAAATGGTATAAATAACATACGAAGTGCATGCATAACATTACATTGCAACTCATGACATATCATATCATTCGTAATAGGTCCCGGTTGACGCTTTACATTAAACCTCAGTGTACTCACTTTTGCCGTTATTCCAGTTTATACAAGTGAGTTTTCATAGCCCCGTTTTACATACTTTCGATTATTTTCAAACCCACGGGGGAGAATACATTGCACTACATTTTTTTGTACGATACCAAGTATGTTAAATTCATTTACATTGCTTAAGTTACCACATTTGCCAATTTGAAAGTCCCCATTACTTGAACATGAACCGTTAATCTTTGAAGCGAGGATGAGTGGATAGATCTATCGAGGGTGACGCCTCCATCCGGGTTGGTGAATCCCAACCAGGCAAACGGATGCATTTCATTTGATGGTATTACGGAGTTGTCTGGCAAACACTCTGCAGGGGCATACATTATTGAACAGTCTAGTTTCGGGGTCATGGGCTTAGAGCAATTGTAACATTATTTTTACGTGACTGGATTGTCATGCTTGGTCTATACTTGTGTAGTCGTATAAAACATTTACATAAACCTATGATTTCTCACCAACATTATTGTTGACAGTTTTTAGCAATGTATTTTCAGGTAACTGAGGCATTCATCATGACATGGTTTAGGGACCTACATTTTGAGTCGCGGCGTCGACTTACATTTTGTACATTATGGCACTTTATTTCAAAACATCGTTTGGATTTGTAACATATTTGTATTTCCGAAAACTTTGTAAAACTTTTGGGACCGATGTTGTACTCTGATTGTTTTTATGAAATATCCAACGATGTGTTTTTTTTTAAAACGACGCTTTAGGTCGTTCAATATAACTGTGATGTGGTGCTATGACAGTCAATCCCCAGGAATTCCATTCCGCTGCAAAACAGGTAAATTGGGGGTGTGACAGATTGGTACCAGAGCTACAGTTATAGAGAACTAGGTTGCATCATTGACCCTAGACTATAGCTACATTATCATAGCATCTCATCATTTTATCATAGTACATGTTCATTGTTATCATGCGGATTCACTTACATTTTATTCGAGATTATTTACATTTATTTCACATCGGTTGTCACGGACATGTCTTCAGATTCACATCCTATCACCATATCATCGGACTCTAGTTCGGATGATGTTCCAGCTAACCCCATCATGGATGATGTTTCATCACACTCCACTGAGATCGTATCTTCCATTGGATCTACTCCAGTCTTTCCACCTATCATGACCGACACTGAGACCGAACCCTTCGAGGAGGGCGAAGTTGCACCTACACCATCACGACCGCTATTGATTCACGATAGGATCAGGACAATTTTTATCACTCAGTTGGGACAGATCATACCATTGGGTAGAACTTATAGGCTTAGTCCTAATGAACCTATTTTCTTAACTCACCACAAGGATTCCATCATTGTCATTATCATTTCGAGCACCATCCGTACCATCACATCTCATATACGATACTCATACACCTGACTTGCAGCTTGAGAAGCGTGCATGATTTGACACACCATTACCACCTACCACTAAGACTATAGACACTACACCATCTCATAGGGTTGAGGACTGTGAGAGTTCTAGGGTTATTGTTGCTAGACCGCCTACTACTCCTACACTTGAAACACGATTAGACCATCAACAGGAACAGATAATAAGCACCTTTCTAGCTAATGTAATCTTTATCATTTATTATCTCTACGATACATCACTACTTTACTAGGGGCTAGGCCAACTTTATTCTCGACCAATTAGTAGACTATTATTACTCGATAAGGTTTTCCTATGTATCCTACAAACCATCCAACAAATTTTATTTCAAATTATCCTGCTACTATTTCATAAAATTATTTCATTTGATTTTATTTCGAATTATTTTATCACCATCTCAGAAACGTTGTTTCATAAAGTTTTAAGCAAGTTGTTTTATTACCAACTTATCAGTTGGTTTCAGTCATTTTATCAACTATTTAATATACTCAGGCGAAACGATTCTCATGTTACTCTGAAAAATTATTGAGCCATTATCTTACAAAATAAAACGTTGAATACCATCTAAAACTTCGGAGGAACATAATACTATTTCAACAAAAACAAGCATCACATCATTTGTCCTTAATTATACATGGCCTGATCACCCATGTATAATTCAGGAAGAATTATGTCATGAAAGTAACAAGTATCATTTCAAATCTCCTAAAAACAATTCTCATTTAAAAGTAAAGTTTTATAAACAGATAAATCGTGCTTAAACATTTCTTTTTGTTAACACTCTAAAGGTGCTTACGCCATTTATCTCTCACTCAACCAATAAGTTAGGATTTGACGAGTGACATTTTAGGAAAGATTTCCTATACCATCTGTGAGGAGGATTTCTCGATACAAGAAAACAATGGAAGGCTTTTGGAATTACCAACTAGGACTAGAACTAGGTGGTAGGATGATTCAAAACCCAACAAAAATCTTAAGATATCACGAGACCTTCCGAACCACTATTTTGGGTTAGAATCCAAACTCTATCATTCCAAAAGTATTAGTTAGACCGAGTTACGAGATTTAGTACGAAGCGAATGCCCACGAAGCAACATTATAGGGATATACCAAGTTTTCTAACTGAGACTGTAGAACATTCTGTTAAGCATGGCCTCAACAATAGGTGAACTTCCCTACAATGAGTTTCCCTTAAAGGAAAATTAAGTTAAATTAAGGTCATCGATATAAACTTTCCCTAGGGCATTGTGTTCCCTAGAAATTTCAAGTAACCTCACCTCTATATCAAGAGATGTCACAGGTTTGAACATGTTGGACAATCAATGACTCCTCATCTACAAGTGAAGCTAGAACAGACATTCTTCGACATAGCATAAGCGGATATCTATTTTCTTGCTAACATGATAACAATATTAGTGATGAACTATTTTTGGAAGCACTCAATATCGGAACAAATCTTGGAAGTCAACCACATTAGACATATCATACAACGTCGAATTAGCTAATGGTAGCGTAGTTAGCACCAACACTATTGTCCGCGGTTGCACATTCAATTTTCTTAATCATCCCTTCAACATAGACCTCATACCCGTAGAGCTTGGTAGTTTTGAAGTCGTCATAGGCATGGATTGGTTATCTAAGCATCGCGCGAAGATCATTTGTGATGAGAAAGTTGTTCATCTTCCCTACAACGGTGAAACTTTGATTATTCGTGGGGAACGAAGTGGAACTCGAATTAGTATCATATCGAGTATCAAGACGGAGAAGTACATTAAGAAGGGTTGTCTTGCTTTCTTAACTCATGTAACCGAGAAAAAGTCGGAGGAGAAGCGACTTGAAGATGTTCCAGTTGTCCGTGAATTTTCTGAAGTATTTCCCGAGGATTTACCGGGACTTCCACCGGCAAGACAAGTAGAATTTCATATTGACTTAGTGCCCGGAGCTGCACCGATTGCACGAGCACCGTATCGTTTAGCACCATCCGAAATGCAAGAGTTGTCTAATCAATTGCAAGAACTTCTAGACAAAGGATTCATTAGGCCGAGTTCCTCTCCTTGGGGAGCACCGGTCTTGTTTGTGAAGAAGAAGGATGGATCCTTCCGAATGTGCATAGATTATCGAGAATTGAACAAGTTAACGGTGAAGAATCGTTACCCACTCCCCAGAATTGATGACTTGTTCGATCAGTTGCAAGGTTCTAGTATCTACTCCAAGATTGATCTTCGTTCGGGTTATCATCAGCTTCGAGTTCGGGAATAGGATATTCCGAAAACAGCGTTTAGAACACGTTACGGTCATTACGAGTTTCAAGTGATGCCGTTTGGATTGACTAATGCACCGGCGGTATTCATGGATCTCATGAATAGAGTTTGTAAGCCGTACTTGGACAAGTTTGTTATGGTGTTCATCGACGACATCTTGATCTACTCCAAGAACAAAGAAGAGCACGAAGAGCATTTAAGGACGATTTTAAGGCTACTCAAGAATGAGAAGTTGTATGCCAAATTTTCGAAGTGTGATTTTTGGAACCACAAAGTGCAATTTCTTGGTCACATCATTGATAGTCAAGGACTACAAGTTGATCCCGCAAATATTGAAGCCGTGAAAGATTGGGCTACTCCAACGAATCCTACGGAAATTCGACAATTTCTAGGACTAGCCGGGTATTACCGAAGGTTCATCGAAGGTTTTTCGAAGATAGCGAGACCTTTGACCAAGTTGACACAGAAAAACAAGAAGTACGAGTGGGGAAAGAAACAAGAAACTGCTTTTCAGTTGTTGAAGCAAAAGCTTTGCAGTGCGCCGATTTTATCACTACCCGAAGGCATTGAGAACTTTGTTGTATATTGCGACGCTTAGCATAAAGGACTTGGGGCTGTTTTAATGCAAAATGAGAAGGTGATTGCGTATGCTTCTCGACAACTTAAGACTCATGAGAAGAATTACACCACTCACGATCTCGAGTTAGGAGCCGTAGTTTTTGCGCTCAAGATTTGGAGACACTACCTCTACGGTACAAAGTGCACAGTGTTTACCGACCACAAGAGTTTGCAATATATACTTGATCAAAAGGAGCTTAATAGGAGGCAACGTCGTTGGTTGGAGTTACTCAGCGACTATGATTGTGAAATCAAGTATCACCCAGGAAAAGCCAATGTTGTGGCTGATGCTCTTAGTCGGAAAGAGAGGCCTAAACCATTAAGAGTTCGATCATTGGGAATGACGATTATTTCTCCTTTACCATCGAAAATCCATGAAGCACAAGTCGAAGCACTTAAGGAGGAAAACCGACCAAGTGAAAAGCTTTATGGTATGCCCGAAAGCGCAAATGGTTTTGTGAAGAGAGCAGATGGAGTATTATGTTTCAAAGATAGAATGTGGGTTCCATTGTATGGCGGAATACGAGAATTGATTATGCATGAGTCGCATAAGTCAAAGTATTCTATTCATCCAGGATCGGATAAGATGTACCAAGATCTTAAGAAGCTTTATTGGTGGCCGAACATGAAAGCAGAGATTGCCACGTACGTTAGCAAATGTCTTACCTGTGCTAAGGTAAAAGTCGAATACCAGAAGCCTTCAGGTTTACTCCAACAACCGGAAATTCCTCAATGGAAATGGGAACGTATTACAATGGACTTTGTTACGAAACTTCCTAAGACATCGGGAGGTTACGACGCTATTTGGGTAATTGTTGATCGCCTTACCAAGTCAGCTCATTTCATACCGATTCGAGAGACTTATTCTATGGAGCAACTCACTAGACTTTATGTCAAGGAAATAGTCTCGAGGCACGGAGCACCAATTTCTATCATTTCCGACAGAGATAGTCGATTCACTTCAAACTTCTGGAATTCATTGCAAGATTCATTCGGAACCAAATTAGAGATGAGCACAGCATATCACCCACAAACCGACGGTCAAAGTGAAAGGACCATTCAAACATTAGAAGATATGCTGAGGGCATGTGTAATTGATTTTGGAAATGGTTGGGCTAACCATTTGCCATTGATTGAATTCTCGTACAACAATAGTTATCACACCAGTATCAAGATGGCACCATTCGAGACACTCTATGGTCGTAAGTGCCGATCACCTGTTTGTTGGGCCGAGGTAGGAGACGCACAACTTACTGGCCCAGAAATGGTACGGGAAACCACTGAAAAGATCGTTCAAATTCGTGATCGACTTAGAACTGCCAGGAGTCGACAGAAAAGTTATGCGGATGTTAGACGCAAGGACTTGGAATTTCAAGTGGGCGACAAAGTTATGTTGAAAGTATCGCCTTGGAAAGGCGTGGTACGTTTTGGAAAGCGTGGGAAGTTAAGCCCGAGATACATTGGACCATTCAAGATTTTGAGCCGAGTTGATCCTGTAGCTTATCGACTTGATCTTCCGTCAGAACTCAGTCATGTGCACAACACGTTTCACGTTTCAAACTTGAAGAAGTGTCTTTCAGACGAATCGCTCGTTATTCCATTGGACGAAGTTCAGCTTGGCGACAAACTCAATTTTGTGGAAGAACCTGTAGAAATCATGGACCGCGAGGTCAAGCAGTTGAAACAGAGTCGAATTCCTATCGTTAAAGTTTGTTGGAATTCTCGACGAGGTCCTGAGTTTACTTGGGAACGGGAAGACCAGATGCGACGCAAGTATCCTCATCTTTTCGCCGACACCGTTACACCTAACAACGATTGAATTCAGGGACTGAATTCCTTTTTGGATGGGCGAATGTGACAACCCGTACTTTCAGGTCATTTCTCGACACCGTTCATGTCTCATTATTTCAACATTTTTAGTAAACTTGGTTTACTTGTTTCAAATTCGCGTAACCTTGGAGGTTTAGCGGTGAATTCATGATCATGACATCACGTACATTTCATATGGACTATGATTAGTCTACATTTCATTGACATCATGTGCATCTCATTAGTACATTCACGACATTTCATTTCACTTGCAACGCGTAATTTTTATGTTTAATAATCTTTATCGCGTGAGTTTTTATTTTAAATGTTTAATCCATTACTTTCAAAAATGATCCCGAGGTATTTTTAAACTTACATTTAGTTCATAAAAACTATATTTTTAGTTTTTCTAGTGCTTCAAATTTATTTGGTACTTAAATCGTTAAAGTTTAATTATTACGTCGTTTTCTTAAAAATTTTACGATAATTATTTTATCACTCAATTTTCACAAGGAAAGTATTTTTACAATTTTTATCACCTCAATACAATTTATTTTGATCTATTAAAAACTTACTTGTACCAAAATTCTACCATTTACCTTACAAGATTTATTTAACTACACTTTTTCTTTGCAACTAATACACAAAATAATGCAAGTAATACATTTTAAAAAAAAATATATATATATTGAAGAGACAACCCTCCCCTAAAACCGGCCAAGGGGGAGGGTGTACTCATAAATGTGGCATGGTATGTTGATTGGTAATAAAAGTTTGCATACTTAAAAGTCTAACTCAAATAATTCATTCATCTCATATTTCTCATAGTTACAAGTGTTAAAAGTTGATTGTCTCTCTTTTCTTGGCTTCTCCAAAACCGGCCATATATCAAAAACAAAGGGGATCAAAAAGTTTTGCAAGATCAAGTGTTTACAACCTAGATTATATCCTTTATATGGTTTTGAAATAAAAACCAAGGATATTTAAGTTAATCCTTGTTACCTACACCTCATCACTATCACTTGTAAGCATGTTTTATTCATTTTCATGTTTCCTTTTCATTTTCATATGTTTCTTTTCATTTTTGGAGCTTATATGCATGATATGTGATTTATACCATTTATTTCATGATTTTAGAAGTTATATATACAATATGGTCATCCTATAATTATTCCCATGGTATTCTTTGGTCTTGATGGTGATTAGGAACCCATGACACCCTAAGAAGGTGTATGGTAGGATTAGATTAGTTTTGGAGTTGATTTGAAGGGATTAGAATAGGTTTTGTCCGAGAAAAACTATTTTCGATAACTATATTTTGTGTTCTGTCCTTAATTCGAATTTCTGGAAAAACCTACTGTTGGTACGACATTTTGGCCTTGATATTTAGAAAATATACTTTAAAACGAATCCGTGGCCGCTTGAACGGAATAAAACGGACTTATAACGAAGAAGTTATGGATTTTTAAAGTTTGACGACGAAACGTATAGTTTTCAGAAAAATCAGCTTGCTGTTTCTAGTGTTTTCGGGTCAAAAACGAGCCTTAAGCTTCAAAAATTATTTCGACTTGTCAAAATATATTAGTTTACTTCGATACGAAGCTAAGGACATATATTACGTAGAAAACGGATTTAAAACGACAAAGATATGGCCGTTTTCATAAAGTTGCCGTAAATATTATTTTCTGAAAAACTATATTATTTTTACGTTACAAGTATTTCATTAGCTGTAAGGGCTATGTTTGCGGCTGTTTTTAACCATGATGTGAAACTTTTTATAACGAAATGTCTTCTAGTAAAATCAATTTCATCGGCCATATTTTTCAAAACGAAAAGCTGTTTGTCAAGTGGAGTTTTAGTAAATTATTTACGGATGTTCAAAGTTGGCCGAAACTTATTTTCTGCACACAATTAGCAAAAACCACCATCTTTAGCCCTTTTTATCTTTATGATCGAGACCTTTTGGACGAAAACTCCTGAACTGAAACTTTTAGATATCGATACAAACTTTCCAAAACCGTCGAGTTCGTTCTCTAACGATCGACGTACACCGTTTTACGACTACTTTTCCGGAGCTATTTTTGTTGATTTCATGATTTTTCCGACGACATTGTTTTGCGACGAAAAGTGTCAATTTCACCAAAAATCATTATAAAACCATTGTAGGATGACATTTTGACGTAAAAACATGTAAAGTCATTTTTGAAGGGTCAAGACGTCAAAAGAGTATTTTTCGTCGACAAGTGATATTTTCAAAACCCGTAAATGGTATAAATAACATACGAAGTGCATGCATAACATTACATTGCAACTCATGACATATCATATCATTCGTAATAGGTCCCGGTTGACGCTTTACATTAAACCTCAGTGTACTCACTTTTGCCGTTATTCCAGTTTATACAAGTGAGTTTTCATAGCCCCGTTTTACATACTTTCGATTATTTTCAAACCCACGGGGGAGAATACATTGCACTACATTTTTTTGTACGATACCAAGTATGTTAAATTCATTTACATTGCTTAAGTTACCACATTTGCCAATTTGAAAGTCCCCATTACTTGAACATGAACCGTTAATCTTTGAAGCGAGGATGAGTGGATAGATCTATCGAGGGTGACGCCTCCATCCGGGTTGGTGAATCCCAACCAGGCAAACGGATGCATTTCATTTGATGGTATTACGGAGTTGTCTGGCAAACACTCTGCAGGGGCATACATTATTGAACAGTCTAGTTTCGGGGTCATGGGCTTAGAGCAATTGTAACATTATTTTTACGTGACTGGATTGTCATGCTTGGTCTATACTTGTGTAGTCGTATAAAACATTTACATAAACCTATGATTTCTCACCAACATTATTGTTGACAGTTTTTAGCAATGTATTTTCAGGTAACTGAGGCATTCATCATGACATGGTTTAGGGACCTACATTTTGAGTCGCGGCGTCGACTTACATTTTGTACATTATGGCACTTTATTTCAAAACATCGTTTGGATTTGTAACATATTTGTATTTCCGAAAACTTTGTAAAACTTTTGGGACCGATGTTGTACTCTGATTGTTTTTATGAAATATCCAACGATGTGTTTTTTTTTAAAACGACGCTTTAGGTCGTTCAATATAACTGTGATGTGGTGCTATGACAGTCAATCCCCAGGAATTCCATTCCGCTGCAAAACAGGTAAATTGGGGGTGTGACACATTCTCTTTATTTTTCAATTCTGACCATTGTCAACCACCCGGTGCGTGACATAACCTGTTGCCAAAAAAAATATATAAAAAATACTTTTTTTTGTGTGTGCTGTAGTTTGAAGATTTGCCTTTGGTTGTTGTTGGATGTCTTCAACAAATTATGTTTGCTTTAATGTTTTTTATTTTGTTGTGTGTTTAACTTTTGTTGATACTGTTTGAAGATCTATTTTCGTTTGACGTTGGATGTCTTCATCAACAATTTATAGTTTGCTTTATTGTTTTTAGTTTTCAAATTCAATTCAAGCTTTTATAATTTCGCCGCTCGAATTGCAAGAGAGTATTGATAATGCTAGTACGCATGCCCGTTATGATTTAGGGTTTATCAAGCTTTGTAATATATAAATACCTCATTAATATACCTTACAAGTTCATTTTCTACTCTCTAGGAACACCAACAAGTAGACCTAGTCCGTGTTTCATTTTGTTGATCCCTCTCTATCAAAAATTTGTTCAGTTTGGAAATTTTTAATGAATAGATTTATAGACCATATATACTTTATATGGATGATGAAAAATTGAAGGAAATATATATTTACTCGAGGTTTATAGATTACTAGCAGGGTACCCGTGTGTTGCAGCGGCGGACGCCATACAATTAAAATATTCAGCGAAATTTTTTTAGATATATATTTTACAATACATTAGATATACGGACGACGATAATTTTAATTTTGAATACTGTTATGCAATAACAAAAATTTTCATATAAAAATTGTAGATTATCCACGTGATGTGGTGACAATAATGAGTTGTTAGTAGGTATATTGTAAAGATATGAGATAAAAGTAATTGACAATCACCCGTAGTCATAAGTTATCATTAAATAATGGGTGAAAGCTAAAGATACGCAAAGTACTTTTTCAAAAAAACACATCTACGCAATATACTTTGTTAAGGGTCAAAGCTAGCTAACATACTTTCAAAATTTTTTCGATATAGCTAATATGACCTGTTGGTAGTAGGTTACCAGGTCACCCTTGATAAAAATTTGCGCAGTTAGTCCTTAAATGATAACGACCGTTAGCTAGATGATAACGGCCGTTAAAAATAAAATAAAATAAAAAAAAAAAAAAAAAAAAAAAAAAAAACTTTAAAAAAAAATTTTACGTTTTTTTTTTTAAATTTTTTTAAAAAAAAAATTTTTTTTTTAAAAATTTACGTTTTTTTTTTTTAAAATTAAAAAAAAATTTAGGTTTTTTTTTTAAAAAATTTACGTTTTTTTTAAAAAAAATTTACGTTTTTTTTTAAAAAAATTTACGTTTTTTTTTTTTTAAAAAATTTAAGTTTTTTTTAGAAAAAAATTTTACGTTTTTTTTAAAAATTTTTAATTTTTTTTTTTTAATTTTTACATTTTTTTAAAAAAAATATTACTTTTTTTTTTTTTTTTTTTAATTTAATTTTTTTTTAACGGTCGTTATCATGTAAGGACTAACTGCGCAAATTTTTATCAAGAGTGACCTGGTAACCTACTACCAACAGGTCATATTAGCTATATCGAAAAAAATTTGAAAGTATGTTAGCTAGCTTTGACCCTTAACAAAGTATATTGTGTAGATGTGTTTTTTTGAAAAAGTACGTTGCGTATCTTTAGCTTTCACCCTTAAATAATAACACAATAGCAACCTTTAAAAATCACTTACATTATACTAAGAAAATTTAGTTCTCAAAAATAATGTTTGTTAAATTTGTCCCACATAGATGGATAATACAAGTAAAAGATTACTTATAAAAATAAAGTAAAAATAAATATTCAATAAATCATGTGGGTTAATTTAAAGAATATAATTATTAATATTCAAATATATATATATATATATATATATATATATATATATATATATATATAATTATTAGCACTTAGCACTTAGCACACTTTTGCATCATTTGCTTTGAAAAAATCGTCCGATTTTTATAAAACAAAGTTTTTAGTTTTTACGGTAAGTTTTATTAAAAATATTACAAAAGGCGCATATGTTGATTCTCGAGGCGTTTTTGAGATTTAATAATAGTTTTTGAACATTGTATTTTAGTATGCATTTTTAAACTCTATTGATTTAACAATATCGTTTTCATTTGATTTAGAACCAAGGATGACCAAGAACATGGTTTAAGGTATTTTAAGTATTCTAGTAATATTTAATGCACAAATTGTGTTTAAGTTAGTAGTACATTGTGGTGAAATAATTGTATATTTTGATGATGGGGTGAATTAAATTGTGTATTAATTGTATATGTTGAATATTGTTTTTTTTAGTTTTATTTGTGTTTTAAATACTTGTAAATATTGCTTCCTTACTTGTATTTGCTTAAAAATGTATTTTAGAAAATCTTAAAAAATAAATTAGGAGGGAAGTGTCTTCCTCCATTATAAGTAGTATAGATATAGATATAGATAGATATGCGTAAATGTGTATAATCATATAATTAGGACCTTACACCTTTGCATCCTTTGCTTTGAAAAAATCGTCTGATTTTTATAAAACAAAGTTTTTAGTTTTTACGGTAAGTTTTATTAAAAATATTACAAAAGGCGCATATGTTGATTCTCGAGGCACTCTTGAGATTTAATAATACTTTTTGAACATTGTATTTTAGTATGCATTTTTAAACTCTGTTGATTTAACAATATGGTTTTCGTTTGACTTAGAACCAAGGATGACCAAGAACATGGTTTAAGGTATTTTAAGTATTCTAGTAATATTTAATGCACAAATTGTGTTTAAGTTAGTTGTATATTGTGGTGAAATAATTGTACATTTTGATGATGGGGTGAATTAAATTGTGTATTAATTGTATATGTTGAATAGTGTTTTTTTTATTTTATTTTATTTGTGTTTTAAATACTTGTAAATAATGTTTCCTTACTTGTATTTGCTTAAAAATCTATATTAGGAAATCTTAAAAAATTAATTAGGAGGGAAGTGT
Source organism: Chrysanthemum seticuspe (assembly GCA_019973895.1). Lineage (NCBI taxonomy): Eukaryota > Viridiplantae > Streptophyta > Magnoliopsida > Asterales > Asteraceae > Chrysanthemum > Chrysanthemum seticuspe. The sequence goes on along the minus strand of BPTQ01000004.1, from coordinate 25,961,777 downwards.
CTTCCTTCATTATAAGTAGTATAGATATTGTTGGGAATTAGGTTCCTTGAGTTGATAAGACAAAATAGTATGAAAGATGAAGGATTGTTTATGACAAGGAGGATAACTTCAAAGAAGAGAATATTCAGAAGATCAATATACTTGTTAAAGAAGATATTATGTATATTCACATTTATCTCTTTGTAAACCCTAGCATTCTCTTGTATATAAAGAGATGCAGGGTACGTAGGTGATACAGAAGTGTCAAACAATGTAAACATAAGACATAGGTGTGTGTGTGTCTAGGGCGTTAGTTTATGTAAACGCCTAGACTATAGTGTATGTCGACATGTAGTTGGTCAGCCTCAAGGATCATGGATCCCTGTTAGATTGTAACCGTCTTAGAGTTGATCGTCTAGGATTGGGGCTGTAGATGTGTTTTGTAGAACACATGATGATGACGAAGAAACCTTTAGCAATAACAATAATGTTTTGATTTATTCCGCTGTGCATTCTATTTATTGTTGCTATTGTTATTCCTAGATGAGCTTAAACGATTCTCAACAAGTGGTATCAGAGCGGGTGGCTCTTGATATCTAGGATTTCGCAAGGTTTCTTGATGAGGAAGAAAAATTCGCAGCTGGTTAAATTTTCGTAATGCTTCTGCAGGTCAGTTTTGAAACAGGTATAACTTTTAAGTGAACCGTTGGATCGGACTAAAATTTTGGCTGGAGCTTCTCTATATTCACATCTAACTTTCCACCGGAGGGATTGTTGATCTGAAGTCTCAGTCAAAAGATATACGTGCCTGAAAACTGCTGCAGACACAATCATATGCTGTTCGTTGGAGTTGGGTTCGTTCCAGAAGTATTCTCGCTGATGCTCGTTCAATGCTTACACTTGCTGGAACTCGTGCTCAACACAAATCTTTAAACGTGCTACTGGAACTTATGCTTAAAGTCGCTATTGTTGTGTTTCGATCAACCTACTGGAATCTGATGATAGGTTAACGAAACCACTGATAGCTATGCTCATCCACTGATGGTATGTGTCTAACCACGGATAGTACTTTGATTTCCACTGATGGTATGTGTCTAACCACGGATAGTACTTTGATTTCCACTGATGTACTTTGGTAACCACGGATAGTTTTCTCAAAACCACTGCTACCTTTACATCGTTTCCACTGCTACTTAACTTGCTACCTCTGCTGCGTTCTACTCAACTGCTCACTTGGCTTCCACTGATTAACATTGATTTGTGACAGTTGGTGTATGTTATTCAAGCAGGTTGTACTAAAATTTATGGGTTGTCGTGGCTTTTCACTTCATGTTGTCTATTGCATGGATTGAAAGATGATTATTGGTTTTATGGCACGAATTACAAACAGTAAGGGGAAGTCATGCAGATTATTTGTATTGTTTGATATTGGGTGTCATATGGCAGGTTATGGTTTTTGACTGTGATTACACACACATGGGATTTGGATCACACACACAAGAGGATTTTGATTTTTGTTCTTAACAGGTTTATGGCTCATTCTTATTGTCATAGTTGATTACGAAGAAAGGCGTTTATCATCTACTTGACGATGAAGTGGAATTATTTGAGTTTGTGTTTTATCATACCTTTTGGTAGGAGGTAACTTGTTTGTACGTTCATGTGACAATGAATTGGCAAAACACTTGAAGGAGTTACGTTATTGTGCTCAGTGATTATTGTCAAGAGATTGCGGTCTCCCTATACACCATGATTGGGTATACGTTCGATGTCGTCTTTAGTGCAAGATATAAGACACAGGTTTGGGTTGTTTTACTTCAGCATCAAGTTGGTTATACTTGGTTTTCTTCACAAGTGATCATTACAAGGAGCTTACAGATTGGAAGAATCAAGAAAATGGTTAATATATGGGTTTCAGGGGAAGCTTAATGTTAAAATGTTTAACCATTTGCATGCATCATTCGAGGTGAAGGTTTTTACAATTGCTAGTTGTTATTACTACTGCTGATTTTGATTTCTATTGTTTCAAGTTCATTTAAAGATGCGGAAAACTTAATGGTGGGTAATTTGAAACATTGGAAGGATGGATTGGATGTATGATATTGATTCGTAGTTGTGAAGATCAAGGTTGCTCACTTATGATCCCTAATTGAAGATGACAAAAAAGGGAAGAATATTTACATGGAAGCTGCAACTTGAAGATTCTTGGTGATTGCATGGTTAAGGGGAAGTTCGTTTATCTTTCATTCATATTAGCTTCAGGGGAAGTTCATGCTTATGTGGTTTTGTCATTATCAACTAGGGGAAGATTGTTGGGAATTAGGTTCCTTGAGTTGATAAGACAAAATAGTATGAAAGATGAAGGACTGTTTATGACAAGGAGGATAACTTCAAAGAAGAGAATATTCAGAAGATCAATATACTTGTTAAAGAAGATATTCTGTATATTCACATTTATCTCTTTGTAAACCCTAGCATTCTCTTGTATATAAAGAGATGCAGGGTACGTAGGTGATACAGAAGTGTCAAACAATGTAAACATAAGACATAGGTGTGTGTGTGTCTAGGGCGTTAGTTTATGTAAACGCCTAGACTATAGTGTATGTCGACATGTAGTTGGTCAGCCTCAAGGATCATGGATCCCTGTTAGATTGTAACCGTCTTAGAGTTGATCGTCTAGGATTGGGGCTGTAGATGTGTTTTGTAGAACACATGATGATGACGAAGAAACCTGTAGCAATAACAATAATGTTTTGATTTATTCCGCTGTGCATTCTATTTATTGTTGCTATTGTTATTCCTAGATGAGCTTAAACGATTCTCAACAGATATAGATATAGATATAGATATTAGATATAGATATAGATAGATATGCGTAAATGTGTATAATCATATAATTACCTTTGCATCCTTTGCTTTGAAAAAATCGTTCGATTTTTATAAAACAAAGTTTTTAGTTTTTACGGTAAATTTTATTAAAAATATTACAAAAGGCGCATATGTTGATTCTCGAGGCACTCTTACAATTTAATAATATTTTTTGAACATTGTATTTTAGTATGCATTTTTAAACTCTATTGATTTAACAGTATCGTTTTCGTTTGACTTAGAACCAAAGATGACCAAGAACATGGTTTAAGGTTTTTTAAGTATTCTAGTAATATTTAATGCACAAATTGTGTTTAAGTTAGTTGTACATTGTGGTGAAATAATTGTATATTTTGATGATGGGGTGAATTAAATTGTGTATTAATTGTATATGTTAAATAGTGTTTTTTTATTTTTATTTGTGTTTTAAATACTTGTAAATAATGCTTCCTTACTTGTATTTGCTTAAAAATCTATTTTAGGAAATCTTAAAAAATTAATTATGAGGGAAGTGTCTTCCTCCATTATAAGTAGTATATAGATATAGATATAGATATAGATTTGTGAAGAGCAACATAATATGTTACTATCAGCAATATCTTGTTTGGTTCGTTATTGTCAAACGGGTTCGCGTAGCTTTCAGAAAATAATTGTCAGACTGAGCATACATAGAGGGTCAGGTATCTCTTGGCGATTCCATGTAGGGAGACTATACTATGACTGCATCCGCAAAATGGATTTTTTTTTTAAGGAGGTCTAAGATCTGCTTAATGTTTTGCATTGCAGCTAGGTGTGACACTCAACCTTATAGGCGATAGGGTTATATCGGGTCGGGCTTAGTCACTTGTCCGATTACCAAAAGTTTCCGCCAAAATAAAATACAAGCCTAGATGTCAACACTTTTGTTTAAGCGACAAGCGAGCAACAGCGAAAACAAAAATTGAAGAGAAGGAAAGAGAAAATAAGTGCCAGAAAACATGCCAGCAACTTCACGATTCATAAGAAACCAACTACTAGCTGCACACACTTTTCTATTATATGCTTAAATCAACGTACTTGTAAAAGAAATATTTGACAGCAAACAAGCCCATGTATTACTGATAAAATTGCCAGTAACCACAATTAACTAGCTAGGCATTGGGCGTTTTAATGTTCGTGATTTTGTGAATAGAAATCATGAATTACGTAGGACAGGTTCTTTAGAAGATTTATGGGCTAACTAAATGGACTAAAACTTCTAATGCGTGCTTAATAGACTAACATATAACATGATGTGGGATAAATATTATGGGAAAAAAAGCTATTAGAAATATCGGGTCCAATAGAGTCCAATCAGGTTACCTGATAATTATAAATTTCAACCCAGACTAAATATTTGCAGCAAGCAAGCCTAAATGTAAAAGACTGGTACTAATAAAACACCATGTAACAAGGTTGCAGAAGCGGGTTTGGTTTCTGCAATAAACCAGACTATATCAAACTGGGTGTTGCATAAAAGCAGGTCTAAATCGATTCCCTAAGAGCTTCTTCTTAAGCAGGCTCACAACTGGATCCTGAGACTATGAGCTAAAGTGGATTGGTTCTGGTTTATGTCTTTGGTTTTGTTGGTGTGGATCAAATATAATCCCAAACCATAAATTCAAATTTTAAGGACTTGATCAAACTATACATTAACCAAGAAGAGATATTTCTAAAGCTAAAGCTGCAAATTACTGAAGACCCGCTCCCACATACAGAAATGGATGATCTAGAACTACCGAGCATAGGCACAGCTCCATGATTTGACTTCTCGCGAAAAACCTGAATGACAGAAACAATCCAATTATAAGTCCACTAGGATACTAAATTCATGTTTTAAAATGCAATGATCAAATAACAGCATTACTCAGAGCCCAAAGGCCGACATATGTTCTTCAAGTCTAATTTATATAAACATGAATGTCAATCAACACTTCTCAGAGCAAAACAATTCATCATATTTAATTCATGAGAGCATATTTGTCAAGGTCCCGCACATTTGCGCGAGTGAATCAGGCTTAAGAACAATGCAGGGTAGGGCAACGTCTTCTGACTTGATAGTCGAGTTTCATTAAAAAGCTAGTACACGCAATGTTTGGATCAATACAACACAATATCAATTATGAACGAGCCTCTACAACTCTACTCCCGAGCCTATTCATCTTGTTATCACATTGTATTTTGTGTTAGAATCGCTTTAACATATAAAGTCACCAATAAATTACCCATATTTGGTAATTTTAATATGTTTCAGTTAGGATCGCTTTACATGTTTCAGTTATCACCATGCTGTCTCCTTTTCCCAGTTTACAGGTAAAGACAAAAAGCATCTCGTAAGACCATTACCATGGTGGAACACGCTTTTACAAGTTCACTCATTGGAGAAGCATGTCTAAGAACAAAGCTCAGTTTATAACAACTATGTATGCAGGGTTTTCAATAGTGTAGATGGGGCTAAATTAAGTTCTTATATATGTATAATCATTACTTTAATGAAACATTATCCAAGAATTCAATAAGCATACCACAATGTTTGGTTCCTAGATTTGACAAATGGAATTCGTCTCTGAATTTGATTTCGTTAAGGAAATCGCAGTAGTATGGACATATATCCCAATAAGTTTTTACAAGGCACCCTGTCTCCCCAAGGTGCAAACAATCACTCGATGCACATTGCATTGGTCCATACCCAATAGAGTATTTCGTACCTAATACGGTTATCTAGCAAGATATGTGAAACATTTATTAAAAAAAAAAAAGTTATTTCAGATGAAATCTGCTGAAACATCTATTAAAGATACATTTGCTCAAAATTCAGACTACTTTGACTTTGCTTTCTGAAGTATAAGATTAATTCCAGTTTCGATTTCTCAAATATGCAATTAAATACCATTTTCTTGGTATTAGCAACGACAAGTGACCAGTGTCGTGATTCTGATCAAACAGAATGAAACATTAAAATATTTTTACTAAAAAAAAAAAAAAAAAAAAAAATCTCACTCGGCCAGAAGAGTTGCCGGAGCTATTCCTTGTGGGGTGGACAATAGCGGGTGCCAAAAGACACCCGGGTTCATGGTGATCCCGCCAATCTACACCTTTTGTGGAATTTCTAGTAAAACATTTTACATACAGAACCGTTCAATCTGGATCAATAACTAATGTTATTTTTCTTCTTATATTGGAGTTGACCAGAGTCGAACTAGTGATTTTAAACCATGAAATTTAGAGATTGGATAAAAGCAAGCAAACAAAGCGTAATTGATATTGATTTTGGACACCCCCATAGAAACAAAAAGAAGGCTGATCCAATAGCATGTTCCATTCTCCCCTACGTACCACTGCCACCTCTTCTATACAAATTCCCATCACATTTTCCCAAATTTATGTTTATATTCCTCTTTATTTTGTAATACTTGTTCTTCAATCAGCTAAGTTTAATCTCTCTAATTCCTTTCAATATCGTTTAATTCATAATAACAATCGCCATTCGATAATGCTGTCTTGTAGGTTTTGCTTAGCATCCTTTGGACTTGTACACTTGTAAATCAACAAAAAAGGCATGTGCAGCAGATTTGTAATTGTGACTTAATAAGCACTCGAGCCTTAATAATGGAGTATTATTCCTAATAAAAAGGATGAACGTGATCTTTATTTTTCTTGTTAATCATTTTGTGAAGAACAAGAGTGCTTCCTTTTAACTAAACGCAAATTTAAGGTGTCGTTTGTTTTTTCAGAGCTTTTACCTCTTCATCTGCAAACCATGTCTGCAAAAGAAGAGGTACATTTAAGCTCTTCATCTGCAACAAGAAGACCGTTTGTTTTTTGTGCTATTGAAGTACTTCTTTCATTTTTCTTCTTTTTCTTCTTTTTTCTTTTTCACTAGTATTTTTTGTACTATTAAAGTAACTTTTTTTTTCCTTTTTCTTTTTCATTAGTTTTTTTTATATTTTCGTTTGTTTTTTACATTTTCCTCCATTTTCTATGTTTTCGTCTGTTTTTTAATGTTTTTGTCATTTTTTTACATTTAAGTCCATTTTCTTACGTTTTCGTCCGGTTTTTTACGTTTTCGTCTGTTTTTTTACGCTTACATTTTTTTTTTACGTTTTCGTTTGTTTTTTTACGTTTTCGTATGTTTTTACGTTTTCGACTGTTTTTTTTACGTTTCCATCCTTTTTCTTACGTTTTCTTCATTTTTTTTACGTTTTCGTCCGTTTTAATCTTCTTACGTTTTCGTCTGTTTTTTAAGTTTTCGACCGTTTTTTACGCTTTCGTCTTTTTTTACGTTTTCGCCTTTTTTACATTTTCGACCGTTTTTTTACGTTTTCGTCTGTTTTTTTAATGTTTTCGTCTGTTTTCTTTCGTTTTCATTCGTTTTCTTACATTATCTTACGTTTTGTTAGGTAAGATAAAATAACGTACAAAAAACTTATAAAATCATATGAAAATGGAGGAAAAAGTAAAATAAACACATGAAAATATAAAAAACGGATTAAAACGTAAAAAACGAACGAAAGCGTAAAAAACGGATGAAAACGTAAAAACGGACGAAAACGTAAAAAAGGACGAAAAGTAAAAAAATTTGGCGAAAACGTAAAGAAATGGACGAAAACGTAAGAAAACTGACGAAAACATAAAAAAATGACCGAAAACGTATTGGGACGAAAATGGATGAAAAAAACCGACGAAAACATAAAAAACGGACGAAAACGTAAAAATATGATCGAAAACGTAAAAAAATATATGAAAACGTAAAAAAAAGAAGAAGGTGAAAACGGACGAAAACGGTCAAAAACGTAAGAAAATGGACGAAACGTAAAAAAACGGACGAAAACGTAAAAAAACGGACGAAAAGATAAGAAAACGGACGAAAACGTAAAAAACGGACGAAAACGTAAAAAAAATGCGAAAACGTAAAAAAACGGGCGAAAACATAAAAAACGGGCGAAAACGTAAAAAAACGGACGAAAAAGTAAAAAGACGGACGAAACGTAAAAGAGATGTAAGATATTGAGAAAGAGATGTAAGGGTTGTGAGAAGAGGTAAGAAGTGGAAAAGAAGAGATAAATTATGTCTGCATGGTAGAAGAGGAAATAAGAGATTTTAGCCTCTTATGTCTGAAAAAAAACAAACTGTCTTAAAGGAATACGTTTGCGCGCCTGCAGACAAAAGAGGCAAAGAAGAGCTTCTTTCAAAAAAACAAACAAGGCCATATCAAGTGACATGCAAGTTGCAATCTATCTAATAACTTGCAACGTAGTATTCGTCAAAAGGTGTCAACAAAACAAGCATGGGTAATTGTGACGGAGTATTCGTAAATGCATACGTTAATCATCAAACATAGATTAATTAATGAATACACTTAGACATAATGAATTATCAAAAATTATACCTCTTCTACAAGTTGGGACTTCAGAGGTTACTTTTCCTATGGCTTTGTCCGGCGATAGGTGGAGAGGTAGTGAGAATGCGGCGGTGGTGGTGGCGTAGGATTAAGGTTGAAAATGACGTCATGACGAAGAAGATGTTCTGACCCGAATCAACATCGGATGGAGTACACTTTATTTTACTTTGACAAAAAGTAAAATAAAAAGGTACACCCTACCCGATCACCCCATGAATTCCTAGCCATGCACCCCATAGCTTGTGGGTCCCGTCCGTACAGGTGGCGGCTGTACCATTTTTTTTTAATTGTGTAGTGTTTAGGTTATATGTACAATGTATTTATTTGTGTAGTTTTTTATATATATAGTGTATTTAATTGTGTAGTGTTTTTATATGGTATTTATTTTACGTTATGTTTTTTTAATTGTGTATTTGTTTTCATTTAATTAAACAATAACAATAACAAATTAGACATTAAAACATTAAACAAGTACAACAACAAATGTTACTAATATTACAACGAAATCTACTCCACATGAAGATTATTAATGTCATCTATAAGCTCATAAAGTATTCCACTCGACTGACATGCGTGATCAACTGAATTTCTTGCCAATTCCAGTGATGCCTCAAACGTCTTTATTCTTGCCTTCAACAAATTGTTTTGAGCCAATAGCATGTTGATCGTTTTATCTTTAGTTTCGCAGTTTGAGCACTGCGTTGAAGAAGAGGCTTGACCAAAGTACTTTTGTTGAAATACTTCCTTCCACATAAAGTATCGACACCCATAGTCTTCAGTTCCTGGTTGTTACATGATGAAACAATTATAAGAAATGTATTCTTAACAAACAAGTTATTGATATACTTACGTAAATAAGCAAACGTTTAATCATTTACCTTTGACAAAGGACATGCATAATACTTCAGACTACAAGTTTTGGGCATTTGGGATGTTCTTTCAATTATAAATCCACGTCGACAACGACACAAGAAAGGATTTTCTTGTTGCATCTGGCCAAAAGAATTTGTATAAATATTCACAACATAAATCAGTAATATCATGCTTCACAAAATTAGAAGCTTCGAATACATAAATAAGCAATCTTGTTATAGACTAATAGTTGATACATGGTTCACAAAATAACAATATAACTAGAAACTAAGATCAATCACGCCCGAGGCGTAGTCGCTCCAATGATGCGGCCATCTGTCCCACACGAAACTCTAACTCTGAAATGCGTCTCCTCAATCCGGCAATCTCTCGCTCGTACTCGTCAACGCGAGACGGCTGTAACAAAAGATGAGGAAGAACCGGAGGACGTTGTATAAAATTCTCCTCATCTGCAGCTGGAGATATAGCTGGAGAGGGAGGCACATAAAATGGAGAAGAAGGCACATAATCTGGACTCTCAACACGAGCGGGTGTGTTGTTGACACAATAAATGTCCTTCCACTGAATGTCATCCGATTCCTGTAACAAAAGATAAGGAAGAACCGGAGCAGGAGCAGAAATCTGTAACAAAAGATGGCGAGTCGTTTACTATAAATCAGTAATCGTTTTCTGTAAATCAGTAGTCCGTAATCGTCTATACATGTTTTGTCGTTTACAATATAAATCAGTAATCGTTTTCTATAAATCAGTAATCCGTAATCGTCTATACATGTTTTGTCGTTTACAATATAAATCAGTAATCGTCTATACATGCTTTGTCATTTACATATGTCTATACTACGTCCTTCTAAACATGCTTTGTCGTTCAGCAAACAAATGTGCCCATCCCGCGGCCAAGTCATTTCTGAACCATCTCCATTGTGGGTGAGTATACGGGAGTGGTAAGTTTTCATCAAGAACCGCATGAACGAAGTGAGCAGCCTGGTCTTCCCCCACACGAAGAATCACAACGGGGGACAATAGTTGTGTTGTATCTGGACCATCTCTCAGCGGAAGACACATAATAGATTGTGAATTGGATATGCATACAATTGGACGGTTAAGAGCTGTAGCAATAGCCACGCCCGTTTCTGGCATAATCATCCAGTAACCGTAGGGTGCTGGACCTGATTCAAACCAATTCAGCGAGTTGACAAAGGTTGTAAACCAAGTCCCCCACATTTGCATGTAAACTTCCCGGTTATTGTCTACCTCTTCCCTGACAAGATCTCGAAGTCTGGGCCATATTCGTTCGTGATGATCAAGACCTACGGCAAGAGCTCGATAGCCACAATTTCCATCACCTTCCACGTTAACGATCCCTATGATCCACCGTCGGAAAAGAGGTGGAATTCGAGCCATAAAATATTCGCTACTGTCATTTGGAATGTACAAGTCGTGTCTTAAATCGCCCTGGCTCACCTCTTCGTTCAAGTATGGGACGTTAGAAGGCTCTCCCACGTATGAACTATGTCTCGCAGTTCTTCATTTAAGTCTCGGACCTTTTTAGGTTTTTATAGCTTCTGCGGTGCCCTGTGGGGGGTTCTTGGTTAAAATCTTGGATATTTTGTTTAGCCTTGGATTTTTTGTCCTTTTCGCTCGGACGTCCACGATTACTTTCTTTAACAGCAGGTTGTTGGGTTGACACAGATTCAGGAGCGTATATACCTCTGAGCATGTTTAACATATTTTTCTTGACAAACGACGATGCTTTGGTAAAAACATTTTGGAAATTTTCTACGTCATCTTGACAAGAAAGATATTCAGGATCTTGAGGCTCTTGAGTATTTCGGACAACAAGCCAGGGAACACTTAGTGTTCTCCAAAAATTATCAACAAAATCAAGCGGAATAGGCGATCCTGTAACCATAAAAAAAGTGACTAGTTAAAATTATTGGTATTGACGGGGAGAATAACTTGATAGGCATAAATTTAAAATACATACCATGAATCTGAAGGTAATACAGTTCGTGATAGCATGGTAAACCATAAACTAACCGCAACTGATGACCACATTCATGTGGGTCCACATCCCCGTTTACTTTCTGCGAGTATGAGTAGTAAAGCATCTCTTGAAACATTATACCGCAATTCGTTAAATAGAGTGCCCTTACACATATGCAGTTTGTTGATTTTGCTTGTATTCAAAGAGGCTCGTATCGCAGTTTCTTGCGCAGCTATTATCTTGTCGACCGAACACAACAACGTGTCTAAGCTGGACTGTGTGGAGCCCAAGTATAACTTCAACAGCGCGTGTTGACTCTCAACTCTACATGTTGTTTTCTGGCCGAAGCTGCGATATTGATCGGTAATGTACGACACAAACATGCGGTCGTAATGTCGCAGCCAGTTACGAAAATACCGCAAAACATCTGAGAAAACAAAGAATTAATAAAGTGAGAAAACAATTCGAGTAGTTATTTATTAAATAATAATAAAAATATGTATTAATGGGTAAGTACCCTGTTTTTGGACCAATAAATCCTGTAGGTGCTGATAATAGTGCGTGAACACATCTTCGGTCGGAGCTGTAACCATCAAATCCCATGTCCATCTAACGGACTCATACTCCTTTAGCGTATCGAATTTGTGTCTGCAATACTTGAGCACATTTTGATTGATATACCATCGACAGAGTAATCTGTTACCGTTTGGGAATTCTTCTCTGCATGCCCCAAGCAACGCTAAATCTCTGTCAGTGACGATAACCCGCAGGTAATATTGTTCTTCTATCACCAACTTAACACATTCCAACACCCATTTGAAATTTGGCTCTTTTTCACAGTTCAAAAAGCTAAACGCCATTGAGAATGTTCTGTTTGTTGAAGTAACTCCAACAATTGTAAAGAATGGTAGTTTAAACAACGTGGTGTTGTATGTGGAGTCCATCTGCATGATTTCCGGGAATGTTGTCCACAGGGCATATGACGTTGGGTGAACAAAAAATATTTCCTCCAGCTCATTGGTGTGGTCATTTACCCTGGGGTAATATGTATAACCTTGACGCCTCAAATGTACTAAAAGGAGTTGTATCGGAGTCAAATCACCACGACTGGCGCGACGTATCTTGTCTTGTGCATTATATACCGTTTTAATGCTAGACACATTATTCAGATCGCTCTCTTTTAGTGAAGAAAGTATAATTCGTGGTGCTACTTGATGTTTTGTCAACTGGTCCATCAAAACTAACTCACTTTCTTTTAATCGCATGGCCTGTGAAAAACCATGGAACGAGTCTACAAAATCATGATTATGCCTCGGACACTTGACCCTCAAGATCCAACCACTAGTTTTAGTGTTACCAGTTCGACCTTTTATAAATTTCTCCAGTAATCTGAATGGGCAATTAATTTTAGCGGTACTAGTCTGCCGTTCAAGTTCATCTTCTAAACCTTCACGTGCAGACGTCCCATGTCTAGAACACTTAAATTCGATAGAGTACTTATAGCCCCTATCTGTTTTAGTTCTTCCTTTAACAATAAGAAAACCGTTCGATTGAGCAGTAGATTGCACCCAATCAGTTAAAGCAACTTCATCACGAAACACCTAAAAAATAATAAATACAACTTTTAATAAAACTTTAAAAAAAATACAACTTTTAAAAAATACAACTTTTAATAAAATTTTTGTAAAACTTTTATAAAACTTATAAAATACAACTTTTAATACAACTTTTGTAAAAATTTTAATACTACTTTTAAAAAACTTGTTATAAAACTTTTAAAAAAATACTACTTTTAATATTACTTTTATTTTTAATACTACTTTTAAAACTACTTTTATTTTTAAAAATTTATAATACTTTTAAAAATTATTATACTTTTAAAACTTATTTATTTTTTAAAATCATTATAAATGTTTAAAAAACGTGTGTATATGTGTGTGTGTTACGTGTGTGGTTGTAAAGTGTGTTACGCGTTCTCTTTTTGTGGTGTTACCGTGTATGCGTTCTCTGTCTCTCTCTGAGTTGATAACTCTGTCTCCTCTCACTTTTGGTACTCTATCTCACATGTTTCTCTCTCTCTCTCTAAAAATTTTAGATCTAAAAACATTTTAGATCTAAAAACTTGATCTAACAAGTTTAAAACTTGTTAGATCGTTGGTTGCATGTACAAATTTTAGAGAGATTGGTGATGTTGTGGTCATATATGTTGTGGTGGTATCTGTTTTGGTGGTATCTGTTTCGTTTAAGTTTTTAGATCTAATTTTTTTTTTAGATCTTGAAAAAAATTTGAGGTTGGTTTTCTTTGATTATCTAAAAACATTTTAGATCTAAAAACTTGATCTTGAAAAAAATTTGTGGTCATATCTGTTGTGGTGGTATCTGTTTTGGTGGTATCTGTTTCGTTTAAGTTTTTAGATCTAAATTTTTTTTAGATCTTGAATCTTTTTAAGATCTTGAAAAAAATTTGATGTTAGTTTAAAAAAATTTGAGGTTGGTTTTCTTTGATTATCTAAAAACATTTTAGATCTAAAAACTTGATCTTGAAAAAATTTTGTGGTCGTATCTGTTGTGGTGGTATCTGTTTTGTCGGTATCTGTTTCGTTTAAGTTTTTAGATCTAAAACTTTTTTAGATCTTGAATCTTTTTAAGATCTTGAAAAAAATTTGATGTTGGTTTAAAAAAATTTGAGGTTGGTTTTCTTTGATTATCTAAAAACATTTTAGATCTAAAAACTTGATCTTGAAAGAAATTTGTGGTCGTATCTGTTGTGGTGGTATCTGTTTTGGTGGTATCTGTTTCGTTTAAGTTTTTAGATCTAAAAATTTTTTAGATCTTGAATCTTTTTAAGATCTTGAAAAAAATTTGATGTTGGTTTAAAAAAATTTGAGGTTGGTTTTCTTTGATTATCTAAAAACATTTTATATCTAAAAACTTGATCTTGAAAAAAATTTGTGGTCGTATCTGTTGTGGTGGTATCTGTTTTGGTGGTATATGTTTCGTTTAAGTTTTTAGATCTAAATTTTTTTTAGATCTTGAATCTTTTTAAGATCTTGAAAAAAAATTGATGTTGGTTTAAAAAAATTTGAGGTTGGTTTTCTTTAATTATCTAAAAAAATTTTAGATTTAAAAAGTTTCTAGATCTTGAAAACATGTTTGTTATCTGTTTCATTATGTTTTGCAGGTTTGGGGTGCTTCAATAGCATGACCCTTGCTGGCTGCACGGGTGATACTCTAGCCAAGCACCCCATTATTCACTGATTTGGTAATGCAGTTTCATTACTGGATGGTAAAGTGATCATTTTTAGCTCACTTTGCAACTTTAATGAAAAAAACTTGAGTGTTTTGGCATGGCACGTTTTATTACTGGATGGTAAAGTGATCATTTTAGCTCACTTTGCAACTTTAATGAAAAAAACTTGAGTGTTTTGGCATGGCAAAACTGATGATTTTCTAAAAAAAGGAAATGATGATTTTTTTTAAAAAAAAACTTAAGAGTTTTGGCATGGAAAAACTGAATTTGCAGCCAACATGAGCTAAAAAGCTGATAATCTGAGCCTATTCGATAAGTTTACCTCTTGTGTGTCAAATGGTGAACTAGACATGGTTGTTGCTTGTGGTGCTGTTGCTTGTGCAGTTGTTGCTTGTTGTCGTGGACTGTGACACTTGTGGTCCTGTTTTAGTTCTTGCTAGTTGTTGTTTGTTGTGGTTTTTGGAGATATTGCTAGTTGTGTTGTTGCTTTCTTGCTAGTTACTGGGTAATGTTGTTGTTTATAAGGTAGAATGCCTGCACTTGTTTACTTTCTTGTGAACTTTTGCAGAAAGGTAATCGTACCTCTTGCACAATGAAAACGTGTTTTGTGCTTGGTTAGAGTTATGCAGTTTTTAGACCTGTTGTGAATTTTGCAGTTTTGAGACATGTTGTGCAGTTTTGAGACATGGGGTGCTTGGCTAGACTGCTGTTGTGAACTTGTGCACTTGTGCAGTTTTGAGACCTGAGACTGCTGTTGTGAACTTGTGCACTTGTGCAGTTTGAGACCTGTTGTGACTTATGAGACCTGTTGTGACTTGTGAGGCGATGATGATAACCGAAACCGAATGGACGGCAAAGTGAGGTTTATCTCACTTTGCACCCTTCGAACTTGAGCCTTTTTCAAAAAATTTCCGAGGCGATGATGATTTTTTAGGCTTAAAATTTTCCGAGGCGATGATGATAATCGAATGGACGGTAAAGTGAGATAAAATCACTTTGCAACCTTATTTCGAATTTGAGCCTAAAAAATTTTCCGACTACGTTTTTTTCTAAAAAGTTATAAGACAAAAAAAAACTAAAAAAACTTGTAAAAAAATTAAAAGTTGTAAAAAAAAAAAAAAAAAAAAAAAAAAACTTGTAAAAAAAAACTTGTAAGAAACTAAAAAACTTGTAAAACAATAAATAAAAAAAACTTGTATCAAAAATTTCTGCAAACCAAAGCAAACCAAAGCACCCAAATGTCAATGATTGACACGGAAATCGAGAAAAACATTCCACCCTGTTGGAATCACTCCTAAACCATAATCAAGTGTTAGTTATTAATATGTACTAGTTAGCTTTATTATGGCCTTTAGGTTTGTTATTAGCCTTAAGCTTATGTAGAAGGCCCATGAGCTTAGGCCCAAGCCCATTAAAGAAAGGATGGAAACTAGGAGTGTTGCCCTAGCTTTCCTCCTATAAATACTCTTGTAAACCCTCATTTGAGGGTTGGTTGTTCAAGTTTTTCTTTCTCTCACTCACCTACGCATAACCGTTTACTATTGTCGTGTGTGTATGTTAGATCTTGTTCAATCGCCTCATCTCTTTCTTATAAGCTTGTGTTTGTAAAACTAGTGACCTAATAGTGGTATCAATCGCCTAATAGTTGAGTGAACGTATTGTTTGAAGTGAGTTTTGGTCTCACGCCTAACTTGCGTATACCTCACCTTTGGCTTGATCAAAAACGTATTTTTTACACTTTTGAATCCAAGATTCTTGTACTTTCAACGTTTTAAGGTGTTAAAATACTTGTTTTTAGCAAAAAGTTTCAAACTTTATGCGTGGATAGTTGTTTTTCATCTAGTTTTTGAACGTGGGTGTAGTTCTACGCGTAACTGTTTTAGATGCTTTGGTTCATCAAGTTTCACACTTTTGTGTACTTTGGTGTTATTGAAGCTATTTTATCACACAAAAACTGGTTTAGAAACACTTTTGGACAGAATCAAAGTTACGAGCATTTCTACGCGTAGTAAAACCCTAAAACTACGCGTAAGTGCTTCCTTGGTTTGATCTTCATTTTCGTGGTTTATTCCGTGTTTTCTTACTTGGATAAGTCTGAAAATACGTCGACTTTGGATATCTTTTGCACTGTGATAGTGTAAAAGATCATTTGGGCAAAAACCCTAAAATTACGCATAAGCATAATCTTACGCGTAGAAATCCTACGCCTAAGATTTTTCTTACGCCTAAGCCTAGTCTTACGCATAAGAAAATCCTACGCCTAACTCTCTACGCCTAACTTTTATCTACGCCTAACTTTAGTGCTTTTCCCTACTTACGCGTAAGCTAAATCCTACGCGTAACTCCTGATTGTTATGCGTAACTTTGGTGTTTTTACGCATAAGTGCTACTTGGTTCTTGTCTTTTCTACGCCTACGGACACTTCATCAACAAAGGTTCATTCGACTACAAAGATCCATTTTTACCAACACAAGTTTTCAACATGTCTCAACCACCATACTCTAACTATTTCCCTTACACTTATCCTCAACGACAACAACAACTAAGTCCACAACATCAACAATGGAATCAACAACAAGCAATTTATCAACAAAAAGTTAATCAACAACATACTCCACAACTTGGTGCAATTCCCCCACCACAAATGGTTCAAACACCGCCAAGTCTTCAAGTTCAACCCTACACAAATGAATTCAATCAACATCCATCAAGGAACACTATGAAGGAACCCACTTGGTTTGCAAAGATGTGTGAAGCTTTAAGCAGCCAACAATCAATTCATGAAGCTGGATCACTTGATAGACCTCCAATGCTCACTCCAGGAAACTACGATCAATGGGTGATAAGGTTCTTTAGGTTTTGTGATCTGAAGAAGCCACATGGAAAGTTATTAAAGAAGGTTATCTTGGAAGGTCCATTTGAGATGCCTACTGTCATTGTACCCGGAGATCCTACTGCTATTCCACCAAGAGATGAACAAACAAACATTGCTACTGTTGCAGATCTAAATCCAACAGAACTTCTACACTATGAAGCCGATGAGCTTGCAATGCAATATATCCTTTTAGGATTACCTAACCCAATCCTTCGAAGTGTTGATGCTCAAAAGACTGCAAAGGAAATGTGGGACCATATTCATCTTCTTATGGAAGGATCTGTACTCAATCAGGAGGATTTGGAATCCAAAATTTACTTGGCTTATGAACACTTCATGATTGAACCTGGAGAGACACTAGAGTCTTATCATCATCGATTTTCAGACATCATCAATGATTTGGATAAACACAACATCATCATGCCAAGAATTGCAGTGAATACTAAGTTCCTGAGTAGTCTAGGTCCTGAATGGGAGAAGTATGTCATTTTTCTCCGTCAAGCGAAGAATATGCATCATTCTACATATGGATTGTTGTACGATTACTTGAAGCCTCATGAAAAGGAAGTTGATCGGGAAAGGATTCTCCGTGCTCAAATTGCTCCACCTACACATCCGGAAAATCAACAACTTGCCTTATATGCTCAACAAAGTTATCCTCCTCAACAAGCAACTCAACCAACTGCCTCAGTCACACCAAACGATCCATCACAGCAATCTCAACAAAATCAATTGGTTCCTTACAACAACAACAATGATCAAGCACTTCATAGTCAAACTAATGAGGAATCCAATCCGTTCGAAGCATTGTAACAGGGATTTGTTATGATTGCTAATGCTTTTAGCCGTTATACAAACAAATCCAACAATCGTATTCGTTCCTCATCCAATACACGAAATCAGGCTGTTGTGAACAATGGACGAGTTGAAGTTCAGAATCGTGGTTATGGTCGTCAAATGGGAGGTGGTCAAGGGTTTAATGCTATGGGTAGGAATAACAACAGAGCTCAAGTGGTAGAACAGGGAAATGCTCAGAATGGGTTGAATGGTCTTCGATGCTACAACTGCAGTGAGAAGGGACACCTGGCTAATGCATGCCCAAAGCCAAGGACTAGGGGCAGTGCTTACTTCAAAGAGGCACTTATTTTGGCTCTTAAGGATGAAGCTGGTGGATCTCTCACAAACAAAGAACAGAGCTTTATGGCAGATGCAGACTCAGATGATGATATGGAGGACTTGCAGGCCAATGCAGCTGTTATGTTGATGGCTAATATGCATGAGTTACACATGAGTGAAACAGGCCCAGTGTATGACACTGATGGCTTGTCTCAGGTACCCGAACAAACCATCATCATATCTGAACTAATATCTCTGCCAATATCTGAATCCGGCACGGATCAGACTGTTCAAAATGAGTCATCTACATCTCATTCTGACGATTTTCAAGTTAACCCTGTAGTTACATTTGACGATCAAGATGACCTTATGGTTTCCTTTGATAATCAAATTGACTCCGTGGTTGTACTTGAGGATCTAAATAATGATCATGTTGTAACTCACGTTGAACAAGCTGAACTGTTGCCTCATCCAGATTTTGCTCGTTTAATTCAAGACCATCAAATCAAAATGGAGGAATGTTATGCATTAAATAAGGACTTAAAAAGCAAAAATGCACTGTTAACCAAGGATTTTGAATGCTTACAAATGCAACTCAACTTTTTCAAAACTCAAGAAAATCGTGAAAAAGGTTTTGAAGCCGCTTTTGCTAAATCTCATCAAAACGAAAAATATTTAGAGAGACAGATGCGTGATCTAGCCGCTTCGAAGAATGCTTTGTTGTCTGAAATAGAACAACTGAAACATGAACATAAAAAGCAAATTAACGCTCTCACCTTGGAAAATCAAAAAGCTAAGGCTGAGTTGTTAAATTGTCAAAAACAGTTCTCAGCATACAAAAAGCATTCAACGAATCGGGTAGATGACCTTCTTGCAGAAATTATTGGCTTGCAAAACAAAATTAAAGAGTTTAAAACTGTTGTTTACAAACATGGTGAATCAGTAACAGCTATTGAAAAGTTTACTTTAAAACCCAATCCAAAAGGATATGGACCAAATCTAGCTGATTACAAACCAAAGCTTTCACTTAAAACATTCAAACCAAATCCTGAAGTTTCCAGTGCAGAATATAAAATTAATGATACTGTTATGAGTGTTGTTGAATATCATCGTCAAGAGGAATTAGATGCAGAAGACAAGAGTCGATCAAAATTAAAAACGGTTGTTTACAACAAACCTTTTAATTATTCAAAACCGGTCACTTTCGTTACACTAACGGATTCTTCTAACACACCAAGGGTTATCATCAAAACACCTGAGTCTTCTAATGTTAATCCCCAACCAGATTATGCACAAATTTATGGTCCTTTACCTTCAATCAGTGAAGTAAACTCAAAACCTGAAAATCGCAAAATTCTTAGATATTTTGATATTTTCATGGCTGACCTCAAAACTTTAGAACATGAGATAGAACATCATTCTGAAATCAAAGTTCAACACTTTCAATCGCCTTTAGCGCGAGAACAAAGAGACATTTTTCAGAAAAATCTTTTACCAAATGTTAAAAATTTGAAAAGTTGTGCATTAGCTTGGGAAAAGGATTTTCATAAGGAACTTGGAGTGATGAAGGTCGTTTTCGAGAAAACTGAAACATCTATTTCTAATACTAAACGCAAAAAGAAAATGTTGCGAAAAGATGTTGATCGACTCTTGGAAGATGTTGTCTGTGCTGATATCCATAATGTTGTGTTATTCTATTCTTTGCCATATGCATCTGATTATATCTCTGTTGATAATGTTGACTCTGTGGTAACTGTTGAGAATACTGATAATGTGCTTCAGATCGAGTCTTTAAAAGCTGAAAATAAACAATTACTTAACGAACTTTACAATGCAAAACGTCGTCTTCATTGGTGTGAAAAAGATATTCACACTCATCAACTTAGTTTTCAAAAGAAAATCTCTCAGTTGAGTGCAAAATCTTCTGATCCTAAAATTGAGCAACTGGATGATCAAAACGTGTCTTTCAAAAGTCAAATCTCAAAATATGAACAAGAACTTGTAAACGTTAAACAGGAATATGGTGTCATATTTGATTTACTCAATAAGACTCGTCATGAAGCATCAAACGAACTTGATCACTATCTTGCTCACACTAGAGAAGTCATGAATTTTGCTGGTAATATTCGGTCTGAAAATCAAGATTTGATTCACACTATCTCTAAGCTAAGAGAAATGTTAGGAAACTATGAACAACTTCCGCCAACCATCATTAAGAGATTAGCACCAGTCACACTTAGTAATCGTGCACCTAGAATCCCTACTGCCAAATCACAAGTTGCTAACGTGCTTCCTTCTACTGAAACAGGAATAGTCGCGTCTTTTCTAAACGTCCGCACTTCACAGCTTAGGAGCACTCAATCGAAGAATAGGAAGTTGCGACCTAAGAAAAGATCAATAAGGAATGCTAAAGTAGAAGAACACCCTAGGACTATGAATAAGACTCACGTTGCTTCCACTATAGATGTTGCGTCTGGAAAATGTAATAGAAATAGTGATGTAACGAATGCTAAACCTTTAAGCACTTTTGATATTCAGTCTGATGCACCTTGTGTTATTTGTCGTAAAAGTATGAATTCTGATTGTCATGACAAATGTGTTGCTAAAGCTATAATCTCTCGTTTACGGAATCCTAAGAATCGGAATACCTCTAGGCCCACTAATCATTCTAAGTATGTGCTTGGTAGACCGCCTTCTTTAGATTCTAAGGCAAACATTGCTGTCACTGTAGCTCCAGTTTCACCTCCTAAGAATGTAGTACCACCTAGTGCATTCACTAAGACTAAAGTAAAGAGTAGTTATAGATGGCATAAATGGATATATAACACACTAGGATTTACATGGATGCCTAAAGTCATTAATGTGTGCATGTCTCATATACCTGCTTCGGAACCCTCTAACATTTCGGGTTCCACATCTACTTCTATTCCATCTGTGTCGTCTGTGTGTAATGCAGGTGATACAGATCATTCTCTGGATTGTTGATAGCGGATGTTCCCGACACATGACAGGCAACCTTAAACTGTTATCAAACTTTATTGCAAAGTTCATTGGCACTGTCAGGTTCGGGAATGATCACTTCGCAGCTATCATGGGCTACGGAGATTATGTTAATGGGAACATCGAAATCAGTAGGGTTTACTATGTGGAAGGCCTCGGTCATAATCTGTTTTCAGTAGGTCAGTTTTGTGATGGAGATTTGGAGGTTGCTTTCAGAGAGAAAACTTGTTTCATTCGTGATCTACAAGGAAATGACCTTATGTCTGGCTCGCGTAATTCTAGTCTCTACACTATCTCTATGCAAGACATGGTTGCTTGATCTCCCATCTGCTTACTTTCAAAGGCAACATCAACAAAATCCTGGCTCTGGCACCGTCGTCTCTCACATCTAAACTTTCAAACCATCACCAACCTTGCTCAACACAAACTAGTTGAAGGTCTCCCACGATTCCGGTATTCAAAAGATCACCTTTGCTCAGCCTGTGAACAAGGGAAAAGCACTCGTGCTCATTTTCCTTCAAAGGTGGAACACAACTCTCAGCATGTGCTTCATCTTCTTCACATGGATTTGTGTGGCCCAATGCGCATGCAAACGATCAATGGCAAACGCTACATCTTAGTAATTGTTGATGACTATTCACGATGGACTTGGGTCTACTTTCTTCGAAGCAAAGACCAAGCTCCACAAATGATCATCACCTTTCTCACGAAAATACAGGTTCAGCTCCGCAACACCGTCAGGCTAATTCGAACAGACAAAGGAACTGAATTTGTTAACCAAACCCTTCGTGAATTCTATGAGAAAGTGGGAATTCAGCATCAAACATCTATTGCACGTACACCTGAACAAAACGGAGTTGTTGAAAGATGAAACCGAACGTTAGTGGAAGCTGCAAGAACAATGTTAATCAATGCTAAACTTCCAGATTACTTGTGGGCAGAAGCCGTATCTACTGCATGCTATACTCAAAACCGTTCTATGATTACAAAACGCCACAACAAAACACCTTTTGAGCTTGTCCACAACCATAAACCGAATCTCAAACACTTTCATGTATTTGGATCCCTTTGCTATCCGAATAATGATCGTGATGATTTTGGAAAGCTCAAAGCCAAAGCTGACATTGGAGTTTTTATTGGATATTGTGAGAATTCTAAAGGTTACCGGATCTGGAATCGTCGTACAAAACAGGTGATGGAAACGATTCATGCTCATTTTGATGAACTCACGGAAATGGCTTCTGAGTACAACAGCTTAGAACCCGGTCACAACCATTTAAACTTCCCTCAACCCCCATCATCAGCTGAACAAAGCCCCCAGCTAACTCGTCAACAAATGGAAAGGTTATTTGCTCCTCTGTTCTGTGACGATATTGATGAACGTGCTCCAGGTATATCCGCTGTTTCCGCTGCACAACCTGATAATATTCCTAAACCTGATACACCTGCTACAACAACTACTGTTGAAGATGCACCTACACCAGTTGACTCAAACACAACAGTTGAACATACCGCTTCCAACAATGATGAACCGGCTGATGTTATTCTGAATGATGTACCCCCACCTGCAGATTTTGATCCAAATACGTTTTTCAACCCGTTTGCTAATGAGACTGCTGCACCAGATGTCGCGGAATCTTCAACAAACCATTTGAATCCTCAGAACACAATGTATACCAACATCAACCCTCTACACATCGATGGACAAAAGACCATCCTCTGGCTAATATTATTGGCAGCCCGAATCAACTAGTCGTTACGAGACAACGTCTTCACACAGATGGTGAACATTGCATTTATGCACTCACTGTCTGCCAATCTGAGCCTAAAAACATTAAAGACGCAATGACAAAAAACAACTGGATTGAATCGATGCAGGAAGAACTCAACCAATTCAAACGTCTTGAAGTATGGGAACTGGTTGAAAGACCAACAGGGGTCTACGTCATTGGTCTCAAATGGATTTGGAAAAACAAATTGGATGCTGAAGGGAACGTCATCCGAAACAAGTCACGTCTAGTTGCTAAGGGTTATCGTCAGGAAGAAGGAATAGATTTTGAAGAATCTTTTGCTCCGGTTGCTCGTCTTGAGGCTGTTCGGATATTTCTCGCGTTCGCGGCTCATATGAACATGACGGTCTTTCAAATGGATGTCAAAACTGCGTTTCTCAACGGACAACTGAAAGAAACGGTTTATGTCAGCCAACCCGAAGGATTCGTTGATCCAGAGTGCCCGAACCATGTCTACAAACTGAACAAAGCTCTTTATGGTCTCAAACAAGCCCCTCGGGCATGGTACGATAAACTATCATCTTTCCTCATTGCTAATAATTTCACCAAAGGTTCGGTTGACCCAACTCTTTTTATACAATATCACGGGGCACATATCTTAATTGTTCAAATTTACGTGGATGACATTATTTTTGGGTCTACACATAAAAAGTTTTCAACCGCTTTTGCAAAACTAATGAAGAAAAATTTTGAAATGTCCATGATGGGTGAACTTACATTCTTTCTAGGATTACAAGTTCATCAATCACCCCGTGGTATTTTCTTGAGTCAGTCCAAATATGCCCTTGAATTGTTAAACAAATTTGGAATGAAAACCTGTGATACTTATGCCACACCAATGACTCATACCAAGAAGCTAGACGCTGATTTACATGGGAAATTAGTTGACCCTACCAAATACCGAAGTATTATTGGGTCTCTCATGTATCTAACAGCTAGCAGACCTGATATTGTCTTTGCCGTTTATCTATGCTCCCGTTATCAGTCGCGACCAACTGAAACCCACCTCTCTGAGGCTAAAAGAATCCTCCGATACATCAAGGGAACCATTAACTTGGGGATCTGGTATCTGAAGGATTCTGGTTTTGAACTAATCGCTTTTTCAGACACTGACCACGCAGGATGCTTAGACTCAAGGAAAAGTACTTCAGGAGCTCTACAATTTCTTGGTGATAAACTAGTGTCGTGGCAATCAAAGAAGCAGGACTTTACATCGCTGTCATCAACCGAAGCAGAATATGTAGCCATGTCCGCGTGTTGTGCTCAAGTCATCTGGATGAGAACACAACTCAAAGACTATGGTTACGTATTTGACAGAATCCCGATGTACTGCGACAATCTGAGTGCCATTGCGATCTCGTGCAACTCAGTTCAGCACTCGAAATCAAAGCACATCGATCTTTGCTATCATTTCATCAAAGACCACGTGGAACAGGGTACCGTTGAATTATACTTTGTGGGTATTGAATACCAATTGACAGATCTTCTCACCAAAGCCTTGCCTCACGCCAGGTTTAATGAGCTGATCCACTGGATTGGTATGAGGTGTTTGACTCAAGAGGAATTAGATGACCTCTTAAAACAGTCTTAAAAACCTGTCAAACACCAAAACTCTCTTTTGTAAATAAATTTTTTAAAAACAAAATACAAAAATATAAAATCTGATAAAACAACAAAAATATTCTCCTAGTCTATTTTTCTTTCAACATGGCAAGTACATTTCTTCCATCAACACTTTAATCTTTCAAAATTCAGTATTTTTCCGATCAAGTGTTGAGGGGGAGAAAATAATCTCTTAACTGTTTCAAAACATCTGTGCACTTGCATGTTATCATATCTCGGTTGTTTCTTTTAACAATGGTGGTGAATTTTCTGGTTCAATGACACTCCTCGGACTAAAATTAATAACCTTTCATTATTTTCTCAAGAAAAGGGGGAGTGTCGTCAAGTTTCTTTCCTAAAAACTTTGTTTGGTAACCAAAATGGAAGTTAAATGGCTTTGTTTGAAAAAGGAAAAGGTGGAGGGACAAAAACTGTCAAAATGTTAAAGTTAATTTTAATAAAATACCTTCACCTAACTTATTCACTTCTCATTTAATTCTCTCAACCTAACTAATCTACGCCTACAATTCAACCAAGAAATCCGTCCTTTTGATCATCATCTTGTAAGTAGTTTTGTGATTACAACATGTTTTTAAGCTAAGGTTTTAAATTTCATGCAAATCATACGGCTAAAACGTGTTTTACACGTGATTATGTGTTCTACGCATAAGCGTATGAACACACAATCATTGTGTGTGTGTTTTTGGATTAATGGATAGTGTCAAAGTGGTTCTAATACATCAAGGATATCATTTTAACCATCAAAACCCACCCAGAAACACGTATTGATGATTTTTGAAAACTAGGGTTCTTGAGTCGAATTGGGTATTTTCGAATGTGAAGTGTTTTTGGTCAAAAATATTGTTGGGTTATGTTCACATATTGATGAATTGATGATTTCCAAGGTTGTTAACCACCCAGAAACTCTAAATGTTTAACAATTTGGAATTAGGGTTTAAAGCTCATAACTTTGGGTAATCTTGATTCTCAACGAATTAGATGTTATAACTTGTTTCATAGACTCTCTCAACATCATAGACCTACCAGAATTTGTTTGGTGCAAATCCCATGGCTAGAAATGATACGCGTAAATCTTAACCCTTAGGGGTTTGACCTACGCGTATGACTTTCTACGCGTAACCTTTAAACGAATAATTCATGCCATGTTTTGTTGATAAAATGAAGTTTTTTGTTAATGATAATGATTTGATGAAATTATTTCAGGCTTTGCTACGCTTAATATTCAGAATCAAGGCCATTTGCAACTCTACGCATAAGGATTACCCTACGCGTAGTCAAGTTATGCGTAAGAATAATCCTACGCATAACTATTACGCGTAAGGTTCTACAATGGGACTACACGTATCCTGTGAAGGATATGCGTAAACAGTGACCTCTACGCATAAGGTCTACTCTTACGAGTAAGCCTTACGCGTAAGGTCCTTATACGCCTACGCGTAAGCTCTACGCATAAGGTCCCCTTTTTCCTACGCGTAACATTTCTTACGCGTAAGTTAGGATCCTACGCGTAAGCTTTTGTCTACGCGTATATCATCTCTGTTTACGCTTAACTTTGCCAAAACTACGCTTAAGCCTTGATTGACCTTCATTATGAGTTGTTACGTGTACAAACTTGTTAATAAACTTATCACATCATCACGAATCCAATAATGTCACTAATAAACTTAAACGTTTGATATGTTGTGAACCATAAGTGATAACATAAACTTTAAAACCTAAAGTTAACTAACTCACGAAATATTTCACGACATCATTGGACTATTGGACAAACAAGTGACTTAGGACTCGTAACAATCATTGACACTGTACATTCAATAACTAGACAATAAGACCTTCTGTTGACTAACATTATGTCTTTCGATATGTTGGTTCTTTTGGCTAATGTTATTTCAGATCACGACATGGCTGAACAAATGAATGTGGATGCATCAGAAGTTCTTACAATTGCTGATATCTTTCCAGAGGGTTATCCGAGAAAGCTTGGAAAGAACAACCTTAGGGTTGACTTTGACACCCTCACATGCTCAGAATCTTCTTGTCTCATTGCAATGGATATTCTCAGGAATCATCCCTACCAGAACATGCTCTCACACTCTGCCACAGTTCCAGAGGTCTACATTCAACAATTCTGGGATTCTATGCAGAGGATCACTGGTCAAAATGCTGTGAATGTGACTCTTAATCACAAACAAGTCACTATCACTCCTGATGACTTACGAGCTGTTCTCATCATTCCAGACATCGCTCCAACCGAATTCTTTGCTACCCCTACTGAAGAGACTGTCCTGCAATTCTTGATAGATATTGGTTATGATGAAGCTACAGGAATCATTACTAAGCACTCTCACGTGGAGCTGAAGAATATTCCTCAACCATGGAGGACACTCTATATGATCATCACTAAATCAGTCTCTGGTCGTGACAGTGGCTATGAGCATCCCAAGCTCATGGAACTGCAAATTTTCTGGTCGTTGATCAACAAGAAGGACATTATAATTGAAGCACTGCTATGGGAAGATCTGATGCTGTTTCATAAGAAGCTTGGCTCCAAAATTCCCTATGTCAGATACACCAAACTGTTGATCCAGAGAGCTCTTGGACTTCATCCTGATATCCCCAGGAGACTCAATGACCCAGATAATCATGACATCTTGACTGAGCCCATACTATCTGTCAGAATCAAAGAATCGTCTACGAAGAAACAGGGTGCTGAGTTGCCCGATCACCTTCTTACAAAGGAAATCAAAAAGCTGGAAACGTACAAAAGGTATCGAGTAGCTGTAAAAGAAGGAAAAGTTAGCCACCTTGATGAAAAGGCTTCAGGGACTCCTACTCGGAGAACCAGAAGAGGAAGTGCTGGAAGTACAGTAAGTTCTGAAACTCATAGGAAGTTTCCCAAGAGGAATCCTCCTCGTAAAAGGACTGTTCCCTCTAAGGAAGCTACTCCCATCCCAATCCCTAAACCTGAACCGCAAAGAAAGCTTTTGGACGAAAGCTCTGAAGGTACTGACACAGATGAAGAGATCACCTACTCTGAAACTGCAAAGGATGACAATCCTTCAGTACCAAAACCTCCAAGTCCTCAAGCTGATAAAGGAAAAGGGAAGACTCCTGCACTTGTGCCCTATGATGAAAGGTCTGAAGAAGAAGAAGAGCTACTGGATCAATCCTACAGGAAGAAGCTTAAATTCGTCAGTCACCTTCAAAAAGCTGAAGAATTTGCAAAAGACCAAATGGGTGGCCCCGGAGGATCAAGTGGTGCTGCCCACTCTTCATCAGGTCCTGATGCGGTTAATCGACCCGATAAGGGATCTGGTGCCACCACTCTTGTGCAACAACAAAAGCTTGTGGAGGATACTATCGAATATGAGTTTGAGAAAACTGAAACTGAGAAGTCTGAGAAAGATAAAGATGTTGATTATGACAAGCTGATTCTGGAAAGTCCTACACGATCACAGAAGGAAACTTCTGAACCACCCAAGGACCCCGAGTCTCTTCACATCTCATCCTCATCGGATTCTTCTTCTCATTCATCACCACCACCATCAAAGAGATCAACCAAATCATCATCCAAATCAGTAAAGAAACCACCTCATTCTTGGATATCTCATGCTCATAAATGAATTGGGAATGCTGTCAAACAAATCAGAAAGAAAGACATTCTCCAAAAGAAGTTGAATTTCTTTGCTGATCACATACAGCATCTGTATGACGAGCATGAAAAGATGAAAGAAGAAAGGAAGTTTATTCAGGAATTCATGAAAAGTCATCGTCAAGAGGAGCTGAACGAAATGATCGAAGGTTACACTAACAAGTACCTTCAGGATATCGTTCCTAAAGTCACAAAGGAGATGTTTACCAGACAACTATATCCGAATCTTATGCAGATAGCCAAGCAAACTCTCAGATCAACACCTTTAACCGTCACAATCAATCCATCTGATCCTGTAGTTTTCTCGAATAATGAATTGGTGGCCAAGCTTGTCACACAATTGTCCACACGATCAGGGACATTTACTTCTGAGGAAGGAAAGCTGTTTCAAGCATTGCTGGACTTCCAACTCAAAGAAGCATGTAGATTCGAAGCAGAAAAGTCTAAACGTCCTAGAGACGATGAAGACAAGGATCAGGATAAGCATGATAAAGCTAAACGTCAGAAGAAGTCTGGTGAATCATCTTCTATGTTACCTCCTCTCCAACGGACTCCTACTCAACAAAAGTCCCTTCCTCGTTCTTCTACAGATAAACCTCAGGACGATTCCGAGTTACCACCCCTGACTCAGAAAACCGGTGATTAATTTGAGTATACGGGTGGTGACGATGAAGAGGTCCTTGAGCCCCTACAATAACCCACCTCTCCCAAACAAGTTCAGAAACCAGAATCATCATCTAGACCTTCGAAAAAGAAGAAGAAGAAGACGCCTCAAACTGACGTCGTATCTTGGCTAGATGACGATAAAACTGAAGAATTTGAATGGTTCTCTACTCGTGTTAACAACACTCCCTACCCTGAAGAAGGTCAGAATTTGGTAGACGGTAATACATTGGAGCATGCAAAACTTTTGCAAGAAAAGTTCCAGGTGAAGAAGATGACGAAATCTGAGTTGAAGAGAATCAAGAATGAAGCGTTTCAACTTCTAAAAGACAGCTCTGAAAGTGCCCTCGAGGTCGAATATCACCTTGACAACATTGCTCGAGCTATGTCTAACAACATGGATTGGCTCAACCCGGAAGCAAACATTGACTTCACAAAAAGGGACAACCCTCCATACTACACCGATTGGACCAAACCTCTACCGACCATTGGCCAACCAGATGAACCACGGATTCCCTTCCGATATTTCTTCAACAGAGACCTGGAATTTCTTCTCCATGGTGGCGATGGTTCAAGGAAATATGCTACATCCTTGACACTTCCATTCCCTGCAGCTATCTACTGAAACTGCATTGCCATTGAGGAACGTGCCAATCACTTGTTCTCCAACACAGTGGAAGCATACGACCGAGATGCATTGTATGGGATTCATCACTGGCCAGACCGCCGACGAATCTACTACAGAAGCTGTCAGGTTCAGAAGTCACAACATGCAGTGTTTAGTACTAAAGACATCGTTGCCATCCAACATGTTGGTCTTTCATCCAAATGGGACTACACCTTTCTCAAGAAGATTGTGGTCAAAAGACAGGATGAAAGGGATTATGCATTCTGTGAAGCTGACTTTGAGAATTTGTCTCTTAACGATATTGAAGACATGTACCTTGCCAAAGTACAGGGTCGCATGAGACAATTTTCAACCGAAATACAACGTGAATTCATCAAGTCACTGCTCATTTTCATCAGACGCATAGTCATAAAAGAACGTGTTTGAGATCTCCAGCTTGCCGTTGAATCATATCAGACACGTGTCAACTTCACTCCACCACAGCTTGATCTTCCCGATATCAACCAGCTATCACAATTAACGCTCATCAACAAACCGTTTGGTGTCGTTTATCGCAGTGAACTTCAACGCAATTGCTTGATGGCGTGTAATGAGCTTTACAAATTTGGAGATCATACTCTGAAGATGGTTAGGGACGGATTAGCTTATCGATTGAAGGATATACGTGAAAACATTGGGAACCCTAAGCGATGGAATTCTCAGGATCGGAGGAATGTGATAAGGATCATCACCATGATTGATGAACGGTTGTTCAGACGATTGGAGAGCTATGTTGGTGGTCGACCCAGGATTAACATAACCGGCTTTCAACGCCCTGTGCGCACTCCTGGGAACATCACTGCACTTCCTGGTACCCCTTGAATTGTTTCTTTCATATAATTTTGGATGTGTGATTAACTATGTCTATGACTTGTGCACACATAACAGTGTACAACCCGTAATTGTAAAGAAAGGACCCTGTGGTACGCTTCAGTGCCACAATCCTTACAAAAGGAGCGAAAGCTTCTTACTTTTGAGTAAAACCTATCAAACCTTTCACTTTTCAAGGTTTTGCTCAAAAGAACAAGTACTTCCCCTTACAATTTTCAAAAACCTCAACCGTTTATATCACTTGTTGAGGGGGAGTATTTGACTTAAAACTTTGTTCAAACTAAACGTTCTTTGTGTCACTCTTCCCGCAACACTCTACATGGTCATATTTATTCTCAAACGTTTCAAAAATAACATTTTGTATGCCATTTTTGAGGGGGAGAAAATATGTGATAAGAAATATGTTTGTTGCTTTCTCGTGTGCATAGACTTAACCAACGAATTGACGAGATCCTTAACTGTTAGTAACTCGAAAAGAATTGTCCGGGACGGGTAATAATTTCAAACTAGTTCGCTAGTGATGTAAACGTGTCTCGCAAAGGACTTGTCCGAGTAGAATGTACCATTCGAGAAACTCTTGGTAGACATGAACTTTGACGGGTTTGACAATCTTTCGAGGTTTGTCTACACCTTCAAGATAGTTATTAGAGCTAGTTGTCACCTAAAAGCTGACAATGTAACTCTTTAACTATGCAACGTAACCGTGTCTCGCGGGGGATTGTCTATCTTGAGTTGATCAATTCAAAATGTGCGCGCTCTTTCCTCACTGTGCATTTAACCATTAAAACTATTAAGCACATGTGGAGGGGGAGTATTTATGCAAAATCATATCTCTACAGTGGTACTAAAATGTTTTCATTAATAAACACTGTGAGAGATTTAATTTTTCAGTGGTACAAAATGGTTTTATGGCAACATAGGTCAGTCATGGAGTTATAAGGTGACTAAGGTTAGGAATAACCGTCCTATGATCCGCCAGAGCCGGAGGGATCTACCCAACAACACTACCATTAGTTAGTGTTAGAAGTCCTTAGGAATGATTGTAAAAAGGAGAAAATGAGAATCGGAGAAAGAAGGAGTTGAAGAATCAAAAAGAAATGTAAAGTAAAGGGTGAAAAGAAATAGCCCTCCAGATTACTCAACTTAGGGCAGACACCGGGTTCAATTCATATGCTACTGGTTGTCACTTGATGACACTGGTATTGAAGATTAAAAGTCGTCATGGACCCCGTGACGCATGCACTAAACCTTCTTAGCCACTCAAGCTTCTCTCAACAGAAGCTTGTTTCATTCTCACAGGGAACCCTACATAATCTGTCAGCTTTCTCTTAGAGATTGCTGATATTGAAGAAGGAGACCCTCTCCCTAGTCTCCGCACAGGAAAACCAATACGCACAATTGAGTCTAGAGCCACGAGATTCATCAAAAGATCTGTTAGGAACACTTGACATTTCATCACTTGTTGATCAACAAATAAGATCTTCAGTGATTCAGTGGTTCATATAGAGTCCTTCACAGATCTTAGCAATCTATCGAGAACATTTATGAGAGGTTCACATCAGTGATCCTCAGTGATTGAATGGAAACTCCTGCCAGGGTCAACATCAAACAGCCCTGACAGCAGGTCACTTCGGTAACTCCCCGTTGATTACGCTTAGTGTGTCTCAAACGGTCTACAGTCGTGAGGTGATGCTTCGGTGTACCTCAGCGACTCATCTGAACCATAGGTGTACTTCGGTACATCGTGTTATCTCACTTGTGGGACTCCGGTTCAGGAACGGCCTTTGTAAGAATTAGAGTTGAGTTTTCACACTATGCTGTTAACTCTCTCGAAGTTCAAACTTGTAAGTGACGGAATCCGCTTATTACTAACCGATTTTATGTTTACTTCTTATGGAAGCACTGGAGCGGAATGATCGTGCAGATTCTTCACATGTTCACACCAACATCATCACTAATGGAAGTTCTATCCTAAAGCAACACAACAGTCAGAATGATTCTTCGTCAACCAAAGAATCTACAAAGTTAAAGACTTAAAGAACTTCATCAGTAAAGAGCATGTGAGCATGTTGAAGAATGACGTGGAGACACTGGAGCAGCGAAGCAGACCTGAGGCAGAATTGATGCAGACAACAACATACTATCACCTTCACCACAAAGAACAATAATCAAAGAACAAAGTTAATGATGACGTCAAAGCATAACCATTCAAAGAAGACAATTTCTCTACACTGGAGAGATTGTTCGAATCAAGGCAATTATTCTCACAAGAAGGAAGAATGTCAGAAGACGTCAGAGCTACTATTACATCAACGCCTTCACCGTTCATCACCAACACTTGAGGGGGAGATTGTTGGAATCACTCCTAAACCATAATCAAGTGTTAGTTATTAATATGTAATAGTTAGCTTTATTATGGCCTTTAGGTTTGTTATTAGCCTTAAGCTTATGTAGAAGGCCCATGAGCTTAGGCCCAAGCCCATTAAAGAAAGGATGGAAACTAGGAGTGTTGCCCTAGCTTTCCTCCTATAAATACTCTTGTAAACCCTCATTTGAGGGTTGGTTGTTCAAGTTTTTCTTTCTCTCACTCACCTACGCATAACCGTTTACTATTGTCGTGTGTGTGTGTGTTAGATCTTGTTCAATCGCCTCATCTCTTTCTTATAAGCTTGTGTTTGTAAAACTAGTGACCTAACACACCCAATCATTGCCAATGATTGGCAACACCCCCTATATTTTCACTTGCTAGGCACCCCATAGCCTTTTGGGGTGCCTGCATAGTATGACCCAATAAAAAAGGTACAAACTCTTTATTTTTATTCCCCGTTGGCTCTTCCAAAAATAATGATACTTAACTGTTCAACTCCGTATTCAAATCTTGACAATTTTTTTTATAATAAATATACTTGCAATTTAATATTTCGTCTGATTAATAATAATGTAAAAAGTTTATTATACTTTCAATTTAGAGCATGCTTGGTAGGGATTATAGGGGGTAAGGAATTAAAAAGACAATGAAAAAATGTGTTTGGTAGAGGATAATGCAATGACCCATTACTGAATAAATTGAAGAGAATGCTTTTCTTTCCCTTTTCCTTTCCCCACCATTATCATTGCCTTTCCCTTTTCTTTTCCTTAATTTAAACCAAGCACACCCTTAATATCTTCTCCATCTGCACCAACAACACTTTTTCTTTTTTATCTTCAAATCTCCAAATACACTATCATATCTTTCATCATAGAAAAAATGAATTAAAAATATAAAAGAAATAAAATATCACGCATTAAAAATCACATGAACCAACTTTCCTTAGCAATAAAATCACACATACATTCTTTCTCTTCTTCATACTAAACCGACCAAGCTACATTCCTATCACATTCTTTTTCACAGATTATGTATTTGTCTTTCCCACACATACACGCGCAACAAATCACACATCCCACATCAAGGAAACATATCAAATTAGTGGCGGATCAGAACGACGGAAGGTTTCCGGAAAGTGATGTCAGATCGCCAGAATGTTTGAAAAATGAAGGTGACTGTAAAGACGGTTAACGAGGATGCTTTGTTTATTAAGAATGAGGATTTGGTAAGTTGTTTGAGATCTCTTTGTTCTGGTATCTGATTAAGCTTGTTAGTGGAAACGTTATGACATTTAATCCATACAGTCTCTTTGTATTTTAATGATGACAAACATGTAACTTGTAATACATAACGTAAAGTGAACAAGTTACTCGTAAACATGATAATATCAAATAGTCCTGATATTCTAAGTGTCAATTTCCCTCATGATGATGATTTATTGTGCAATTTTACATTAGAATATGCTCTTATTTCTTATTAATTCATTTCAGGGTGAAAAAGAGCACTTGAACGGAATAAATGCAAACATTGGCACAAAACGGACTAAGTGATACACGATGATAAAATCTACAAGACTCAAGGTTACGGCATAACCAGATCGTTGAGGCTACACCTTAGATATTTGAAGACTTAGCCACATCCCAACATTTTGAAGACTACACCGTAACTAGTTAATAGGGTTACGGCGTAAAAATGGAAGAAATGTTTACGAGAATTTTACGGACGCAACCTACATTTGAGGTTACGTTGTAGTCTGGCTAACGTGTTGACCAATGGTGTTGACCTTGGAGGTTACGGCGTAACTTGGACGATTTAGTTACGCCGTAAGTGTTATAAAATCTGATAAAATATCAGTTCAAATAAGGGTTTCGGCGTAACCAATTACTTAAGATTACGCCGTAACCAAGCCGTGCACTTGGTACCTATAAATACTCAAAGAATTCAGAATTATAAATCATCTCCCCTTTCCCAAACCACAGCTATGGTTTGGGGAGAGCAACCCTAGAAGATAAATGGAAGGATTAGGAGGCCTAAAGAAAGGAGTTTCCTATACGGATCTATTAGCTAGAAATCATTCTAGTTTATTTCAAGTTTGGATTCTATTATGATTCATATTTAATCATTCAATGAATTCATTATGCTGATCTAAGTTTTGTTTGTGTGCTTTATCTTTGTTTCTCTATATAGACATCTTCTTTTCCTATTCGTTGACACCCTTGTATCGGTAGTATTAAAGTTTGGTTGTATCTATAAGGATAGCTTGAATTAACTGATAAGGATTTAAAACATACATTTTTAGGGGGTCATTTAAGCCCTAAATCGTTACATTTTATATCCGTTACTGTTTAAAATCGTTCCTTTTCACAGTTTAGGTCTTTTGGAAGCAAATTGATGGAATGAGAATATTTGGACGAAAAGGAGCGAAAACATGAAGAAAACGACAAAGTCAAGAAAACAAGGAATTTTCAGAAGCCTGACGGCGTCCCAACTCCAAGGGCGACGCCGTTGCCTACAGGGTGTTCCAAAAACTCTCAAGTGACGGCTCAGAATATATTTTGGTCTTAACAAGTGACGGTGTCATGCCTTATTTCAGAAGGCCGTCACCCTTTCATTCTGCACCATACGACCAAGACATTACCTAGACATCGTAACGACTTTCTACCCGACGCTGTCCCAATGATGACTTGGCCAAGACGAAACCCTAATGATGGCGATCAGACGACGTCGCCATCAAAAGGGCTACGCCGTCGCACTTGTAAAATCTATATATAGACTTCGAATTTTATGTATTTTGTGTGCATTATTTTGGAAAGAAAACCCTAGTTCATTTGACGTCCGACTTGGACAGTATTTTAGGGTTCCAAACCCTCTTTTACACTTAAAGATAAGTTTGTTTATCCAATCTATCACCATGTTTCATCTATATTTGATTGTTTGTTTGTGTTCTTGCTTATCTATCATGCGTAACTAAATTAATTAGTGTTTGCTTAGATCCAATGAAACTTAGTTATTTATTATTGTTAGGTTGTCTTTTGTTCTAATTGGTAGACGATAGAATAAGGAAAATTGGCTTCTTCTTTAATTGTTGCGAGCTTGAATGTCCTAAATAGCATAAAGCCTTAGAGTGCACTTTTGGCCATCATTGTGTTAATTGCGTGAGTTGTAGCTTAAAGATAATAGGATATTCGGGGGAGATACTTCGGTACTTGACGATCTCGGATGCTCTATAGGAGAGTTATGATTCATAGAATTGGGGAATTAGGCACCACCCTATGACTAACACGGAATACAATGCATCAATTAGGATAAGGATGTGACAATTTAACCGACCACTAAAAGATAACTAGGGAGTAAGAAAATTTTAGTGAACACGCTTTTAACTATCATAAGAAACACACTCATTCGATCCATAGCTTTTTACCTTTATTTAGTTTAATTAGTTTTCATTTAAATTGTTAAGTAGTTTAATTGGTAAAATTTCCAAACCCACACTCTTCAAACCCCGAGATTTTACTTGCTTTCATAAAAAACATAAAAAGACTAAAAATAATAACCCTTACCCTTACCTTCTCGTAATACATCTCTACTAGCATCTCAATTCCCCTAGAGAACGATCAACCCCTTGGGCTTGCCCATACTACACTGCAACGATTAGGTACACTAGCTAGTAGGTTGTAAAGCTTGCTTGCGGAAAAGGAAGTATTTCGACCCCGAACCACGCATCAAGTTTTTGGCGCCGTTGCCGGGGAATAGAATAGCTAGTTAGGTTTCTATCTTGATTAGGTTCACTCGCTTGATTCCTATCAAGTGAGCCTTTTTTTATTAGCTTTCTCGTAGTCTATCTCCATTCTTTGTGCCCTTTGTTCGTAAAACCCTTTTCATTCGTCACCATGGCGGATGGAATTCTATTTAGATCATTAACAATAGAGGAACAATTATATTTCACTGATAGATTCACTTCTTGTTGTTCCAATGAATATTTAAGTGATATAGAGATATCGAAGAGGAGATGGAGGTAAAGTTAGATTGGTTTGATGAATTATGTGCATGTATGGCTTCTATTAAACAATCATTGTTAGGATCAACTCCTTTTAGTGAGACCGTAATAACATCAAATTGTCCTAACTTTTTAGTGTCAATTTCCCCCGGTTATGCTCATATTCTATGTCATTTATATAGATTTATGCTCGTGTTCCTTTATATTTCATTTCTAGGTAACATATGAGCATTGGAGCTTAGGGACGCGGATTTGGAGATTTTCCTAACGGTTGTATCTTAGTATGCTATTAATGAAGAAGCTACGGCGTAACTCATATTCTCAGTTACGCCGTAGCTGGAATTTTGTCACAGAAGACCAACTCAACTGCAGTTACGGCGTAACTCTCAACTAAAGTTACGTCGTAACCATCTAGGTCATGAAGTATTTTTCACCTCCATCAACTACGCCGTAACATTCTCACAAACGTTAAGATGTAACAACCTTCTATTAAGAGGACGTATTAGTTATGGCGTAACTCTCATCAACACTACGGCGGAGCTGCAGTTACGGCGTAACTACTACTTATGTTATGCCTTAGCCACCTTTACGAGGCTTCTGTTTAGAAGATAATTAAGTTACGGCGTAACTCTCAACTTAAGTTACGCCGTACCTGTGATCGAGCCTATAAATACAAGCCCTAAAATCTTCATTTCACATCATTCACTCACAACTCAAAGGCAGAGAACGTGAAGAGGGTTCCAAGAGCAGATCACATGCAACATACGGAGCCATCTCCAAGGGAGGAATCACACCATATCGATAAGCTTTAGCGATCACTACTATCTTTTACTTTAATTCATGTCTTTAATTATGTTAAACATTGAATTTATTGTATCTTTTATTATGATCGGCAAGCACCCTTGGTGCTAGCCTAGTTATGATTTCTTGATTGTATTGTTTGTGTTTTTATGCTTCTATAAATTGTTTCTAGTATATGCATGCATAGTTCGATGGTAGTTACCCTAGCTTCGATAGTTTTAAAGTGCGGTCGTATCTAGTTGCTTAGGAGAATTGACCAACTGACCCTAAGTAAGTAGCTAGAGAAGGGGTTGGTATGAATTGACCAAATGACTACCTTTTCCTCTTGTGCGAATTGATCAAAGGATCACCGTTCGGATGGATGAACTTAAGAAGTTAGGGATGAGTGTCTAGGATGCTAGTGCCCGGGCACTCATTATTTCGAATCTTGCATATAGGGTACTTAATGACTTGGCTTAGGTTACTTGAGACCCTCAACTCCCCAAAGGGTAGGCCTTTGATGTCAGGTAGGAACCTTTGTTGATAGGTTAGGACGAATTGACCAAATGCTGTACTAGCGACTTAAACCCCCACTTGAATCAATTAGAAGTAATTAAGAAAACATAGACATTACATGATAGGATGATTAATTA
Organism: Chrysanthemum seticuspe; assembly: GCA_019973895.1. NCBI lineage: Eukaryota > Viridiplantae > Streptophyta > Magnoliopsida > Asterales > Asteraceae > Chrysanthemum > Chrysanthemum seticuspe. The sequence continues at coordinate 25,923,389 of BPTQ01000004.1, read as the reverse complement.
GTTTAGCACACTTTCTTACCATTGTTCACAACCTTAATGTACTTTTCTCAATTTGTTTCTTGTCTTTAGTTTAATTAATCATGTCAACCTTAAAACCATTTAAAACAAGTGACACTTAGAATTAATAGGATACTCATCTACATAGCTCTTGGGAACGACCTAGGCTTTACCACCTTCTATACTACGCACGATCGGGTTCACTGCTATAGTGCATTAGGTAGACCTTAGGTAGACGAGACTTATAAATATTAAATCCTGGTCGGAATACCTGCATCACAATTTTGGCGCCGCTGCCGGGGAGCTATATTAGGATTTTTTGTTAAGTCTTTTATTTTTTTTATCTATTTTTTTCTCACGATCTTCTTTAAGTTTCAGGTTCCATGGCTGTTGTGGACATTGATAACCTCACTCTCGAGGAGACCTTGCTATGACTCAGGGTGAGCAAGGGTTGGGGCTTGTTAGGCCAGCTATTGATGATGATACACAGTTTAAACACAATTTATGAGGGAGCTTCAAGAAAATCCCTTTTCCGGAAGCATTACCGATGATGGTTACGAGCATGTGGATAATGTGGAGTACATTGTCAGCCTCTTTTTAAATTTCCGAGAGTCTCGAACGATCCTGTCATGCTACATGTGTTCCTTATTTCACTCACTAGATCTGCTGGAATATGGATCGACAGATTGCCCGTCGGGGCAGTTAATACATGGGCTCTCCTCAAAAGATACTTCATCCAAAAACATTGCCCTCCTTCTAAGACGGCAAAGCAACTCGAGGAGATCCATAATTTCAGGCAGGAAGGTGATGAGACATTGTACCAGGCTTGGGAAAGATACAATGATCTCCTTTACAAATGCTCTATTCATGACCTCAATAGCCAGCAAAAGGTAAACGTCTTCTACAAAGGTACAAACATCTCCGCAAGGCAGATTCTCGATTCTCAAGGGCCAATCCCTGGGACGACTCCTATTCGAGCTTTGGATGCAATTCAAAAATTGGCCGACCACTCTCATAAAAGGCATAACGGAGGAAGCAATAGAAGCATAAGTGGAAATATGGAAGACATTGCAGCCATAAATAATAAACTTAAGAGTCTTGGTCGGGACATGAAAAAGCTTAAGGAGAATGTGCACGCTATACAAGTTGGTTGCGATACTTGCAATGGCACTCAACTTACCAAAGAATACCCACCTAAAGAAGAAGTCAAGAGAGTTGATGAAGCGAAATATTGCGATAGTAGGACATTTCATGGATATAATGGTAATGGAGCTAAATACCATGAGGGATCCCCCAGTATATTACACAAGGATTGAAAACAGACCTCCTAAACCTAGTCTTGACGAGTTGGTTCATAAGCATATCGAAGAATCTGCTAAAAAATGACAGGTTCAAGGAATGAATGATCAAGGTGAAAGAAGATACGGATATGAACTTGTGAAACCAAGATGCCGCGATCAAGAACTTAGAGACTCAAATTAGGAAACTTGCTAAAAATTTCAGAACTATGAGATGAAGTTATTGCATGCAAAGCCGTATTTGCACAAGATGAGGAGGAAGAAGAGCAGCATACTCCGACCATCACAAATGACCTTTGTGTGATTAATTATAAGAAAGAAGATGACAAATCTGAAAATGATGAAGGTTTGCCATGCCAACTTCCTGAAAAGGAGCTTTATCAAGGAAGCTTTTTATTGCCCTGCACCGTCGGTAACCTTAAGATTCCCGCTTTAGCTGATTTAGGAGTTGGGGTTAATCTTATTTCCACTTCATTATTTGATATTTTAAAACTAACCAATCTAAAAAAACAACAATGATGATTGAAATGGTTGATTCTACTGAGGCGGTAGCTCGGGGGTTTGTTGATAACGTTTTACTTAAAATTGGTAAATTCCTTTTTCCCACCGATTTTGTGGTTATTGACATGGGCGAACGAGAGCATTATAACTTAATTGTTAGAGACCATTTTAGCAACTTTTCGCGCTCATATAAAAGTTTTTGAAAAGCAAATTTCTTTAGGAATATGGGGAACGAGCTACTTTTGATATGAAGGAACAATTGAACCCTCATCCGGAATTTTCAAAAAAAATTAACGTTGTTAGTAATGTCAATATGCCCTTAATTGATTCACCTTTATGCAATGAGATAAGGTCTAACAATTATGAAAAAGACGTTGATAGTTGTAATCAGGAACATGGGGAAGCTGATCAGGTAAAAAATGTAGAAGAAGCTCCAGATCTTAACAAGCATTACTGCATTCCGATATTGGTTGTACAAGATGGATCTACGCAAGCATGGCCCACGTGTAACCCATTTCGTGATTATTGCAATGGGGGTGGTAATGAAAAAGTTGAAGATATTGAATGGACGTGCCCCCATGAGATTGAAAGACATAATATCAAGTTTGGAAATCTATCTTTCCAAGATTGGTACAAAATTAGATTCGGGGAAACTAATGTTAATGCAGGTCTGATCAAAAGGCCAAGCTCGATTACGAAGAATATAGCTTTCAGCATAAGGAGTTCGTTGATGAAGGGTCAATCAAGAATAATGTCTCTTGTAATGATGATTCTCAAGGTATGATGGTTGAAGACGACGAATACAGAAAGTCGTGTTTATCATTCAACGAATGGCTTGTGCATAAGTTTGGTACCTCTAGCGTCGGAAATACTGTTAGAATTCTTTTTTTGTCGAATGGATGATTGATTGCCACCCAAAAATAGGAGAAACTGCGAATAATGGCAACATGACAGAAAATTTATTGAGCACCACTTCTAGTGGTGGTTGACATTCAAGCCCATGGTTTTGAGTCTAACTTAAAGACTCGGTAATAAAGAAAAGTGCTCTTTCAGGAGACAACCCGAATTATCCCTTTCCTTTTTGTTTCCTTTTCATTTTTATTGTTGGGTTTTGTGCTCTTAACATTTTTGCAGGAACTGAAGAAGAATACATGGCGATTAAAATGGGGACCTAATTCTGTCTCGTTATCAAGTTACGGCGTAACGTTCTCTATGGTTACGTGGTAATGGTTCTTCAGTAGCTGATTCACTCAAGGTTTTCAACCATTACGACGTAATTTCCATCCATTATTACGCCGTAACAGTCTTCTGTAGACGAATTCCAGGTTTAACCAAATTACGGCGTAACTCATTCTTGAGGTTACGCCGTAATTCATCCTGAAGCTTTAAAATTCTTCAATATTAGCACGATAACCTTGTATTAGTTCTAAATGAACTTTGTGGGTATGTTCCCTGTAAGCCCTCACGAGACTACACTCGTCCACTTGGACACCAAGTGGTTTAAAAGGCTTGTTACATATGCTAAATGCAACCGTGATTCCTACGAAAGTGAGTTAGGTTTGTTTTGTTTTTGTTTTTCTTTTTAGAATTATGCTTGTTGGTTAGTTGTGATTTCAAGGATCGAAGTTTGCTCATGGATACTTAACGAAGGCACGATTTTCTTCGTGGACCTTCTTTCTCTTTTTAGGAGCAAATTTCAGGGAAGTTCTCACTCTAATTCTACTTTCTTTCACCTTTATTTAATGTTTAGTACAAAAGGGACTTTGTACATCTCAAGTGCGGGGACGGGAGTAGAATTATTTCTTGAACTTAGTTGCCCTCATTTTTCTAGTTTATCATGGAAAATTATGCCATTTTAAAATTTTGACATGTTTTTCTTAACCTAACTAGATTGGACCTTAGCCGAGCACATTATAACCTTTGATATTCCATGGTGAGATTAGCCTTATCCGTTTCCACTTATTTACCCAAATTCACCAAATTATGAGTGTGCCAGTAGCTTGTAAACTTTAGAGCTTGGCCTTTGCATCATTTCGAGACCATAAACGAGGTATGTTGAGTTATCTTGATATATATGGAATAATCAATTTGAGAAGGCAATATTTTGTAGGATTATCACCCAAATAGCCTATTTTTGTGTTTCTGTCGATTAGTCACCTCGCCTCTTCGACCCCCATGTTAAGCGCTTTTGTTGCACTCACCTTTAGTGCAAGATACCCCTAGATACACCCTCCAGAGCCATTCCTTTCATTTCATACCCTTTCTGTTGGTTTCCTTACACCCATTCGCCTTAGCCTACCGTGTAGGCTTAATTTGCGATCGAGAAGTCACTGTTTGCCCAAGTTCAAGGTTTAAAAAGAGAGGTTCGAAAATCATGCTTTCGTCCAAGACTTACATCTGAAGATCATCGAAGACCCCCCATATTCTCATTATATGTTCATCTCAAGTGGGGGAATATTTATGTTTTAATTTTAATGATGATTCAAAAAATGCATTTATTGTTTATTAGTTATGTTATTTAGTGCAATGTTATAAGCACTAGATTATGAGCTCATTGGATATTATCATCGAGGAGGCCACCTCGGTTACATTTGAAGAATTGAGTTGGTGATAATATTACACCAACAGTTTGAAGAACAGGTAATGTGCCCATCATGACGTCCGCTATTGGCACATCTACTTGATATATCATGATCCGGTTTCTTCATCTTAAAGCTTTAACTTTGGATGGACAGTGGGCGGTGACAACTTGGTTATAGGTTAAGACTATTTGTTTTGTTATTTTTATTTTACAACAATTATTTCCCATGTATTATCCTACCTTTTAGTCATGAAGCGTGTCTAGGTGATGAAGCGAGCAATCTTTGGTGTCTTGGCCATGGATTTGGTCATGTATCATTGATTTTGTTCACTTTGCCGTGACACGATGACATTTCACCCTTAACCTCATATTTTGTTCACCCATATTGCCTTCAAAGATTGTTTAGTCCTTAAATCTAGTGGTGGAAATTTGTGTAACCACCAAGCTTATGATAGAATACATGCTATGACTGTGCTTTGAGTGATCACCTCGAAATTGAAACTTAGACTAGATGAGAGAATATGAGTGTTTGTTCCCATTTCGTGAGGTGTTCGGCTTTGATTTATTCTAGCATAAGGAATTTTTAAACTCATATCTTCCAGGTATTGGGGGATATTAGAAAATTTTCTAATAAGGTCTACTTGAGGGAAAGTAGAGTTCAAGTGGAGGGATATTTGATAACATCAAATTGTCCTGACTTTTTAGTGTCAATTTCCTTCTGTTATGCTCATATTTTATGTCATTTATATGTATTTATGCTTGTGTTCCTATATATTTCATTTCCAGGTAAAATATGAACATTGGAGCTTAGACACGCGGATTTGAAGATTTTCCTAACGGTTTTATCTTAGTATGCTATTAATGAAGAAGCTACGACGTAACTCATGTTCTCATTTACGCTATAGCTGGGATTTTGTCACAGATGACCAACTTAAATGCAGGTTCGGCGTAACTCTCAACTAAATTTACGCCGTAACCATCTAGTTCATGAAGTATTTCGCGCCTCCATCAACTACGCCATAACATTCTCACAAGCATTACAACGTAACAACCTTCTGTTATGAGGACGTATTAGTTACGGCGTAACTCTTATCAACAGTACGGCGGAGCTGCAATTACTGCATAACTACTACTTATGTTACGTCGTAACTCTCAACTTAAGTTACGCCGTAACTATGATCGGGCCTATAAATACAAGCCCTAAAATATTTATTTCACATCATTTACTCACAACTCAAAGGCAGAGAACATGAAGAGGGTTCCAAGGGCAGATCACACGGAGCATACTGAGCCATCTCCGAGGGAGGAATCACACCATATCGATAAGCTTTAGCGATCACTACTATCTTTTACTTTAATTCATGTCTTTAATTATGTTAAACATTGAATTTATTGTATCTTTGTAAAACCACGTTTCTACTCAACTTTACCACGAATACCAATCTTACCACACAACAAGAACTCGTATAACATCAACAGATGTTACGCGTAGAGATGAAGAGAAAGATTAAGATGAGAAAGTTGGTGACTTGATGATGATGTCGTGTATATGTTTAGAGAGAAAGAGAGAAGAACATGAAAGTATATTTCATAAGAAAACACACACAAAACACACTCAAGCACACCCCTCAAATGAGACTTTGAGGGGTATTTATAGTACAAGTGCTAGATGCCCTAAAAGGCTTTCCATGGGCTCGTTTGGGCTTGGGTTGGATTACAACATACATAAGGCTAGCTTAACTTAACTTCTAACCAATTAGCTTAGCCCAAGTCCACGAGCCCGTTGACTATTCTATCACGATATCTAACACACGTTACAAAGTTCCTAAACGTGAATGACCATCACTTCTATTAAAAACTATTAAGGCTAACAATCTCCCCCTAAGGGGTGGTCATTCAAAAGATGCTCCACTTGATAATATCTTTACTTTTCTCGAGCTTGAACTTTGTGTGTAGATATAGAATAGTCTTGATTCTTTGTTCCTTCATGCTTTGTGATCAGATAATGTGGTTGTCTGAAGTTGTCAACTTCGTTGGTTAGGTGCCTCCACGTCATTCTCCATCATGCTCACACTTCTATTTGACTTTGACGTACCAATGTTGAGAAGTTCTCTAGTCTTTAAACTTTGTAGATTCTTTAACATAGACCAAGAATCATCTTTAACTATGTGTTGCCATTGATTTTGATGAGAACTTTCATGTGTTGTTGGTATGAGCATGTATAGAATCTGCACGATCCATCCGCTCCGGAGCTTCCATAAGAAGAAAACATAAAAACAGGTTAGTAATAAGCGGATTCCGGAACTTACAAGTTTGAATTTCGAGGGTGTTAACAGCATAGTGTGAAAACACATCTCTAATTCTTACAAAGGCCGTTCCTGAACTGGAGTCCCACAAGTGAGATAACGCGATGTACCGAAGTACACCTACAGTTCAGATGAGTCGCTGAGGTACACCGAAGCATCACCTCACGACTGTAGACCGTTTGAGACACACTAAGCATAACCCATAAAGAATTACCGAAGTGACCTGCTGTCAGGGCTGTTTGATGTTGACCTTGGCAGGAGTTTCCATTCAATCACTAAAGATCACAGATGTGAAACTTCTCATAAATGTTCTGGCAGATTGCTAAGATCTGCGTAGGACTCTAGAATATATCACTTGCGTCCTAATTGATGAACAACAAGCGATGAAATGTCATGTGTTCCTATGAGATCTTTTGATGAATCTCGTTGCTCTAGACTCGATTAGTGCATTTTGGTTTTCCTAAGCGGAGACTAGGGAGAGGGTCTCCTTCTTCAATACCAACAATCTCTAAGAGAAAGTCGATAGATTATGTAGGGTTTCCAGTGAGAATGAAACAAATCCTTTTAAGAGGAATTGAGTGGCTAGAAGGTTTAGTGCAGTGCGTCACTAGGTCCATGACGTCTTTGTCTTCAATACCAGTGTCATCTAGTGACAACTAGTAGCATATGTATTGAACCCGGTTTCTGCCCTAAGGTTGATCATGGTGGGCTATTTCTTTTCACTCTTTTTCATTACATTTCTTTTTAATTCTTCAACCCCTTCTTTCTCCTTTCTCACATTACTCCTTTTTTCAATCATACCTAAGGACTTCTAATACTAACTATTGGTGATGTCCTTGGGTAGATCCCTCCAGCTCTGGCGGATCATAGGACGAATATTCCTATCCTTAGTCACCTTATAACTCCATGACTGTCCCATGTTGCCATAAAACCATTTTTCATTGAAAATATCTTAGAGTGTTTATGATTAAAAACATGTTTGAGACACTCCGAGAGTTTTATATTTTCAAAAACACTCCCCCTTCACATGTGCTTATGAGTTTTGACAGAAATCTGCACATAGAGGGTAGAGTTCACACTTTTTGAATTGATCAACTCATGATAGACAATTCCCCACGAGACAGGGTTACATAGCTTAGTTAAAGAGTTCCATTGTCAGTTTTTAGGTGACAACTAGCTCTAATAACTACCTTGAAGTTGTAAACTCTTCTTAAAAAGAAGGTTAGACCCATGAAAGTGCATGTCTATCACGAGTTTCTCGAAATGGTACATTTACTGACTTTTATTTCTCGTCAATTCATTGGTTCCGTCTGAGTCGAGCTCTTTTGAGATTCAAACAACGATCATTAAATCTTTTTGATCACATTTTAATCACGTTTCTCCCCCCTCAAAAATAGCATATCCATGATGTTTTTGAAACAAAATGATTAAAAGATATGTTTTTCGAAAATCATTTGGAGAGAAACTGATTTAGCATGAATTTTGGAACAATTTTGGTTTTATACTCCCCCTTAACGAAAGCATATTTTTCATACAGAAAATTTAGAATCAATTAAGGGTTTAGAGGGAGTTATCTTGGTACCAAATGTGAGAGATTTTGAAAAATTTCGAATCAATGGTACGCAAGATGAAGATTTTAAAAAAATCTTTTGAAGATATTGAAAAAGAATCATCTTCATTTGTTTTAGGATAAGTGCTCGATATTTATGAAAATCGATTTTGCGTAGCACTTTCCTTTCTTTAAAGATCGGGTTACAGTCTGAAGTAACTGCAAGCCATTATGTTTTTAGGAATAGTGCTTGAAAAATATTTAAAACCTTTGATTTGGTTAAGCACTTTCCTTTCTTTGAAGCGCAGGTCCTGAACTGATGTGTCCAGAAGCCTTTAATTTGAAGTCCGGGTTTTGTACTGAAGTATACGAAAGCCATTTATTGAAGAAATTTTTTAGAAACGACATGTTTTAGAAAACATATAAATAACTCTCGCTCAAACATCTGTACATACCCGTATCATTGTTGAATGAAATTTCTAGAAACGTACAGAATATCGATTATACGAGAGACATGTCGTGAGAAGAATATTTTTTGAATTTTTGAAATTTTCTAATCTTTTTGTATTTTTTGAAAAATTTTCTATTTTTGTATTTGGTTTTTGTTGGTTTTTCAAATTTTGTATTTTGTTTTTCAAAGCTATTTACGAAGAAGATTTTAAGAAAGAGAAATTAAGTTGGGACAAGTAAAAGTGGAGTTAAGAGTGGAACCAGAAAAGGATTTCCACATGCGAAATTGGCATAAAGTTCTTCTTTACCGCATTGGGTATATGAACCTTCAAACTTTTACAAGTACCTGCATCCACAGAAGAATAATTTTCACAAATAACAGTGTTAGAAGTAGATGTTTCCTCACGGTGAGGGTGATCACTATCAACGGTTGTAGTGGTTGTTACTTCCTTATCCTGATGATTTTCACTATTATCTGTGTTGGTGCAAGTATCAAAAATCTTTCCTGTGGGAATCCATCTAAGACCTACTTTGTTGAAAAATTTTCCCGTGGGTATCCACCTAAGGTAAGATCTAGGAGTTGTTTTCTTGTCAGATGCAGCGGAAGACTCATTTTTAGAAAAACTACGTCCTGAAGAGATCCACCTATTAGGTTTCAGTACCATGTTCATCTTGTCAACGGGTTTGTTTCTTTTTGGTGACTTAGTGGATTGTGCCTTGGCACGAGAATTATCTTTCTTGAGATATTGTGAGACACATGCATCATGATTAGCTGAAAAGACACATTTTTTACATGTAGTACAGACAAATTCCATATTCTTGTTTAAAACAGCAGCTTTAACTTTGTCACTACAGTCTTTTGGAAGTTGATTCTTGTTCGAAAAAGACTTAGAATTCCTAGTGTTGTTTTCTAAGGGCATATCATTTTCTTTTGCGCAACTACTCTTAGATGCAAGCCAATCCCTAGTCTTTTGTAGAGAGTTCCTAGGTAATGGTTTACTACTACTGGCAGTGCCTTGAAATCTTGTAGAATTCATCACCCTAGATGTTGCACCAAAAATTCCGTCTTTTCGAGTCTGTGCCTTTTTCCTAGCTTCTTCTAGATAGTGATTTCGGACCATGTCGTTAGAACCGACAGATTCTTTAACTGGATTTTTGGTCACATTCCGTGTGCTATTCCTAGAAAGGCTAGGTGTAATCACTTTTGGTGTTTCAGCAACTGCTTTACCTTTTTCAACAATCTTTACATTTTGCTTTTGCAAGGCAAGTGGAGTGACTAGTTTTGACAAATCTTTTTTCTCATTGACTTTTGGAGGAGGCATAGAAATAGACATTTTTGGTTTGAAAACCTGTTTTGGAACATTTTCCTTCTCCTCAGTCAATGGTTTTGCAATCTTAGTATCCACTGCCTTTCCTTTTAGTCTGTCCAGCTGAGCCCTCAAAAGATCATTTTGCTCTTGCATGTCCTTGTAGGCACGCTTATATGAAAGTTTGTCATACTTGCATTCCTCAGATTTTTGATCAAGTTGTTTAAAATAGGACACGTTTTCTTTTTCAAGTTTTTCAAGAGCTTTTTCATATTTTGTAACAATTGCGGAGGTCTCAGACTGGAGTCTTTCATGATCTTCAACAGAATATGCTTGTAAGATAATGGACATGATATCAGTAGTCATAACATCTTCGAAGAGAGAATCATTCAAATTTTCCAAAAGTTTGATCTGTTCAAAACATTCATTAGCTTGCTTTACCAGGGATTTATGGTCCTTGACAAAGTCGGCTGTTTCTTTCAAAAATGCTTGTTCAAAATGAATTACCCTTGCACTGATGGCATTCAGCTGAGGGGCAATTTCAGTTTCAAAAAACTTTTTATTTTCATTATCAAAACTAGAAAACCAGATGTTAGTAGTGATATTGGTTTTAGATTTAACAGTCTCTTGAAGATACCCAATTCTAGTTTTAACGTCATCTAAAATGTTTCTAGCATCACTTGTGTAAAAAGGATTGTTTGAAGACATTTGTTCCATTTTCGAAAATGATTTAGAGACAACAACTGGAGTTGGAACTGGTTTTGAAACTGGTGTTGACACACTGTTTGAAACACTGGGCGTTATGAAAAACTTTGATTTTTCTTTTTGAGAAACAAAAGTAATTCTATTAATTTTGTTCCATTTGTTATAATCAATTGGTTTAAGATCTGGATTCTTTTGTTTCATTTTTGATCTACTCTCATCAGATAGTTCTAACGTTTCAAGAGAATCATGAACAATTATGGGTTCATGCAAAGGTTGTCCATTGGTCAACACATTCCGTTCTTTCTGAGCTTTCTTGAGGAAACAAGGAGGTGTGTTACCAAGGGCCATTTTTTGAGTTGTATGAAAATACGGATTTACTTGATTAATCAGCATATTCGATGATTTGGCTGAATGACCCGTTGTAACAAGCAAATTTTCCAACTTTTTGATCTTCTCATTTTTATCCAGAATTTTATCAAGAAGAGAATCTTCTCGTTTTGAAAAATCATTAATCAACTTTTTCTTCTCTTTTTCAAGATCAGAATTCGTTGCTTTTTGTTTAGAAAGTTGGTCATTTAGTTAAGAAATTTCCTTGTTTAAAGATTTTATTTTCAAGTTCAAATTCACATCAAGTGTGTCATACTTGAGTTGCAATTGTTTTTCTCTTAAAACTGAATCTTGATAACCAATTTCTAATTCTGATACTTTGTTTGTATGAAATTCAAAAGCTTTTGCATTCTCCATGTAACTCTCAAGCTCAGCGGTCAATTTAGCATTCGCGGCCTTAACTTCGCGATTGACCGTTTTAACTTTCTCAATTTCAATACCACAATTATTAATTAATGTTTCAAAATAAGCACGTGTTTCCTCATCATTAGCACCATTCTGTTTAACTTGACCTCCACTAGGATCCATATATGGAGTTTCAGATTTAACATTGCTATTAACTTGCTCCCCCACATATGTGTCATAATAAGGTTCGGGAGACACAGAATGTGGCTTCTCATGAGTAAACGAATTAGCAACATTACTATAGTTTGGTACCTCATTGAGTGGATCAGTGTCATAGACGGGAGGTGTGTCAAAAGTATCGTTTGATGTTGTGTCCTACTGGTAGGCTGTATGACTGGAGTTTGCAATATCGTTTGCTTTATCTGCCCGTCCAGGATACTTGAATTCGTATTCCTCAGCAGTCAACTCTATTCCTGATTCTTTTTTCAGTGCTAACATCAGCATGTACTTGATCTTTTCAGACGAAATCCTTGGTTTAACACTGCATTATGAATATCCTGAATCATGGCTTTGAGGTTCGGAAGTAGCATTCTGAACAGAAGTCATAAGACAATTATTCCCATTTTGATATCCCGTATTCTGATATCCCATATTCTGGTGCACAATCTGACCCCTCTGATGTCCAACAAACTGCCCTGCATATTGCATCTGATTCCCCATATGTATACCCGAAGCAAATCCATGCTGATTCCCAATAACATCAACCATGTGTCCTTCTTGACTCATATGAATACATGGCTGGGCAAACTGCGTTTTGAACTCTGAAATCCATGTATTGGAGAATGAAGCAATAGCATTTGTGAAAGCAGTTTTGAGACGATCTTCTTCAGTTGCCATTGATGAAGGTATTATATGATAAAGTTGATGTAGGATCGATTCAACGATAAAGGAGTTGTGTTTAGACCGTTATGGCCGTTTGAAGTTTTTCAGTGAATCTTACTCGTAAACCTGTTCTAAGGTGTAAAATTTTCTCTCCCAAAATTTGAAATTCACAGTAAATATCAATTCTAAGGTTGTATGAAAATTTTTAGTTTTGACAATTTTGACGCCAAATTTGACCGAAAAAATTTGAATTTGGGTCCAAAAATTTGAATTTTTGACCAAAATTTTCCAAGTTATACCAAAATTTGAATTTCATGTAAAAATTGAACGTTTAGACTCCCCTAAAATTTAAATTTTACTCAAATTTTCCCGCCAAAAAACACTCCTAAACCATTGTTAGGCGATTGATACCAATTGTAAAACCACGTTTTTACTCAACTTTACCACGAATACCAATCTTACCACACAACAAGAACTCGTATAACATCAACAGATGTTACGCGTAGAGATGAAGAGAAAGATTAAGATGAGAAAGTTGGTGACTTGATGATGATGTCGTGTATATGTTTAGAGAGAAAGAGAGAAGAACATGAAAGTATATTTCATAAGAAAACACACACAAAACACACTCAAGCACACCCCTCAAATGAGACTTTGAGGGGTATTTATAGTACAAGTGCTAGATGCCCTAAAAGGCTTTCCATGGGCTCGTTTGGGCTTGGGTTGGATTACAACATACATAAGGCTAGCTTAACTTAACTTCTAATCAATTAGCTTAGCCCAAGTCCACGAGCCCGTTGACTATTCTATCACGATATCTAACACATGTTACAAAGTTCCTAAACGTGAATGACCATCACTTCTATTAAAAACTATTAAGGCTAACAATCTTTTAATATGATCGGCTAAGCACCCTTGGTGTTAGCCTAGTTATGATTCCTTTATTGTATTGTTTGTGTTTTCATGCTTCTATAAATTGTTTCTAGTGTATAGATGCATAGTTCGATGGTAGTTACCATAGCTTCGGTAGTTTTGAAGTGCGGTCGTATCTAGTTGCTTAGGAGAATTGACCAACTGAACCTAAGTAAGTAGGTAGAGAAGGGGCTGGTAAGAATTGACCAAATGACTGCCTTTTCCTCTTGTGCGAATTAATGAAAGGATCACCGTTCGGATGGATGAACTTAAGAAGTTAGGGATGAGTGTCTAAGATGCTAGTGCCCGGGCACTCATTATTTCGAATGTTGCATATAGGGTACTTAATTACTTGGCTTAGGTTGCTTGAGACCTTCGACTCTCAAAAGGGTAGGCCTATGACGTCGGGTAGGAACATTTGTTGATAGGTTAGGACAAATTGACCAAATGCTGTCCTAGCGACTTAAACCCCCACTTGCATCAATTGGAAGTAATTAAGAAAAAATAGACATTAGATGATAGGATGATTAATTAGGTTAGCACACTTTCTCACCATTGTTCACAACCTTAATTTACTTTTCGCAATTTATTTCTTGTCTTTAGTTTAATTAATCATATCAACCTTAAAACCATTTAAAACAAGTGACACTTAGACTTAATAGGATCCTCATCTACATAGTTCTTGGGAATGACCTCGGCTTTACTACCTTCTATACTAAGCACTACCGGGTTCACTGCTCGTTAGTGCATTAGATAGACCTTAGGTAGATGAGACTTATAAATATTAATTCCTGGTCAGAATACCTGCATCAGACCGTTTGAAATTTTTTGAGGAAACTTCCTAACCGTGAACCATAAGTTGAATGAATTGATACGTTTTTATACATCACAACTTGAGGAACTGAATGGGGATTTATCCGACTATAGGTACCATGAACAAAAAGACATAGTTTTTAAAAACATGGACCGTGAATCGAACCAAGATTTTGAGATGGTTAGAGTTGAGCTACCTAGGTGAATGCATGGGTTAGATTTCACCAAAACATATGACACGCACGAGGAATATTTTAGGCAATCGGAATATAGTAATCAAGTTATTGAGGAAGATTCTTAGGAATCGGACTTGGAATTTGAAATGGATAGAGAAGGATTTGAGATACTTAGGAATTCGTTTGGGTTAGATCCTACCAAAACACAAGATGAACATATAGGTGATCAAGATACTATGGAGAATGAGGTTAGAAATCCAAGCCCAATAAATACCCCACAAGTCCTACCATCATTTGAGGCATACACCGCCCGTGACTTACCCGGAAGTAGTAGACGAGACTTTAGGAATCCCGATGGAGGTAGAACCTTTGAACCAAATACAACTAGATGATATAGGTTTGAATACTTGGAGTCACAACCTTACTCTTAGTTCTAGGGAATTTCCTAGTGTTAATGAACCGGAACCTCATTCTTCACACAATTTTCCATCCTTAGATATACATCTAGGCGACAAAAGAGGAACCGGCCCATCCATCAACCCATTTAGTTCGGGTAGTTTTATGATGAAGGAAGCCATTCACACGCCCCCTTCACCTCACGTGGCATATTTCCACCCTAAGGGTATGTATCGCTACTATCACTCGCACTTAATCTTAAGTGTAGGGAAAACCTCCCCTATATCCATTAAATAAGGGTAGAGTCAGGCTCGAGACTCGAACAAAAACAAGCGCTTCTCAGGAGGCAACCCGAGCATATTTTATTTACTTGCGTTGTTTTTCTTTTAATTTTGTTTTTAGGATATTTGCATGCTAGTATTTGATTATGAGTTATTGCATGATTAATGTGTATGCAATTATGCTTTATTTTGCTTTTGACTTCGTCTCATTGGTAATTAAAGGTACTTTGCATGTCATAAGTGTATAGAATATCATATGTGGTTATTATGAACTTAAAATGATTATGTGATGATTTATAGTTTAATTCTTTGCATGTTTAGTTGTCTTTGTGTGTCAATACTTGTGGATATGTTTTATGAGTTTCTGCAGAAAAACGGACTTTATAAAATAGGTTGTTCTAGAAAATTTTCCAGAAAATAAAACGAAAAAAATCTTTCAGGTCAGTCTGACGACGTCACAGTCTACACCTGACAACGTCAGCAACTGTAGTACAGTTTTTTTTTCCGGTTTTTGTTAAATATTGAAAATTAATTTTTGAGAAATTTTTAGAATTTCTTAAATGTCCAATTTTCATGTATGTTATTTGTATTTACATTCTACAAGTATCCTATCCTTTTATTGTTTTATTTTTACTTTTAAGTCTGGAATTACATCTTGTTGTGATTTTTCTTTGTTCGGTTTGATGCTTTGGGTTGTCGTTTTCTTAGAATTTACAGGTTATATTGGACAAGAAGATGCAAGTGTACTTTGGAACAACACTTATGATGACTCACTCTGTAGAAGGAGGATTTAACTGCAATTCTACACATATCCTACCGAGCTAATCAGGGAAGTATTAGTTTCTCTCTTTCCAGTGGTGTGCTTGGATAATTTTTATCACTTCGTTTGAACCTCAAAAACGCGAAAACGTCGTTGAAACTCATCCAAAAACCACTGTTTTTTCTTTGTTTTCAAACTCCTGTACCTGCAAGACATAATAACATATATCCAATATATTTGCAATATAATTTGACAGTTTTTATGGTTATTAGTCTGATTTGGCATATTCTTAGATATAAAATTATGTGTGTTTTAGCACACATCAACCTTCTGCATGCGTCATCAATAAAACTAATTTTATTTTTACCCTCAAGGGCCAAAAGCATAGAACATGACCAAACAATATATTCTCTGTTCCTTTAAGTTTTATAGACACAACAATTAAAGAAGCTGAATCATTAGTGTAAATGTAATGGGTGACTTAAATCCAATTTAATTATTAAGGTGACAGAATCACCGTCAGTATGAACAGAAGTCTCATACTCACCATCAGTATCAAACCAATTAACCCAGATCAAATAACCAACAAACCCTAATTTCTCAAAATTAGGCATTTCTCCAAAAACCACTCCAAGAAGCAATAATTCCACCAGATCTATCGATTAAAAACACTTAAGCGACACATGAAGCCTTTAAAGAGTAAAAGCCCAAAAGTACCTAAACACTATTTTTTCAAAAATTATGCATTTTTCAAAATCTTTTAGATCCGAGCAACTAAAAACTAGATCTATCAATTAAAAAAGGTTAAATGACAGAAAACAAAAGAAATTTGAAAAATCCCCAAATTTATCGAAACCCTAATTTTTTTATTTTTTTTAAAACGAGAGAGATCGTATCTGCTCTGATACCATGTGGAAAATATCACTCAAAACCTTTTATTAATCTCAAAATAACATGTTACAACCAAAACATATCTTAATCAGTTTATCAACCAATATACCAAATCACCAGAACACAAGTATAGATCTCAATATATAACCAGAAACAGCCACAAAGATCACCACAGCTAATCTAGTTTGATCCTAATAACTAGAGTGATATTAGTTATATTAAAATAACATGAAGAGTAAAACAGAATGAATCAAGAACTGATCAAGATGATCATATCAAATCTAGGGTTTGAGTGTGAGAAGGTTGAGAATATCAAAATCTTGAGAGAGAAAGTTGAGATATGAAAAGTGAGACCAAAAGCTGATATTCCAGCTTATATACTCTAGCTTCAACTCTTTGAGATATTGCAGCTTCAAGTCCCTTAACATTTACACAAAAGCTTTTCCGTGTTTTCCCATTAATAACACTGCTATATGTCTTTCTACTTATTTTCAAATTCAGCAAGGACTACAAAACAAAGAGTAAAAGTAACAACATTAGTCCTTATGGTTAATACCAGATATCAGATGACATCCTTATTTTTCAACAATTTCGTAGCTCGATAATTCAGCCCTGTGTTAGAAATCAACTCCCAATGGTTATTCAAGCATTATTAGGCCTGCAATGACCCCAAATATTTTGATGTATTGAACATGCACACCTAAATACCTAATCACTTTTTCTTCTTCAGTGTTTTGCATAGTGAGTACCAAATTCTGTTTTGGTTTCATTTATTTGGTCATTTGATAATTTCAATACACTAAATTTGCTCCTTTCAAATACTTGTATGTGTTAAATCATGTCATGCTAAATTGACAGGTTCAAGTTCTTCCATTTTATTTTATTTTTTGCTTTTTCCTCCTTAATGTTTCACAAGGCATTAACTTAATGAGCTATAGCTTGATCATCAGTCTTATGTAAATATCATGTTGTAAAAAGTATGTGCATAATGTTAAAAAATTAAATTTACATACATACACGTTCTATATCATTTTTAATTTGTTAATACGATTAAGAAGCTTGTTAATTGCTTTGTCTCACATAGGTCATTGAATACTGTTCGTAAATGAAAAGAAAAACCAAATGTTCAAAGATCACACAATATTAGTTACGAAAAATATGAATATTTGTCTATCAATTTTAAAGTTTAGTCAGATCGAGGACAAGAACTTTAAATAACTGTATTAATGATGTAAAACAATTACATGATTGATTATAAGGACTTGTGGGACAAACAATATCACAATATATACTAAATTGTATTTCTTTTAGAAACTGTCACATTTGATATATTTGGCTAAAACAATATTACAGTAAAACTAAGGAAGAAATTGTAGGTTATCAATGGTTGTACATTAAGTACAATAACTTGTATTACTTGAACTTTAAGTTAAAAAAAGTAGAAAGAAAATTGAAAAATAATCATGTTCGCAAGATTTTTTTGGAGTTCCTGAGTTTTGTTTTGAGCGAAGATAAGACAAGAGGATAGGAAATTATGTCAATTTCCACCACCTAATCTTCTTCACAAATTTTAATAATTTGGAGAGAAGTGAAATTTTAGGGTTAAAGTGTTCTATTTCTTCTCTTTTATTTCCATCTTGAGAACACAAAACTAAAATTTAAAATTTTCCTCTCCATTTTTTCTCTCTTCTTATCCTCTCAATTTCATTTCATTCTGTTTTACATTCAGGACAGAGTGTGATGTTGTTTTCTAAACCTCATGTATACACATTTACGTGTATAAATAATATGGTCGATCAGAAATTTTATTTACATACACTAAGAATAGTTTTAACAAAAAACATATAAAAAATATAGAATTCTGTGGAAAACTAGAAGGGGGGGTTGAATAGTTTTACCAATTAAAACTTCGTTTTAAAATATTTAGATCGACTTATGTCAATCTATTTGAATGTGTATGTTGGACATTGATAGATAGATATATAAATGTATAATGAAAGATAAAGAGTAAGAAACACATAACCACGACACGAGTATTTATAGTGGTTCGGCTACAAGGACACCTTCCGCCCTACTCCACTCCCCTAGTCACCTACTCGAGAGTTCGTAATCACTACATGACACCAACTCCTTATGGCGGAGAAGCCTTCACAACGTCGCCTACTCTTTTTCTGGTACTAGGCTAACCACCGGGTCCTTC
The DNA here is from genome assembly GCA_019973895.1 of Chrysanthemum seticuspe. Classification (NCBI taxonomy): domain Eukaryota; kingdom Viridiplantae; phylum Streptophyta; class Magnoliopsida; order Asterales; family Asteraceae; genus Chrysanthemum; species Chrysanthemum seticuspe. Next base: position 25,904,652 of record BPTQ01000004.1, on the reverse strand, counting down.
CACAAGATAGAACCACACCTATTACAACGTCGCCTACCCTTAATCCAGTACTAGGCTAAGTACCGAGTTCCATTACAATGGAGGAACTACTACCCATCACTACACAACACCTAACCCCAAAGGAGACCAACTCCTTATTACAAAACCATCAAGGATATCAATATCCTTGGATACAACCTATCTCTATTTGTATATTGATGCACCTCATCGAGTATACAACCTTGGCATTCTTCACTAATGCCATTTGACTTGACTTCTAGGCATCTTTCACTAATGCCCTTGACACGGACGTTTGGCACCTTTCACTAATGCCTTCTTCTTGACTCCTTTAGCATTCTTCACTAATGCTTTTGACACGGACGATAAGCGCCTTTCACTAATGCTTTTGTCTTGACTCTTTCGGCATTCTTCACTAATGCCTTGGACACAACACTTCTATGAAGGAAGAAAGAAGTATCAACAAGAGAACCTCAATAGTCTTGATGATAACGAAGCATGACAACTCATGGACTTGAGCTTGCTCGACTTCAAGAGGTGGTGATCCCGCCTTTAAGAGGAACCTAGAGAATCACACAAAAACAAAAGACAAACTACATAGAGAGATCCTTAGGATCTGAGGTTACAAGGTTACAATACTTGGGGAAAGTATGTGTGGGAGTGGAAACCCAAAAGGAAGAAATGGCTCACTATTTATAGAAGAAATTTAGCTATTGTTCCACGGATCCCACGGATCCCTCACTTGAGGGATCCATCCAGTGTAATACTGGGGATCCGTGGGACGCTCCCTTTTTCCCATGGGTTTTGGGTCATGGGTCATGGGTTATGGATCAAGGGTATCCAAGTAGATACAATGTACCTATAAGATGCAATGCATCTAGTCCATGGGTCATGGGTTAAAACCATGGGTCATGGATAATATCCATATATGACTTAAACATGATGTCATGCAATGGGTTATGGGTCATGCTCCATGGGTATGGGTCATGGACTTTGGGTTATAACCAACTACACTCAATGTATTTGGTCAATGGGTCAAGTACTTAAGTTTCTACCCATTTATATTTACCCATTATAATACATACTAGTTATGTATATATTTACCCAATATGTAATCACTAGTTGTTGTACATATGTATTACTAAATCATAAAATCACTTATACTTGTTTTAGTGTTTTATGTGAAAACGTAAGTGTGTTAGAAAACTATTGGCTCAAACCATTTACGTATTTTATTTGTTTCATTTAAAATGATTTTACGTTTGTTATAGACAAAACATTAGAAGATCGTAAAATATAAATAAAGTTTTTTACGGCTTATTTGTATTAACAATATCCCCCTTTTTTTTGATGACAAAACATAAAATTATTTTAAGGAAAAACTAAAATTCATAAAAGTTCGAATTTGAGTTTTTACTCTCTTCTCCCCATTTTTGTCGAAACAAAAAGAGCGTCGAAAAGAAAATAACACAATGTTTTAAGAAAAACATGTAATGAAGAAAAAATAGAGAGCAAGTGACGAGAAGATTTCCCATCTTAACTCCCCCTTGACGAGTCCATCCCTTTGTGAGGACGTCAAGTAAGAAAAATTACTAAGCTAATGCATTGCAACTAATTTTGCAAATGGTTTCGTCTTTGTGACGATAATGCTCCCCCTTGATGATTGAAACTTTGCAAAGGGACGTCATGAAATGTGATCCAAATGAGGATTATATTGCAAATGGTTTTGCAATGTATTTTTTGACACAAAGCTCCCCCTAGCTTAGTGTGTCAAAGTCTTCATGTTTATTTGAAAATCTACAAAACAAAGGTTAGAAAACAAGTATATAATGCATAATTTTCTGCAAATAAGACTCAAGTTAGTAGAAAACAGGTCTTCTGTTGCACGGATCCCACGGTTCCCTCCTTGGAGGGATCCGTTAAGGCAAAACTCAGGGATCCGGCTGTCTGATAACAGAACTCAGCAATGGTGATGTAACAAAAAAAAATTTAACATCAAAGTGAGATATGTATTCAAGCAACAAACATATACTCAAAGCAATATCTCATATAAACTATCATTCAATAAAACATAAGAGATGATCTACAAATCTCTAAAAACTAAGAGAATGATTTAGCCATGTAATACATATTCTACTAATACTAATAAGTAACCAAAACTTAAAAAGCAACAATGTGCTTGAGTCTAAGGATGAGTAGACTTGTTGATTTGGTCCAATCTTTTAAGAAGATGATTAAACATGGAATGGGATTCCTAAACGATCTAAGTTAAGTTTCAGGCTAGGACACCCTTTTAATCCTTAGGCTCATGGTTGTTTGGATTTGTTGACCTCATCGAAACGTTCGAGGAGGTGATAAAACATGAAATGTTGCTCTTCACGTAGTTCATGTATCAACCCTTCAACGTGTTGACAATGATAGCAATCCTTGCCATGGTTTTGAAAAGGTGGTGGTAAAGATGGAGCGGCTTGATGTGTAGGTTCAAGTGAAGAAGGTTGGGGATCCTCAAGTAAAGGAGGGATTGGTGGAGGAACATTAAATGGTGGCTCAACAAGGATTGATGGTGGAGGTAGAGAAGTGTCAACTTCCATGTGGTCAGGTGGTTGACTTTGATGTCTCCTCATAATCCAAAATGGACCATTAGAGGGAAATGGAGAAATGGACATCGGTGCAAGTAGTTAGGAATTAGAAATTCCAGGTATTAAAGAGTCGGTCACCTCAAGTATATGTAATCGTTAGAAAGCTCGTAGTCATAGTTATTTTAAGTTAAGTAGTATTTAGTTAAGTAACACCGTGGAGGACGGACTGGTCTTTACCCACTGTATGCCTGATCCACAGCCCGTTGTGTGGCGTTTTATGTAAGACTATAAATACTCTCTACCTCCCAAGGTATAGAGTTGGAGCTCATAATAAGATTTTCTTTCTCTCACTAAAGTTCCCTAAACCTCTAACTTTCTCTCTCTAAAACTCATCTTCTATACGCCTATGTTTGATTGTGTTATGATGTGTATGTGAAAACCAATATCCTACAATTGGTATCAAGAGCCATGGTTAGATCATATCGTGCACATCTTTGGATTTCTAGTGTTTTTTAGGTGGTTTTTGAGTTTGAAAAAGTTTAGTGGTTTGTGCATCATTTGGTTGATTTCTTGTTTTAAAGCTTGGATTTTGTTAGTACTTTTATGTTTAGAATCATCACAAGTGTTTAGGTTTTCATTTAGTAAGCTTGAATCATCTTGGTTGGGTTGTTTTTGGATTGAAAAGTGATGTTTATGTGGTTTTTCTTGCTAGCGACTTGATATACGGATCTCTTTCTTCGTAGCGACTTGCTTCACAATTTTGTAGCGAGTTACAGTTTTGGAGCTAGCGACTTAGACCTAGCGATTAAAAGTACAAGTAGTGGACTCTCCACTACGGGTAGCGACTTGGTGGTAGCGACTTGGTCTGTAGCGAGTTGCTCTTTAGCGACTTGAATCTTTAGCGACTTGAGTAGCGAATTGCTGCCAAAATTTTTCTAGCGACTTGAGGCTTAGCGAGTTACTACTTAGCGACTTGCATTTGTCTAGCGACTTGGGACTTTAGCGACTTGGGGGTGTAGCGAATTAGGTGTTAGCGACTTGGTGCATTATCTTCTAGCGACTTGGGTGATTGTTTACGGTTTTCTCTTGACTTAGTAAAATCCCGTGAAAGAATCTATTTCCCGGTTTAATCATAGAGTTATAAAATCCCGTATAATCTGTTAACATGTCTACCAACGTTCCTACTATCATCTCCACTGTTGCCGAGGATGTTCAAGCAGCTGGTTCAGATACTCGTCCATCCATGCTTGATAGAACTGACTACGATTCTTGGGCTCAACGAATCAGATTGTACTGCCTTGGAAAGGAAAATGGTGTCAACATTCTCAAATCCATTGATGAAGGACCGTATCGAGTTGAGACGACTAGAGATGTACTTGATACTGCTGAAGATGGAACTCTGATTTACGGAATGGACAGACCAAAGATGTATGATGAGCTTGATGATAAGGAGAAAAAGAGATTCGATGCTGATATCAGGGCTTCTAACATTGTTCTTCAAGGTCTTCCTAAAGACATCTACAAGCTGATCAATCACAACACCGAAGCAAAGGCAGTATGGGATAATGTCAAGATGCTTCTCTCAGGTTCAGAATTAACTATGGAAGACAGAGAATCACAACTCTATGACGAATTTGAACACTTCAAGATGAAACCAGATGAGAGTGTCTATGAGTACTATGTGAGATTTCATAAGTTGGTGAATGACATGAGGAACATCAGAATGACTATGCCTAACATTCAGTTGAACTCAAAATTTGTGAACAACATGAATCCCGAATGGCACAAGTTTGTCACCTCTGTGAAGCTCACTAAAGGATTGAAGAATACAAACTATGAGCAACTCTATGCCTTCCTCCTTCAGAATGAGAGACATGCTATGTTTGAAAAAATGGTTCTTAATCAGTTCAAAACCAACCAGGGAGAGACAAGCTCGTCTAATGACTCAACTGCCTTCTACTCAAACATCGGAATCACAACCAAAGCCTCACAAGTCATACCCATGGGAAATGGTAATCACAAACTAATTCCTGATCCTATGTTCAAACAAGCTGATGCTGATGCACACGTGGGTAATTTCATTAATCAACTAGCTCTTCTGATTAGTCAAAACATGAATTCTCTCCCACAAACCAATAACAACCTCAGAACAGCATCTAACCCACACAATCAAGCTACTATTAAAGATGGGAGGATCGTGGTGCAACCAGTTCAAGAAAGACAGTATGATCAGGGAAGAGGTGGAGCTGGTAGAGGTTATGTTGGTAATCAGAATCGAGGAAGGAATGGTAATCAAGGTCAAGCTAAGCCGATCAAATGTTATAACTGTGGTGGTGAGGGACACATTGCAAGGAACTGCACATCTCCAAAGCGTCCACAGAATGCTGATTACTTCAGAGATAAGATGCTGCTTGTACAAGCTCAGGATAATGGTGTTGCTTTGGATGAAGAGGAATTGTTGTTTCTAGCTGAGGGCAATGCCAAGACCTATGATGCAGATGTGGATGAGCAGCCTATTCAAGAGATAGGTCACAATCATCAGAATGCCTTTCAAGTCGCTGATTGTGATGCATACGACTCTGATGTGGATGATGGACCTACTGCACACACAATCTTTATGGCTAGCATTTCTCCAATGGTTTCTCCCAAGGTCTCCTCTTCACCACAAGCTGGCCCATCCAAAGACAAACTCATCTCAGAGGTACTAAAACTATACGATGATGCTGATGTGCAAAAGATGCATGACAAAGTACTATCAACTGAAACTATTGAATCAAATATTGAAAATATGGGTAATATCAATGTTGTCCCATATGATCAATATGTGAAACAAAGTGAAAGTGAAGTTGTACCAAGTGATGCATCTCCTGCAGTCAACAATGACTATATTTTTGATGAATACACTGCCTGTGCCCCTGATGAGTCTGTAATTTCTGAACTAAATGCCTATAAAGAACGTGTTGCTATTTATGAACAACGTGCAAAATTTGAGTTGACCACTCGTGAGCAGGAAATGGATGACCAAGTGCGTACAATCATTAGAAAAAGTAATTTTCGAGAAGAAGTATTAAAACAAGAGTTAAATTCCTTGCAAGAAAAGCTTTCTAAAACTGCTAAGCAAAAACAAGAACTTCAAGAAAATGTAAAAATGCTTAAGCAAGAATTTAATGCAAAGGAATCAAAACTCTTGAAAGATTTTTCTAATCTGAAAACTTTGAAAAACAAACTTGAAAAAAAGTTGTACATACAAGGGAACACCATTCAGACTGCTCACATGATCACTAAGCATAGGGTCTTAAGCGATAAGCATAGCATTCCCCTTGTTAAGGAACCAAATCCAGAGGTCATTAAAAGGGCTAGAAATACTCATAAGGTTCTTTATGATGGAAATGAAATCCTTAAACCTAGACAAAAACCTAGTTGCGTTGAGTGCACTGAGGAAGATAAGAAATCAGATGAAGTCACTAGGGAAAAGATGAACAAGAAATTAGATGATCCTAAATGTAGAGAGAAGAAAATAAAGATCACACCCCATGATTACAAGAAGGAAAACTGGATTTCCTTGAACATGTTTAAGCCTCAGACATTGTTGACTCCCGAACAAGTTTTCTGGAAAATGGATTTAGATAAGCAGAAAGCTGAAAATATTGTTGAAAAAAACCCTCCCCTTTGCAAAATGCCTAGAGCGACTGTGTATCCTCCTAATACACCAATGCATCTTGTTCCTAGAACAATTGCCACTAAAAGCAAGACCTTAATTAGCCAATATGTTATATTTCAACTATTTGTTGATTTTGAGAAAACTTGCAAGAAAAGGATCACACCCACTAGTATAACGGAAGGAGAAAGGGGTTTTGAGCAAATGAAAGAATGTTATTTAACTGAGGTCATGCCTTTCTTTAAACTTCTAAAAGATCACTTTGAGAGTCTTAAAAAGGGGATAGAAACTGATATTAAGGGAATGGAAAAGGAATTTGATGCAATGATAGTTGAAGTTAGTGACTATGAGCGAGCACTAAAATATAATGAGATTGAGAGGAAGAACTTGCATACACTAAATGAGAACCTGATTTTTGAATGTATTGCTCAAGATGTGTTTTTCACTGCTAGAAATTGTTCCATTAATGCTTCCAAATTTCATGAATTATCGGTTGCCCTGAAAGTCTCCCATGATCGTGTCATTGAGCTTAAAAAAACTAATTCTGAACTAAACGAGAAAATTGAACTGGATGATCACGACAATTTGGTTAAACATTTTTCTAAACTAGAAGTTGAGCATTTTAATTTACAACTAAAATATCAACATCTTAAAGAAAATGTCAAAACTTCAAATATCAAGACATCCTCAGATGCTCCAGAGTTTGATGCACTTTTTCAAATTAACAAACGTGATGAACAGATTCAAGCTCAGTGCAACACGATCAGAAAGTTGAAAGCCCAAATCTCTCAATTAAAGGGTCAAACGAACAATATGACAGACTCCCAAATGCCTCCTCCTTTAGATTCTCAGAATTCTCAAACGTTTCATCTTCAAAACCTAGTAAATGCATTACAAAAGGAAAACGAAAGTTTTCTAGAAGAAAATGAAAAGGTTAAACGTCATTTCAATGAGTTATTTGAATCAATAAAGGTCACTCGTAACAAAAATAACGAACAAATAGCTTCATTGCAAAAGGAAATTGAGAATCTAAAGAGTCAGGTAAAAGGGAAAATGCCAATGACCAATGGGGAGAATGGTGTATCAAAGGTTCACTCTTGTAATAAATATGCTTTGTCTGTGAAATATGTCCCTCCTCATCTCAGGAACAACAAACTTGCTGTTCAAACATACTTCTCATCCCTTAAGGATTGCCTAGAATGTCTGCGTGAGATTGTTGAAGAGGATAAGTTAGAGAAACCTCATGATAATGCAATTGGACATGCATGCCTATATGCCAAACGATCTCAAGAAATCCTAGAATGCTTGATCACAATATGCCCAAAGTCCTTAGGTGAGAGAGTTAATCCTTTGATTCCATGTTCGATGCCTATTGCCAAGTATGATATTCATTCGATGCACAATGTCTTGAATGTGAACCTTAGTGTGCCTTTAAGTAGTTCAGATTTCAGATCTGTCAATGCTATGAAAGAGAACTCAAGTGTGCCTTCTAGGAGTACAAATCCCAGCACTTCTAGTTTTAAGAAAGTGAACCTTAGTGTGCCTGCATGTAGTTCAGATCCCAGCACATCTAAACAGGTGATGCAAAGAGTTGTAAAACCCACTAATGTTCCCATTCCCTCTACAGGAGTAATCAGTGACATTAAAGGGAGCAAGTCAAAGTCTCAAGACAATACAAGGAATGATAGGACCTCGCAAGCTAAGAATGTGCACTGGAAAAGAGTAGAAGAACAATCTAGGAACTTTAAGCTTGAATCGAATAAAACGAATCATGTTGATTCTAGTATTAGCCATAGGCGTACTGTAATTAATTCGAATTCTGATACTATTTGCAAACCTTGTACTGATGTCTGCTTGAATTCTGTTTCTAATCATGAATGTGGTGTTAATGTTTTGCCTAATGATGTTAATTGTCCAGTTAATGCTGTTAATGCTAAAAGGGCAAAAAGGCAAAAACGAAAGAAAGTTAGAAAACAGTGGAAATCCACAGGAAGAACATTTAGTAAGATAGGCTATTATTGGATACCTGTTGGTCATAAGAATAATCAGACAATGCCCACTAGAAAATGGATGCCTACTGGTAGAACTATTCCCTTAAGAAGTGAGCACACTGTGAACAGGGCTAATACAGACACTAGTACTGCATCAATTCGCAATGATTCCAGTGCCTTAATTTCTGATATGAATGCTTCTTTTTCTGATGTGGGTGTTCCAACCATTGTTACTAACCAAATGGAACCCATTCTTGCATGGGGATCCCAATTATCCAGTTATCCACTCTTGTCTGTGTTCAACTGCAGATCGTTCAAATCGTTCTGTGGTACCTGGACTCAGGCTGTTCCAAGCATATGACTCGCGACCGGTCACGGCTCATGAACTTCGTGAGCAAATTCATCGGGACAGTTGGATTCGGGAATGATCATTTCGGTGCTATTATGGGTTATGTAGACTATGTTGTTGGCAAAAGTGTTATCTCCAGGGTTTACTATGTAGAAGGTCTTGGTCACAACTTGTTCTCTGTTGGTCAATTCTGCGATTCTGATCTAGAAGTAGCCTTCAGAAAACATATCTGCTTCGTTAGAGAACTTGATGGTAAGGAACTTTTAAGAGGTTCACGTGGTTCAAATCCATACACCATATCTATCGAAGATATGATGAAGTCTTCTCCAATTTGCTTACTGTCAAAGGCCTCTAAAACAAAGTCATGGTTATGGCATCGTCGTCTCAATCACTTGAACTTCGGTACCATCAATGATCTCTCCAGAAAGGACTTAGTTGTAGGTTTACCTAGACTCAAGTATGAAAAGGATCATCTTTGTTCAGCATGTCAATTGGGAAAAGGCAAGAAGTATGCCCATAAACCCAAACCTACTAACTCTGTCACAGAAGTTCTTCGTATGATTCATATGGATTTATGTGGACCAATGAGGGTGCAGAATATATTTGGGAAGAAATATGTGTTAGTTGTGGTTGATGATTACTCTAGATTCACCTGGGTCAAGTTCTTAAGGACAAAGGATGAAACTCCTGATATCATCATCAAACTCATCAAACAGCTGCAGGTTCGGCTTAACAAAACAGTCAGAATAATAAGAACAGACAATGGAACTGAGTTTGTCAACAAACAACTCAGTGAATTTTATGAAAGCGTTGGAATCAGCCATCAAAGAAGTGTTCCACGAACTCCTCAACAAAACGGTGTAGTTGAAAGACGAAATCGAACTCTTGTAGAAGCCGCTAGAACAATGCTGATTTACTCAAAGGTTCCAATGTTTCTCTGGGCTGAAGCTATTGCCACTGCATGCTACACACAAAATCGTTCCCTGATTCACACTGTTCATGGAAAAACTCCATATGAACTTGTCCACAACAGAAAACCTAATCTCTCTTTCCTTCGTGTGTTTGGTGCATTGTGTTATCCAACTAATGAGGGACAAGACTTAGGCAAACTTAGAGCTAAAGCAGACATTGGAGTATTTGTAGGGTATGCTCCAAACAAAAAGGGATACCGAATCTACAACAAAAGAACCCGAAATATCATGGAAACAATTCACGTTACGTTTGATGAGCTGACCGGTCAAATGGCTCCTGGACAATTCAGTTCTGGACCCACACTTCAAAACAGTCCCATTGGTTCATCCCTTGTTCCAAACTCTTCTCAAGAAACTCCATATGTACCTCCATCTGAAGATGATTTAAAGAAATTGTTTGATCCTATGTTTGATGAACTTTATGATCCAAGTACTAATGAGGTGTCGATTCCTACAACAGAGGCTGCTCATATTCCTGTGAATGAAGGCAATCCCTCAGTCTCAATATCTTTAAGTCAAGAAGCGCCTGCTACTGATCCTTCAGTCTCATCATCAATTCATCATTCTTCAAATGTACATCATGGAAATGTTTCTGGCATCAATGATGAAGTTAATCCCTTTGCTACTCCTGAAGATGCTCCATTCGAAAACATATTTGCTCCTGAATCTTCTTCAGAACCATCTTCTTCAGGAGACATCGACTCTACTACTTCAGTCCCTCAACAACTACCACATGAACACCTCAGAAAATGGACTCACGATCATCCATTAGACAACATCATTGGAAAACCCTCTCGTCCTGTATCAACACGGAAACAACTTGCAACCGATGCCCTATGGTGTTTCTTCAACTCCGTACTCTCAAAGATCGAACCAAAGGATGTTAAAACTGCCATGAACGAAGACAGCTGGTTCAATGCTATGCAAGATGAAATTCATGAGTTTGATCGACTTGATGTATGGGAGTTAGTACCTGCTCCAGAATGTGCCATGATTATTGCTCTAAAATGGATCTTCAAAGTGAAACTAGATGAGCATGGTGATGTATTGAAGAACAAGGCTCGATTAGTTGCTAAAGGATACCGTCAAGAGGAGGGTATTGACTTTGAAGAATCTTTTGCTCCAGTTGCTCGAATCGAGGCAATCAGAATCTTTCTGGCTAATGCTGCTAGTAAGAACATGGTAGTCTATCAAATGGATGTGAAGACGGCATTTCTGAACGGAGACCTTAAAGAAGTCGTCTACGTCAGCCAACCTGAAGGATTTGTAAATCAAGAGCATCCTACTCACGTTTATCGTTTGAAGAAGGCCCTTTACGGTTTAAAGCAAGCTCCAAGGGCATGGTATGATACACTGTCAAAGTTTCTTCTATCAACCGGATTTAGCAAAGTAGCAGTTGATCCAACATTGTTCACCAGGAAGTCAGGCAAACATTTAATTCATGTTCAAATTTATGTTGATGATATTATTTTTGCCTCGACAGACCCAATGGAATGTGATCGTTTTTCTAATGAAATGAGTTCAAAATTTCAAATGTCAATGATGGGACAAATGTCATTTTTCTTGGGATTACAAATTTCACAAAGTCCCGGAGGCATTTTCATAAATCAATCTAAATATGCAACAGAGATCTTAAAGAAATTTGGATTTGATTCAAGTGACCCTGTAGACACCCCCATGATTGATCGAACCAAACTAGATGAGGACCACTCAGGGATCATGATTGACCAAACGAAATATCGTAGTATGATTGGATCCCTGATGTACCTCACTGCTAGTAGACCAGACATCTTGTTCGCTGTTTGCATGTGTGCTAGATACCAGGCTAAGCCTACTAAAAAGCACCTTGAAGCGGTTAAAAGGGTCTTTCGGTATCTCCAAGGAACCATCAATATGGGTCTTTGGTACCCGAAGGACACCGGTATGTCACTAACAGCCTATGCAGATGCTGATCATGCAGGGTGTCAAGATACTCGTCGAAGTACATCTGGAGGTGCTCAGTTTTTGGGTGATAAGCTTGTGAGCTGGTCTTCAAAGAAGCAAATGAGTACTTCTATTTCCTCTACAGAGGCTGAATACATAGCCATGTCATCCTGTTGTGCTCAAATCTTATGGATGAGATCTCAATTATCTGACAATGGCTTTGAATTCAACAAAATCCCTCTGTACTGTGATAATAAAAGTGCTATTGCTCTCTCATGCAACAATGTTCAACACTCAAGAGCAAAGCATATCGACATTCGACATCATTTCATCAGGGAACAAGTGGAAAAAGGTGTAGTGGAACTCTATTTTGTGAGGACTAAATACCAGTTAGCAGACATCTTCACCAAAGCTCTTCCAAGAGAACGCTTTGAGTTTATTCTTCCACGACTGGGCATGAAAAGCCTTCAACCAGAAACACTCAAACGTCTTCAGGAGGAAGACGAGGATTAAAGGTCTATCTTCATCTATCTCCTGTATATATCTATTCGAAAATCAAAATACAAAATTATAAAACTTAAAAAAATCAAATAGAAAAATATAAAACTTTCAAAATCCATAAAAAATTGAAAAATTCGAAAAATCTTCAAAAAATATTGTCATTTTGTCTTGTTTCTCTCGATTCGATAATATCTACGATCTTGATGTTGTCATTCAAAGAATGACACGGGACTTTAGATGTTGTTCGAATTTTTATAAAAAAAAAAAAAAAAAAAAAATTCAAAAAATCAAAAAATATTTTTGGGAGAAAGAGAAAAAATGGTTTATTTTCATTTCAGGCAGTAACCCGCTTTTCTAAGAAAGAACAGAGCCATGCTTTATCATGACTTTCAAAATTCCATGCTCTGATTCTATAAACCGTTATCTGCTGAAAATTAACTGCTTTGAAAAATAACTCAGTCTCTATTTTTGATAATCATCTGGACTTATTTGTCAAAATATCAATCTCTCAATCAACAACCTATGTCATTGATTGAGGGGGAGAATGATTTCAATTAAATTAAAAAGTTATTTGGCATTCAATTGTTTTCAAAAGATATTCATCCATGTTTTATCAATGGAGTTTAAAGTCTTAAAATCCGATCCTTATCAGTTAAAACGCTTTCATAATCAAGTCACAATTCTCCTTAAAAGCTTTCAAAATCAATTTAAATCTATAAGAGATCACAAATCTCAAATGATTTGATAATTGTGATCGGGGGAGAATTTGTGATTTAAATTAGACTTAAAATGAGGATTCAGTAAATGGTTTTACAAGGATGTACATGTTATCCTCCCCGCATGTGACAAACGATTTCAAATTTTCCATTCACATGTTGAGGGGGAGCATCTATCTTACACCTATAACTTGAAACGTGATCATTTATCTCAATGTGAAGGTTCCCTCTAGTATGTGCAAAACTCCTTTCAAACCTCGAGGCACATATTGAGGGGGAGCAAATTTATGGAAACCTCATCCTTCCCGGAAATGCTATATCTACTTGATTTGATCAAGGAAGTGATGGTGATATCTTTTAGAAAAATGGTAATCAAAGAAGTAATTTCTTCCTCTTGCCTCCGTGTGCAAAACGATTTCAAACATTTGATGCACATGTTGAGGGGGAACACTTATTCTAAAAATATCAAAAACAATTCAGGTACAAAATGTTTTGATAATATATCACAAGTATCTGGATTGATTTTCAAATGGTTTTCAATTGATTCCAATGGCAGATGAACAATACCAAATAGACCGACCAACTTTACTTTATGTACGGTGATATAAGGATGATAAGGTTAGGTATTGGTTCCCATGATCCGCCAGAACCGGAGGGATCTACCCAGGGACAATCCACTAGTTAGTGTAGAAGTCCTTAGGTATGATGATAAAAGGTGAACAGTGAGATATGGGAAGAGTGCGGACTGAGATAGAGCAAGTACTGGAACAAACCCAACAAGGTTCTTGCTATGAAGTCTCGGTAAGCACTGAAGGGGTTGAAGAATTAAAAAGAATTGAATGAGAAAAGGGTGAAAACAAATAGCCCTCCATTTATTCAACCTTGGGGCAGAAACCGGGTTCAATTCATATGCTACTGATGGTAACATCGGTATTGAAGACAAGACGTCATGGACCCAGTGACGCACTGCACTTCAACTTTCCAAACCACTCAAGTTCCTCTTAAAAGGACTTGTTTCATTCTCACGGGGAACCGACATTATCTATTGACTTTCTCTTAGAGATTGTTGATATTGAAGAAGGAGACCCTCTCCCTAGTCTCCGGTACAGGATCCAAATATGCACAAATTGAGTCTAGAGCCACGAGATCATCAATAAATCTCATTAGGACACTTTCAATGAAGACTCTCTGTTTCACACAATGTGGAAAGAGAGATTATATCTTGAGTCCTACGCATTATCCTTGTGGTTTTGCCTGAACATCCGAGTGATATGTGAACATATTCACAGTGAAGATGGAAAACCTTCTGGAGACAACATCACACAAGCTCCTGGTAGGTGGCATGTGAGATCTATTATATAGATCAACCATGTGACAACTGAATAGAAACAATGGGGCGATTCAATCTCTTGAATCAATCCTGGTTCAGGTTATGGATTGACGGATACCTTTGAAAAACCGGTCTTTGTGCTTAACAACTCTTTTCTTTAGCACATCGACCGTGTACTCATTTTTCAAACCAAAAGGTGTTTTTATGATTGATAATTGATTTTCAATAAAACCTTCGTTGTATTGCAAAAACAATTTCTATTGAGCAATACACGATTGTTTTTCAAATCTCTTTTCATCAATCAGTGGACTTAAAATTCGCTGGTTCACTCACTCCGTGTTGTCTTCTTTGAGATGTTCCGGTTTGAGAACATCTAGAGCAGCTGCGAAACCCTGTCAAGGAAATTCTTCGGAATTATACCTGATCACAGGCAGTACATGTACTGATCAACGGGGAACCGTGGGCCGTGTACCTCAATTCAACGAAAGTGATCAAAGACACTTTCGTGCGATTTATTGCTAACTGTTGTATGCAGGTACACCCGACGTTTGCAGCTGATCAGAATGAAGCGGTCAATCCATAGCCGCATGCTCACTTAACACATTCATCTCAAAAGAAATCATGATTAGTGCATCAATGACTCTGATATTTTCACTCCATGCTTCTGCTACGCTGCTGCCAATATCATGAATCAACTAAAGCTTCGGCTACTCTGATGAGAAGATATCATGATCCAGAATGTGAGCATGTCGGTCCGAATGTCACAACATCACATAGAACCAACACCACAATGAATGTCTCAGAGATTTTTAGTAGCTGATGATCTCAAAAGCTGGCTCAAATTTATTATCACGTGGATCTGTAAAAGACCTCCTCCTAGAGTAACCAAACATGCAATGAGAAGAATCAATGACTACGAGCTTCGGAGCAAAGTACTACATCAAGAATGCAAGAACAATTGTTAATGTCATATCTGTTTGTATTCAATGTAATTTTAGTATATGTTTGAGGTGACCTCCCTTAGGGGGAGATTGTTAGGAATTAGAAATTCCAGGTATTAAAGAGTCGGTCACCTCAAGTATATGTAATCGTTAGAAAGCTCGTAGTCATAGTTATTTTAAGTTAAGTAGTAGTTAGTTAAGTAACACCGTGGAGGACGGACGGGTCTTTACCCACTGTATGCCTGATCCACAGCCCGTTGTGTGGCGTTTTATGTAAGACTATAAATACTCTTTACCTCCCAAGGTAGAGAGTTGGAGCTCATAATAAGATTTTCTTTCTCTCACTAAAGTTCCCTAAACCTCTAACTTTCTCTCTCTAAAACTCATCTTGTATACGCCTATGTTTGATTGTGTTATGATGTGTATGTGAAAACCAATATCCTACACAAGTGTTGATTCAACACCTTGGTTTTGTTATACAATCTTCTCTATTGAAGAGTGTGTCGGTAATGGTGGAGGATGAGATGGCCTAGGGGGTAAGTCCTCTAAGTTGTAGGAATGTGGAGATGATTGTGAGGTGGTAAATGATATGGTTCTAGGCACCAATGATGTTGGTTGGGTTGAGAATGGTATGTTTGGTTTAGTAGGAATTGTGGAGTTTGGTGATGATATTTTAGTGGGAACAATCCTCTTGGGGATTGGTTTGATTGGTTGAGTTGGTGGAGGAGAGATCCTAGCATTTGTGGATTTAACCGGAGATGATTCGGTTGAGGAAATTTCGTGTACAACACGAGCAAGTTTCTTGGGTGGTTCTTGGGTGGATGAGTTAGCACAAGGAGTTTTCCTCATGATGAAGTGACTAAGGAGAAGGTTTCTAAATGTTGAGAATTATGTTGTGGTTGATGACTAAGAGATTCTAACAAGATGACTTATAAAGGGAAGGATTTGGCAAGTGCATTCAAGACTTAAGCCACTAAGATCCTTTGGAATGTAATGATTAGCATGCACAAGAGTCAACTTCAGAGTTGTACTGATCTAGGGACTTAATTAAGATGAGCAAGGTGAACTTGAAATGATTGTTTGAGCTAGACTTACATGAATCTGTCACCCGGATCCTACGGTTCCCTCCAATGAGGGATCCGTCTAGGCTAATCCTAGGGATCCGGCTATCAGTAGCAAAGAAAAAGAAAAATGATGTTTGTGAAGTCTAACACCTATACATCCTTGAGTGTTTGAATCTTCCTAAGTGTCTTAAATGAAAGAGTACTTAAATGATCAAGGGCAATGAGTGATGTAGCTAATGATTGCCTTTTATGGAAAGAAAATGGGACTTTATGATCAACAATGAGTGTTCAAGTATGACACTAGGAATTTTGATGGTGTCAAGTCATAATAAATGATCCTAGAGATCAGATGTAAACTTGAGATAAAATTTGAAAAATCCTCAAAAAATACAAAAATTGAAAAATTAGTTTTTGACCCATTTTGAGATAAGGATGACTAAAATCAATTTTGCTAAAATTGATAAAGATATCCACCTAAGTGTTTTGAGATGTGAGGAACAATGTGTGAGTATAGAAGCAGAAATATGGTGATTTTTGATGAGTTGATAAATAAAAAACACTTTGAATTTGATCCTAAGTTAGCTATGGGTGAGTGTGAAGCTTTCTAAGCTTGAAGAAGACTTAAGTGGTTCTAAGGCCTAATGTCTAGCTAGTGTGAAGTGATCTAGTGAGTTGTTTTGATGTGTGGGATTCTGCATTGTTCATCTTTCATTACGGATCCCACGGTTCCCTTAAAAGAGGGATCCGTCTAGTACAATCTTAGGGATCCGACAACTGCAGATCAGAAACATCACAGAAAGAAATGCAGTTTATGCACCATACTATGTATACTAATTTCTATTAAACTCTACTCCAAGGAACAGCAAAACAAGCATGATATCACGTAAATCATATCATAGATAAGAGTAGTAATGACAATATCCAAAACAAAACAAACTAGTGTGCTTCAAGAACATAAGAATTCATACATAACCCAAATGTCTAAAAACATAATCCTAATGTCTCTCTCGTCAATCCTTTCTTTTCCTCTTTCCCGACTTCATGACGTAGTTAGCTAGGCATTGGAACATACCTTTTATTTATTTAAATTCCGTGGTCTCGTTTGGAAGAGTTGGAAGTTGTTGATAGTAGGCAATGGGGTCTAAGTCGACATTGGCTTCGGGGTTGACATTTATTTCTTCTTCTCCATCCGAGGAGTCCGAGAGAGCCTTAGGTTTTCTTCCATTGACCATGAACCGTTTAGAGGGTTGTTTTGTAAGAGGTACCATGACGTGATCGGAGAGGAAATGATCATCATTGATTGGAGATGGTTGCATTGCACTAACATACTCACAGAGTCGTGTTAGGAGCATACCATACGGAATTACCATATTGGCAACTTTGAATACCTTGTCCATTCTCTTCACCATGTAATAGGCGGGATTAAATGGCTTTTGATGAATAAGGAAATAAATCATTTGCACGAGACATGCATTTGGATGGTCTTTGTTTCCGACCAAGCTAATGACATTTTCCCAAAGAATTTCTTCTCATTTTCTGAAAATGGGGTGCATTTTGAAGAGTTCCGTTTGAAAGGGATCACGGTGAATGAGCTCTTTGTTTTGGTTGAAACGAGATTGGTCTACTCTAACTTTGAAAATAGTGTCTTGAACGGTTGCGCGTTCATCAAGAGGAGTATGGTAGATTGGTTTGGAATCAAGAGCAAAAGATTGAGCGGATATTGCCCAATCTTGAGAGTACATACAAATTACTTCACAAGGAATGCGAAGGATTTGAGCAAATGTGTAAAGGGGTAGAGTGAAGTTTTGTTTATTGATGATAAAGGCGATTGAAATGCTATCATCGGTATTTCGAATGATCCTAACGCTTTTGTAGAATTCAAAGATGAAAACCGAACAAATTTGTTCATCAATATCAAGAAAACAATCAAAGTTGATTGCCGAGAAGACTTGACGAATGTCGGTATTTTCAAGGAAACATTCCTTGACTACACGACCTTCGTGGATAAGTTATTTTTCAAGTCTTTTGAAGACTGTTAGGATTTAGCAAATCCAGTTATTAAAGTGTCGGTCACCTCAAGTATATGTAATCATTAGAAAGCTCGTAGTCGTAGTTATTTAATGTTAGGTAGTATTTAGTTTAGTAACACCGTGGAGGACGGACGGGTCTTTACCCACTGTATGCCTAATCCACAGCCCGTAGGTGGCATTTATGTAAGATACTATAAATACCCTCTACTTCCCAAGGTAGAGGGTTGGAGCTCATAATAATACTTTTACTTTCTCTCACTAAGTTCCCTAAACCTCTAAACTTTCTCTCTCTAAAACTCATATTATACGCCTTTTATAACTATGGTTTGATGTGTTTGTGAAATCCAATATGTTACAAATGGTTTCAAGAGCCATGGTTTGATCATCTCTCTTACATATTCTTAGATTTCTAGTGGTTTTATATGGTTTTTGGGTTTGAAAAATTTTAGTGGTATTTGCATCATTTGGATCATTTCTTGTGTTAAAGTTTTAATTTTGAGTGCACTTTTGTGTTTAGAATCATTGTAAGTGCTTGGGTTTTGATTTGGAAAGCTTGAATCACTGTGGTTGGGTTAGTTTTGGATTGAAAAGTGTTGTGTTTGAACTTTTCTAGGTAGCGACTTGAGTCTCGGAATAGTTTTCTTCATAGCGACTTGGTTCTTTATTATTCAGCGACTTGTAGTTGTTGTGGTAGCGACTTGTGCCCTAGCGACTTGTCTTTTGAGACAAAGCGACATATAGTACAAAGATAGTGGTCGTACTGTTCAGTCTAGCGAGTTGTTCTTTAGCGACTTGTCCACTTAGCGAGTTGTCACTTTATCACTAGCGACTTGTGACTTAGCAACTTGTGTCTAGCGACTTGTATTACTAGCGACTTGTGCCTCTAGCGAGTTGTTCTTTAGCAACTTATGTCTAACGACTTGTATCACTAGCGACTTGAGCCTCTAGCGAGTTGTTCTTTAGCAACTTGTTTCTAGCGACTTGTATCACTAGCGACTTGTGCTTCTAGCGAGTTGTTCTTTAGCAACTTGTGAGCCTAGCGACTTGTCCACTAAAGTGACTTGTATACTTAGCGACTTGTCTTCAAGGTTTATAGCGACTTGATTACTTATTGTTTCTAATACGATTTTCTCTTGATTTAGTAAAATCCCGTGAAAGAATCTATTTCTCGGTTTAATCATAGAGTTATAAAATCCCGTGAAATCTGTAATCATGTCTACCAACGTGCCTACTATCATCTCTTCTGTAGCTGAGGACGTTCAAGCAGCTGGATCAGATACTCGTCCACCCATGCTTGACAGAACTGACTATGACTCATGGGCTCAACGAATTAGGTTGTATTGTTTGGGAAAGGAAAATGGGGTCAACATTCTCAAATCAATTGATGAAGGACTTTATCAGATTGAGACTACAAGAGACACACTTGAAACTGCTACGGATGGTACCGTGATCTTAGGTTTGGACAGACCAAAGATGTATGATGAGCTCAGTGATAAAGAGAAAAAGAGATACGATGCTGATATCAGGGCTTCAAACATTGTACTTCAAGATCTTCCAAAAGACATCTACAAGTTAATTAATCACAACACTGAAGCCAAGGTAGTTTGGGACAATGTCAAGATGCTTCTCTCTGGTTCTGAATTAACTAAAGAAGACAGAGAATCTCAACTGTATGATGACTTTGAGCACTTTAAGATGATACCAGGGGAAAGTGTCACTGAATATTACGTGAGGTTCCACAAGCTTGTGAATGATATGAGGAATATCAAAATGACTATGCCAAATATTCAGCTAAATTCAAAGTTTGTGAACAACATGAATCCCGAATGGCACAAATTTGTCACTTCAGTCAAGTTAACTAAAGGTTTGAGAAACACTAACTATGAGCAACTGTATGCATTCCTGCTTTAGAATGAGAGACATGCCATGTTTGAACGAATGATTCTTGAAAAATTCAAATCTAATCAGGGAGAGGCAAGCTCATCAAATGACTCAACAGCATTCTACACAAATGTAGGTATCACCACCAAAGCTTCTCAAGTCATACCAACGGGTAATGGTAACTACAAGCTCCTTCCAGATCCAGCATATAAGCCTCCTGATTCAAACACACTCATGGAAAACTTCATCAATCAGTTATCTCTCATGGTTAGTCAAAATCTGAATTCCACTCCACACACCAACAATAACCTCATAACAGCATCCAATCCACACAATCAAGCTACTGTCAGAGATGGAAAGGTGGTGGCACAGAATGTGCAAGGAAGATGGTATGAACAAGGGATGATTGGAGCAGGTTATGGTAATACTGGAGCTGGAGGAGGGTATGTGGCTAATCAAAATCGTGGAAGGAACGCCAATCAAGGACAAGTAAAGCCAATTAAGTGCTACAACTGTGGTGGTGATGGACACATTGCAAGGAACTGCACATCTCCAAAACGCCCTCAAAATGCAGAGTACTTCAGGGACAAGATGTTGCTGGTGCAAGCTCAGGACAGTGGAGCACTCTTGGATGAAGAAGAGTTGTTGTTTCTTGCGGATGGAAATGCCAAAAACTATGATGCTGATGTGGATGAGCAGCCAATTCAGGAAATAGGTCACAATCATCAAAATGCCTTTCAAGTTGCTGACTGTGATGCATTTGAATCTGATGTCGATGATGAACCTACTCCCCAGACAATTTTCATGGCTAGCATTTCTCCAATGGTCTCTCCAAAGGTCTCGTCACCACAACAGGCTGGTCCATCCAAAGATTCAATCATTTCAGAGGTATTAAAACTATACGATGAAGTTGATGAGCAAAAGATACATAACGAAGTACAATCTCATGAAACTTATGAATCAGATATTGATAATGTGGATAATAGTAATATTGTTCCATATGATCAATATGTGATACAAAGTGAAAGTGAAATTGTACCAAGTGATGCATCTTCTGCAGTCAATGATGACTATGTTTTTGATGAATACACTCCATGTGCCCCTGATGATTCTGTTATCTCTGAACTGAATGCCTATAAAGAACAAGTTGCTATTTATGAACAACGTGCTAAGTTTGAGTTAACTACCCGTGAGCAGGAAATGGATGACCAAATGCGTGCAATTATTAGAAAAAGTAATTTTAGAGAAGAAGTGTTAAAACAAGAGTTAAACTCCTTACAAGAAAAACTTTCTAAAACTGTTAAGCAGAAGCAAGAACTCCAAGATAATGTTAAAGTGCTTAAACAAGAATTTAATGCTAAGGAATCTAAACTTTTAAATGACTTTTCTAATTTAAAAACTTTGAAAAACAAGCTTGAAAATAAGTTGTACGTACAAGGGAATACCATTCAGACTGATCACATGATCACTAAGCACAGAGTCTTAAGCGATAAGCATAGTATTCCCCTTGTTGAGGAACCAAATCCCGAGGTCGGTAAAAAGGCTAGAGCTGACCATAAGGTACTATATGATGGTAATGAGATTCTTAAGCCTAGGCAAACACCATCATGTGTTGGAAGCACGGAAGAGGATAGAAAATTAGATGATGCCTCTAGGGAGAAAATGGATAAGAAGCTTAACGATCCTGCGTGTAAAAAGAAAAACATAACGATCAAACCCCATGATTACACTAAGGAAAATTGGATCTCCCTGAACATGTTTAAGCCTCAAACTCAATTAATCCCAGAACAAATTATTTGGAAGAAAGACATAGATAAGCAAAAGGCAAATGTACTTGTTGAAACAAACACTCCCCTTAGGAAAATGCCTGCAGCTACTGTGTATCCTCCGAATACACCAATGCATTTAGTTCCTAGAACTATTTCCACTAATAGCAAGACCTTAATCATCCTGTATGTTGTTTATCAACTATTCATTGATTTTGAGAAGACATGTAAGAAGAGAATCACACCTATAGGGATTACTGAAGGGGAAAGGGGTTTTAAACAAACTAAAGAATGCTATTTAACTGAGGTCATACCTTTCTTTAAACAATTAAAAGGTCAATTTGAGAGTCTTCAAAAAGGGATTAACTTAGATATCAAAGAAATGGAAAAGGAATTTGAAGCAATGATAGTTGAGGTCAATGATTATGAACGGGAACTCAAATATAATGAAATTGAAAGGAAGAATCTGCATATCTTAAATGAGAACTTAATATTAAGTTGTGTGGCTCAAGATGTGTTTTATAATGTTACTAAGCATTCTATTACTGCTTCTCAATTTCGTGAATTAACTGTTGCTTTGAAAGTTTCCCATGATCGTGTCATTGAGCTTGAAAACAAAAACTCAGAACTAAATGAGAAAATTGATCAGGATGATCACGATAATTTGGTAAAACATCTTTCTAAGCTAGAAGTTGAACATTTTGATTTGCAACTAAAATATCAACATCTCAAAGAAAATTTCAAAACCTCAAACATCAAGACATCCTCAAATGTTCCAGAGTTTGATGCAGTTTTTGAAATAAACAAACGTGACGAACAGATTCAAGCTCACTGCAACACGATCAGAAAGTTGAAAGCCCAAATTTCACAATTAAAGGGTGAAAAGAAAAATGTGACTGGGTCCCAAATGCCTCCTCCTTTAGATTCTCAGTGTTCTCAAACTTATCATCTTCATAACCTGGTTAATGTTTTACAAAAGGAAAATGAGAGTTTTCTAGAAGAAAATGAAAAAGTTAAACAACACTTTAAAGAGTTATATGATTCAATAAAAGTCACTCGTGACAAGAACAACGAAAAAATAACGTCTTTACAAAAAGAAATTGAGAATCTGAGGAGTCAGGTAAAAGAGAAAATGCCACTTGTCTTTAATGAGAATGTTGCATCAAAGTCATTTGCAGACTCTAAATATACTGTGACTGTTAAATATATTCCTCCTCATCTCAGAAACAATGAACATGTGTTTCATGATTACTTTTATCATCTTAAGGATAGTCTAGAATGCCTTCATGAGATTGTAGAAGAAGATCACCTAAATAAACCACTTGATAGTGAAGTTAGGTATGCGTGCTTATATGCCAAATGATCTCAGGAGCTTTTAGAATGTTTAAGAGCAACATGCCCAAGATCCTTTTGTAAGAATGATAAAGTTATTATGCCTTGTTCCATGCCCAGTGTTAAGAAAGAATACTCTAAAGTGCCTTCAAGTAGTTCAGATCCCAGCACTTCTAAACCTAAATTGCAAAAAGTAGCAAAACTAACTAATGTTCCCATTCCCTCTACAGGAGTAGAAAGTGACACCAAAGCGAGCAGGTCAAAGCCTCAAGGCAACACAAAGAATGATAGGACCTTTCAAGCTAGGAATGTTCAGTGGAAGAGAGTAGAAGATCACCTTAGGAACAATTTGAATAAAACGAATCGTGTTGATTCTAGTATTAGCTCTAAGCGTGCTGTAATTAATGCGAATTCTGCTACTTTTAACAAAACATGTAATGATGATTGCTTGGTTTCTGTTACTAATCATGTATGTGGTGTGAATGATTTGATTAATGCTGTGAAATACCCAGTTAAAATTGTTAATGCCAAAAAGCAAGCTAAGAAGGCTAGAAAGCAAAGGCGGAAGAAGATTAGAAAACATTGGAAACCCACAGGAAGAAAATTTAGTAATATAGGTTATCAATGGATACCTACAGGCCGCAAATTTAATCTTAATGAGTTGTGCCCTAAATTTTCTAAGTCAATGCCCATTAGGAAATGGATGCCCACTGGTAGAACTATACCTTTAAGAAGTGAACATGCTTTGAATAGATCTACTGCTTCTACTAGCACGTCATCTACCACTAATGATTTTATTGACTCTGTTTCTGATGTGGTTGTTCCAATCTCTTTGTCTAACCAAGTGGAACCCATTATTGCATGGGGTTCCCAATTATCCAGTTATCAATTCTTGTTTGTGTTCAATTGCAGATCGTTCAAATCGTTCTGTGGTACCTGGACTCATGCTGTTCCAAGCATATGACTGGAGATCGCTCGCGGCTCATGAACTTCGTGAGTAAATTCATCGGGACTGTTAGATTCGGGAACGACCATTTTGGTGCAATTATGGGTTATGGAGACTATGTTGTTGGTGATAGTGTAATCTCCAGGGTATATTATGTTGAAGGTCTTGGTCATAACTTGTTCTCTATTGGTCAATTCTGTGATTCCGATCTAGAAGTGGCTTTAAGAAAACATACTTGTTTCGTTAGAGAACTTGATGGTGTGGAATTGTTAAGAGGAACTCATGGTTCAAATCTATACACCATCTCTATCGAAGACATGATGAAGTCTTCTCCAATCTGCTTGTTGTCAAAGGCTTCAAAAATAAAGTCATGGTTATGGCATCGTCATCTCAATCACTTGAACTTCGGCACCATTAATGATCTTTCCAGAAAGGACCTTGTAAGAGGCTTACCCAGATTAAAGTATGAAAAAGATCATCTTTGTTCAGCATGCCAATTAGGAAAAAGTAGGAAATATTCCCACAAACCCAAGCCTGCAAACTCAGTTATAGAAGTTCTTCATACCCTTCATATGGATTTGTGCGGACCAATGAGAGTGCAAACGATTAATGGGAAGAAATATATTTTAGTCGTTGTTGATGACTATTCTCGATTTACTTGGGTAAAGTTTTTGAGAACAAAGGATGAAACTCCAGATGTCATCATCAAACTTATCAAGCAGCTTCAGGTTCGACTTAACAATACTGTTAGAATTGTTCGAACAGACAATGGCACAGAGTTCGTTAACAAAGACTTAAGTCAATTTTATGAAAGTGTTGGAATCAGTCATCAAAGAAGTGTTCCACGAACTCCTCAACAGAACGGTGTAGTTGAAAGATGAAATCGAACTCTTGTGGAAGCCGCAAGAACAATGCTGATTTACTCAAAGGTTCCAATGTTTCTCTGGGCTGAAACCATTGCCACTGCTTGCTACACCCAAAATCGTTCCCTTATACACACCTCTCATGGAAAAACTCCATACGAACTTGTCCATAAACGAAAAACTGATCTCTCCTACCTTCGTGTATTTGGTGCTTTGTGCTATCCAATGAATGACGGTCAAGATTTAGGTAAATTGAGAGCTAAGGCGGACATTGGAGTTTTTGTGGGTTACGCATCAAACAAGAAGGGTTACCGAATCTGTTAGGTCACTAGTTTTACAACACAAGCACAATAGAAAGAGATAGAGAGGAGAAGAGATCGGATGAAAAACTATCAAACACACATACGCGTAGGAATATAAGACCGGTTATGCGTGGAGTATGTGAAAGAGATAAATTGAACAACCAACCCTCAAGTGAGGGTTATTACAAGGTATTTATAGGAAGGGGAGCTAGGGAAAAACTCCTAGTCCCTTCCTTTCCTTAATGGACATGGGCCTAAGCTTATGGGCCTTCTACATAAGCTTAAGCTAATAACAAACATAAAGGCCATAATTAAGCTAACTATTACATATGAATCACTAACACTTGATTAAGGTTTAGGAGTGATTCCAACAATCTCCCCCTAAGTGTTGGTGATGAAAAACTAAGT
Organism: Chrysanthemum seticuspe; assembly: GCA_019973895.1. Classification (NCBI taxonomy): domain Eukaryota; kingdom Viridiplantae; phylum Streptophyta; class Magnoliopsida; order Asterales; family Asteraceae; genus Chrysanthemum; species Chrysanthemum seticuspe. The sequence continues at coordinate 25,879,104 of BPTQ01000004.1, read as the reverse complement.
GCGGTGAAGGCGTTGATGTAATAGTAGCTTTGACGTCTTTTGACATTCTTCTTTCTTGTGAGAAGAATTACCTTGATTCGAACAATCTCCCTAGTGTAGAGAAATTGTCTTCTTTGAACAGTTCTGCTTTGACGTCATCACTATCTTTGTTCTTTGTTCTTGGTGATGAAAGTGATAGTATGTTGTTGTCCGCATCAAGTCTGCCTCAGGTTTGCTTCGTTGCTCCAGTGTCTCCACTTCATTCTTCAACATGCTCATACGCTCTTTGATGTTGGATTTCAGTACTGATGGAGTTCTTTAAGTCTTTAAACTTTGTAGATTCTTTGATTTGACGAAGAATCATTCTGACTTTTGTGTTGCATTTAGGTAGAACTTCCATTAGTGATGATGATGGCATGAGCATGTGAAGAATCTGCACGATCGTTCCCTCCAGAGCTTCCATAAGAAGAAAACATTAAAACGGTTAGTAATAAGCGGATTCCGGCACTTACAAGTTTGAACTTCGAGAGTATTAACAGCATAGTGTGAAAACATAACTCTAATTCTCACAAAGGCCGTTCCTGAACTGGAGTCCCACAAGTGAGATAACGTGATGTACCGAAGTACACCTACAATTCAGATGAGTCGCTGAGGTACACCGAAGCATCACCTCACGACTGTAGACCGTTTGAGACACACTAAGCGTAATCCACGGGGAGTTACCGAAGTGACCTGCTATCAGGGCTGTATGATGTTGACCCTGGCAGGAGTTTCCATTCAATCACTGAGGATCACTATTGTGAACCTCTCATAAATGTTCTTGACAGATTGCTAAGATATGTGTATGACTCGATAACGTACCACTGTTGTACTTATATTTGAACAACAAGTGATGAAATGTCAAGTGTTCCTAAGAGATCTTTTGATGAATCTCGTGGCTCTAGACTCAATAGTGCGATTTGGTTTTCCTGAGCGGAGACTAGGGAGAGGGTCTCCTTCTTCAATATCAGCAATCTCTAAGAGAGAGCCGATAGATTATGTAGGGTTCCCTGTGAGAATGAAACAAGCTTCTGTTGAGAGAAACTTGAGTGGCTAAGAAGGTTTAGTGCATGCGTCACTGGGTCCATGACGACTTTTAATCTTCAATACTGGTGTCATCAAGTGACAACCAGTAGCATATGAATTGAACCCGGTGTCTGCCCTAAGTTGAATAATCTAGAGGGCTATTTCTTTTCACCCTTTACTTTGCATTTCTTTTTGATTCTTCAACTCCTTCTTTCTCCGATTCTCATTTTCTCCTTTTTATAATCATACCTAAGGACTTCTAATTCTAACTATTGGAAGTGTCCTTGGGTAGATCCCTCCGGCTCTGGCGGATCATAGGACGGTTATTGCTAACCTTAATCACCTTATAACACCATGACTAACCTATGTTGCCGTAAAACCATTAACATGAAAATCTCTCACAGTGTTTGTGAATGAAAACATTTTGAACCACTGTTGAGATAAGATTTTGCATAAATACTCCCCCTCCACACGTGCTTAAGAGTTATTACGGAAATTTGCACGGTGAGGAAAGAGCGCGCACTTTTGAATTGATTAACTCAAGATAGACAATTCCCCGCGAGACACGGTTACGTTGCATTGTTAAATAGTTACATTGTCAGCTTTTAGGTGATAACTAGCTCTAATAACTACCTTGAAGGTGTAGACAACCTCGAGAGATTGTCAAACCCGTCAAAGTTCATATCTACCAAGAGTTTCTCGAAAGGTACATTCTACTCGGACAAGTCCTTTGCGAGACACGTTTACATCACTAGCGAACTAGCTTGAAATTATTACCCGTCCAGGACAAGTCTTTTCGAGTTACTAACAGTTGAGATGTCGTCAATTCGTTGGTTATGTCTGTGGCATAAATATTCATTTGCATTTACACAACATATTTTATATCACAATATTTTCTCCCCCTAAAAAATGGCATATAAATATGTTATTTTTGAACTGTTGAGAATAAATATGTCCATTTTGAGTTTTGTGGGAAGATTACAAAGAACAAATTGTGAACAAAGTTTATAAGTCAAATAATCCCCCTCAACAAGTGATATAAACGGTTGAGGTTATGAAAAATCATAAGAGGAAGTACTTGTTCTTTTGAGCAAAACCTTGAAAAATGAAAGGTTTGATAGGTTTTACTCAAAAGTAAGAAGCTTTCGCTCCTTTTATAAGGATTGTGGCACTGAAGCGTACCACAGGGTCCTTTCTTGACAAGTACGGGTTGTACACTGTTATATGTGCACAAGCCATTATCATAATAAATCACACATCCAAAATAATATGAAATAGAAGCAGTTTAAGGGGTACCAGGTAGTCCAATAATGTCACCAGGAATGCGAACAGGGCGTTGATAGCCAGTGAGAGGAAACCTGGGACGACCACCTACAAAGCTCTTTAAGGTTCTAAACTGATCCCTTCGATACAACCTTTCATCAATATTTGTGATGATCCTCTTCACATCCCATCTGTCCTGAGAATTCCATCGCTTCGGAGACCCAATGTCTTGATGAATATCCTTCAACCTATAAGCCAATCTATCCCTAACCTTCTTCAATGTGTGATCCACAAACTTGTGAAGATCCCTACACGCCATCAAGCAATTCCGTTGAAGTTCTCTTCGATAAACTACTCTGAATGGTTTGCTGACGAGGGTGTATTGTGGAAGCTGGTTGATGTTGGGAAGTTCTAGCTGAGGTCTGGTGAAGTTGACACGGGTCTGATATGACTCAACATCAAGTTGTAGATCTTTTACACGTTCCTGTATGACTATGCTTCTGATGAATATGAGCAAGGACTTGATGTATTTACGTTGAACTTCAGTCGAGAATTGTCTCATGCGTCCCTGTACTTTGGCAAGATACAGATCTTCAATGTCGTTGAGAGACAAGTTCTGAAAGTCCGCCTCACAGAATGCATAGTCTCTTTCGTCTTGTCTTTTGACCATAATATTCTTGAGAAAAGTGTAGTCCCATTTAGACGAAAGATCTATATGCTTCACAGCAACGATCCCTTTAGTACTGAACACTTCATGTTGAGACTTCTGAACCTGGCAGCTCCTGTAGTAGATTCATCGGCGTTCTGGCCAATGATGAATCCCATACATTGCATCACGGTCATACAATTCCACATTGTTGGAAAACATGTGGGTAGCCTTTTCCTCGATGGCTATGCAGTTAGAGTATATGGCTGTCGGGAACGGAATAGTCAGAGATGTAGTGTATTTCCTTGAATCATCACTGCCGTGTAGAAGAAATTCCAAGTCGTTGTTGAAGAAGTAGCGAAATGGAATCTTAAGCTGATCTGGTTGGCCAATTGTAGGTAGAGGTTTTGACCAGTCTGTGTAGTAAGGAGCATTGTCTTTCCTAGAGAAGTCGATGTTTGCTTCAGGGTTGAGCCAATCAATGTTGTTGGACATGGCTCGTGCGATGTTGTCAAGGTGATACTCAACCTCGATGGCACTTTCGGAGCTGTCTTTTAGCAGTTGAAAAGCTTCATTTTTGATTCGTTTCAACTCTGATTTCGTCATCTTCTTCACTCGGAATTTTTCTTGCAGTACCTTTGCATGCTCCAATGTACTACTAACTTCCATATTTTGACCTTCAGGTGGATAGGGAGTAGAATTAACAAGTGTAGAAAACCAGTCGAATTCATCGGTGTTATCGTCGTCTAGCCAAGATACGACATTAGCCTGAGGCGTCTTTGTCTTCTTCTTCTTTTTCTTAGGCCTAGATGAGGATTCTGGTTTCTTAACATTGTCGTGAGAGGTGGGTTGTTGTTGGGGCTCATGGAATTCCTCATCGTCACCACCCGTATACTCAAAGTGATCACCGGTTTTTTGAGTCTGGGGTGGTAACTCAGAATCCTGAGGTTTGTCAGTAGAAGAGCGAGGAGGAGATCTTCTTGGAGATGTGGTCCTTCGAGGTGGTGGTTGCATAGAAGAGGGTTCTCCAGACTGTTTCGGACGTTTGGGTTGATTATCCTTGTCCTTATCCCTATCTTCATCGTCTCTGGGACGTTTAGGCCTTTCAGCTGCTTCTTTGCATGCTGATTTGAGTTGGTATTCAAGCAGCTCTTCAAACAATTTACTTTCGTGAGAAGTAAATGTTGCGGATCGTTTGGACATTTGAGCTACGATCCTGTCAACCAATTCAGCATCGGAGAAGATTATGGGATCAACTGGATTGATGCTTACATGCATTGGTGTTGATCTCATTGTTTGCTTGGCCAAATGTAGGAGATTTGGATAGAGTTGTCTGTTGAACATCTCTCTTGTCACACCTGGAATCTTTTCAATTAAGAACTGATGAGTATAGCCCTTAATCATTTCATTCAATTCCCCTTGATGATCACGCCTCATGAATTGTTGGACAAACTCCCTTTCAACTGACATGTTGTCTATCTCCTTGTGAAGATAAGTGATCTGGTCAGCGAGAAAATTCAGCTTCTTGTAGGTCATGTCTTTCTTCCTGACCTGCTTGATAGCTTTGATAATTCTCGTCTTTGTCCAAGATACCCAAGAGTCTGTTGGCTTCTTTACTAATTTGGATGTTGACTTGGTTGATCTTTTTTATGGTGGTGGTGAAGAATGAGATGATGAATCTGATGAGGATGAGACATGAGGAGACTCGGGGTCCTTAGGAGGCTCAGAAGTTTCCTCCTTAGAACGTTGTGGAATATCTAGAAGAAGATTATCGTAATCAGTTTCTTCATCCTTTCCAGAATTAGTCTTTTCTCCAGCCTGAGACCGGGCCTCTTCATCTGCTTTGTCATAAGTTGCAGCCTCACTATCAGGTTTTTCTTTCTCAGACTTTTCTTTTGCTGGTTCCTCAAACTCATAATCAATAGAATCCTCCAGAAGCTTTTGTTGTTGCACAAGAGTGGTGGCACCAGTTCCCTTATCGGGTTGATTAACCGCATCAGGAATTGGTGAAGAATGGACACCACCACTCGACCCTCCGGGGCCACGCATTTGATCTTGTTCAAATTCTTTAGCTTTGTGTTGGAGTCTGATGAATTTAAACTTCTTCCTGTATGTTGTATCCAGTGGCTCTTCATCTGAGCTTTCTTCTACAGGCTCAAGTACTGGAGTCTTCCCTTTTCCTTGGACAGCTGGTGGACTGGGAGGTTTTGCTACTGAAGGAGGTGCTTCGGTTGCAGATTCAGAGTAGAAAACCTCATCGTCTGATTCGGTTTCTTCAGAGCTTTCGTCCACAAGCTTTAGTTGTGGTTCAGGTTTGGGAATGGGAATAGGAACAACTTCCTTAGAAGGAACAATTCTTTTGGATGGAGGTTTCCTCTTGGGGAACTTCCTCTGAATCTCAGTGCTTGCAGCACTTCCTGCACTGCCTCTTCTGGTTCTCCGTGTAGGTGTTCCAGAAGACTTCTCATCGAGATGACCAACTTTGCCTTCTTTAATTGCTTCCAGATACCTTTTGTATGTGTAGAGCTTTTTGATTTCATCAGACAAAAGGTGATCTGGCAACACAGCACCCTGTTTCTTTGTTGTCGATTCCTTGATTTTGACTATTAGAGTAGGTTCAGACAACATGTCGTGATTATCGGGGTCATTGAGCCTCTTGGGAATATCAGGATTAAGCCCAAGTGCTCTCTGGATCAACAGTTTTGTATATCTGACATAGGGAATCTTTGAGCCAAGCTTTTTGAGGAATGACATCATGTCATCCCATACCAGAGCTTCAATTTCGATGTGTTTCATGTTGATTAACGACCAAAAGATTTGAAGTTCCATGAGCTTGGGATGCTCATAGCCACTGTCACGACCAGAGACAGATTTGATGATGATGATGATGTAGAGAGTTCTCCACGGTTGAGGAATGTTCTTAAGCTCCACGTGAGAATGCTTAGTGATAATTCCTGAAGCTTCATCATAGCCAATATCAATCAAGAATTGCAAAACTGTCTCTTTAGTAGGTGTGGCATAGAAATTAGTTGTCTCGATGTCAGGGATGAGAAGAACATCCCTTAAATCTGCATGGGTGATGGTTACTTGTTTGTTATTGAGAGTCACTGTCACTGCACTTTGACCTTTGATCCTTTGCATTGAATTCCAGAACTGGTGAATGTAGATCTCTGGCACTGTAGCAGAATGTGAGAGCATGTTCTGGTAGGGATGATTCTTTAGAACATCCACAACAATCAAGCAGGAATGTTAGGAATTAGAAAATTCAATAGTGAAGTGTCGGTCACCCCAAATGTTATCTAGCTTAAGTTAGCTGGTAGACTTGTCATTAGTTACGTTATTCAGTAGTTTATTTATTAGTTTGTAGCGTAGTATAGTTTAGTGCAACACCGTGGAGGAAGGACGGGTCTTTACCCACTGTATCCCTGATCCACAGGCCGATAGGAGGTCGTTGAGTCTGTAAGTATAAATACCCCTTCCATCCATGGAAGGGGTGGTGCTTTCAATCTAATATTCCATAATTTGTAAACCAAGTCTCTAGCTTGATCACCCAACTCTCTAACTTTCTCTCTCTAATGGCAAACATGTATTTTGATCTCCCAAGACCACCCGAATCATCAACACAATAATATTTGGATCCTAACAATTGGTATCAAGAGCCAAGGTTATTGTGTTGTGTTGATTTGTGTGGTTGTGAATCATGGTTTTGTGTTATGTGGGTTTTTAGATTATGTTATAAACTGTTTTGCACTATCTTTATGGTTCGATGTATATTGTTGTTAAACAGTTTTTAACAAACTTTTTGGTCAAAAGGTTACATCAGTCTTGTGTCGTCCAAACAGTACCAGACTATGTTTTGTTGTTACCAATCCATTGCATTGTTTTTGTGGTCAAAACCATCAGATTCAGTAGTCAAAATGTATCCTTTTAATGGTCAGTTCCCTATGGTCAACTGGTAACTTTTCTTGGTCATAAACAGGATCAAAAAATTTAAAGCATTCTTATGTTTTTCTGGGTAACATCATGTTTGTAACTTTTTGGTACCAATACCGTGGATAATATTATGGCCTAAACGTGAACGAATGAGTCAAAAAAGTTGCAGTTTTCGGTTTTTCTGGGGTTACTCTTCGTAGCGACTTGGTCAAATTCTATCTAGCGACTTGTTTTTATGGGTCATTCATTATGGCGACTTGTCTTGACAAGTCATCCAGATTCGTTGAATCTAGTCTTAGCGAGTTGTGGTGAGAATACAGTAGCGACTTGTGAATAAAATGGTAGCAACTTGAATCAATTTAACGACTTGTTACTGAACAAGTCGTAGCGACTTGGGTTAGCAACTTGACTCTAAACTTTGGGTAGCGACTTGTTGTCTAAGAAAGGATGAAGATGAAGTGACCACATGACACGACCATAATAGACCATACACCATGACTCAACTACGACATCATGCTACTAACATCATCAATCCATTTTCTATTCACTATCGAGATGAACAAAAACTCAAAACCGAAACTTCCAAACAGACTCAACAAATCACTATCTCTTCATGAAACCATTAGACAAACCTCTGAACTAGACTCATAAAAACTCTTCACGACACAAACCTCTTCTCATAAATTAAACAACAAGACTCAAAGGCTTTAACACAACTTTGTCATCACGGATCTTGACTCAAAACAAATTATACTAAAATCGGATTAAATGAATGATCTCAGTTCTGTTCTTATTCGTGGTATTCAATGTATTATCTAACCTTTGAAAGGTCAATCTCACGAAATAATAAAACAATCTTCATTGATCTAATTACTGTTTGAAGCTTAAGACTTCTATTATTATACGAATTTAAAGAAAGACTTATAACAATCTTGCTATAGTCTTTTCTTTGGTTCGACTGAAATTCGAAAACATATTGTTATCTACCACATAATACCTACCCGAGACCCTTACAAATGGATCTTGAAGCCCTTGTTGCGTTCTTGATTCGGACTTGAGCAAATAATGATAAACAAGGTCAAGGTATGGTCGAGAATATGTTTGTGGTTATGTTGTTCGATCAACTAGAAGGTGTGTTAGGGATGTAAGAGGTCTTATCTACGTTGATGTCTTGCTAATCGGTTTGATTATTATTTTAATGATGATTAGATCTGAGGATTATCTGTGTTGAGGAGGTGTATTCTGGATGGGGAGGCGTACAAAGGTGAGAGTGAGTTTAGAGTTTGTTATCTAATTATTAGGGATGGAAGTGATTGAGTAGCAGATATATGTGGAGAGAGGCGGACTTAAGATGAGGATTTTTAGGGTCAAATGAGTTAAGTGGTAGTTTATATTCACGAATTATTAGGGTTAAGGAGTGTTTTGGTACTAGTTGCTGGATAGGGTATTTTTCTCTGATAATCTGATGGGCCGGACACGCATGGAGATGGATCGGAGTCCAACTTATAGTCTTGGGCTTCAATGTTAACTTATATTCTTGGGCCTCAATGTTAGTTTAACCAAAAATTGGATGTTGGGTTGAAACGTGGACTATCACAAGTTTTTAATCCGAAATTCTATTTTGTTGGTTACATATTTTTGATAATTGGTATACTTTAAAGAGTGGTATTTTTTGTGTGTATATTTTCACAGAGGATACAATTTCACGGCTTGTGCTTAATGTTTGAGAAAAGAAATTTATCATTACGGGAATATAAGTGATTGGATTTGAGTGACGGTCAAATGGGCTTCCTAATATGAGATCGGACTTATGTGAATTAATGATAAGATTTGATGTGCTATGTGGCTTGATAGTTTGGTTTATGCATTTTCACGAAGTATATTTTGTCACGGCTTGAATTAATTGAACAAATTCGACTACGGGGTTGTTTGGACGGTATTTCTTATTTGAATTTGAAGTGAGGTTTTCCGGGCGTGTTTACTTATTTCGTCTTCTTTCTTTCTACCCTTCCGCGAAGATGACTTGTCTGGGCGTTTATAGAGGGTGATAAAGACTTGGCTATTTAATTACGGTTGTGACTCTTTCTCGCTTTATCCACAACGTAACTATCTCTTCGGTGTCTCACTCAGTTGAGAATGTCAAGAGGTTTTGTACATTGGGTACACCGTTTCTTCTTCACAAGGATTAGTACAAGTTTAAGTAACAAATCCGGGGAATTCTACTTCATGATCAAGTTTGGTATATCGGGTTTACTTCTCCATGTGGTCACAGCAATAGCCGACAGAATGCGTGAATGATGTGTTTACCAAAGTATTGTTTGGATGATTGATGATGTTGTTGATGTTGGATTTTGAACCATTGATGAACCGCTGCATGTTCCTCTAAAAACAGATATTCACCCAAACCAAAGTTGTCATTACACATTCAAGCTAACATTGTTTACGGTTTTGTCTTGATTTTGTAAAATCCCGCGAAAGAACCTATTTCTCGGTTTAAATCATAGACTTGTAAAATCCCGTGACAATAGAAACATCCTGGTATTGGTAAAGTGCATTTCCGGATCTGTCTTACGGTTTATTCTTAGTTTTGTAAAATCCCGCGAAAGAAACTATTTTTTGGTTTAAACCATAGAATTGTAAAATCCCGTGATGATGGAACCATCCTGGAGAATGAGAAAGTGTAATTCTGGATCTTTTCTGATGTTGGTGCTATAGTTTCTGCTTCGAAGAAGGGATAAAAGGGTGTACTTCATAAATTGGATGTGTGTTTGGATTTTTGTCATGGCAGTTTGGCTATTACATGGTTTTACGGGGATATGCTTTTAACCATGGTCGGGATGAAAATCATTATCAAAGTTCGTTTAAATGTCAAAGAAGGCTAAATTTGAGCAGTTCAGAAGATGTGACAACGGAGTTAGTTCACTATTATTTATTTGAGGTTGAAGTGAATTATCACGGGCGAGTGTACTTAGTATCTGAAGATATCGGGGATGGATGGATGAAGATTCTTCGAGATCCTTGTTCGAGCTTATTTTCAAAAACAAAGACTTGGAAATCTAGTTATTGTTGGGTGTCTTTTACCTTTTCTTTTACCACTTGGGTGAATTGGGCTCTTATCACCACAAAATAACTATCACTTAAAGGAGTTACGTTGTAGTGCTCAGTGTCACATTCAATTGTGGATTTTCAAGAGGTGATATACGTCTAATACTCGATGGTTGGTTGGTTGAAGAGTATAGAGTACTTAGAGATTCAAATAGGCATGAAGTCTCGGCACCGCTCTTTGTTACATATGTGCAAGTTTAAGTCACGAGTTCGGGTTAGTTTACTTCAGGGTCAAATTCATCATATTGGGTTATCTCCATCAGCTGTCACTACAAAGAGCCTACTGAATGATAATGGTGATGATTACTTGTTTTGCTAAGAGAGTTGAAAAGAGAGAGATTATAACGTATGAACACAACAGTTCATGCCTCGTTCCTCAAAGAAAAGAAAAGTGTACGCTTCAGTGCGCTTTATCTTCTGAAGAAGAGAAATCTTCTCACTAATGACCATTCTCATCAACATGCTTCATACTTTTTCCATGCGCTTAAGTCATCAAGTGAACCGGGCTATCACTGATTGTTTTCTCATTCCACTTGCTCGATTATAATGAAGATGGCGACATCATGTGCTGATTTTGCGGGAGAGAAGTGTGAATAGAACATTCGGATGACTTTCACTTATTTAATCAAGAATGGCAACTCCGTATGCAATTCTTGAGGGGGAGAAGAAGTGTGAAATTACTGCATGGTTGATTGATTTCTGAGAATAAATGGTCAAACGGCTACAAACTCATGTAAGAACTGATCTTCTTCTTATCGGGTCATCGTTACATGGAGTTTCTTCTATGAGCCATTAGTTGACATCTTCACAAGCTGATATGAGTTTATTGACAAAGTGCTTCCGGTTAATGCTTCACGTGCACATCAACATGATGATTCCGAGCAACCTTCTGTTCTTGTTTGATGTGATTGTTTGCTTGGTATTACCATTTCGTGTGTTCGTTGCGGCCTGATTGCTGATTTCCTTGATGAACATCTTTCTGTTCTTGTTTGATTGGGAAGGATTTTAATTAAGGGGATTTGCAAGATGTAAGTTGATTGGGATGCTTTTTGGTGATGTTCTTGTTTTGGTGAGTTGAAGATGTTAACTATCTATTCCTCAACTGGACAATCTTGAAGAAGGTCGAGTCTACAGTCGGTTCTACATTTTCTGCTACATGTTAGAAGACTAAAGACGCGTTGCATTTGATTATCTGAAGACTTCTTCTTAATCTGAGCATTTATCAAACAGATTGTCGGTTTAGGGGAGAGCACTAATTGGGGGAGAGTGAAATGTCGAATTTAATCCCCAATTAGACTTGCTCATATTCTTCAGCAAGTTGATTCCTACAAGATTACAAGTGTTCTTCTCATAAAGATTTCAAGTATTTGGGCTTATAATATGTTGCTGATTCTGAAGTGTCAAAATCAGCAAGGGGGAAGGAGACACGTATCTAAACGCGAGTAAACTTGATGAACTTAATACTTCTAAGTAATTGAAGATATCCCGGGAAGACAAATGTTATTACCGCAGAGAAACTCAAGGTTTGACTCATGGCGAGTAAACTTGATGGACTTAATACTTCTAAGTGATTGAAGTTATCCCGGGAAAACAAATGTCATGACCGCAGAGAAACTCAAGGTTTTACTCATCAAAGCATTTAGTGTTCTTATTCCAACGTCGTGGGGGAAGTGATGTAAATGAAAGTTTCTGAAGATAAAAGAGGTACACTGGTGTGTGATGATCTCGATGTTATCGCAATCATCAGGGGAGAGAGAATTGTGTACATTGGGGGCGCTCAGCTGTCTCACTTGAGGGCTTAATCAGTGATTCAGAGATATAATCACTTATTCCGGAGTTGACATCCGCAGAGATTGTCATCCGCAGAGATAATCAGTGATTCGGCCTGCTTCTTCAATGCTATCGGTTGTTCTCTCTTTGGGGAATGTGTGTACTTCGGGTCCTTGAGCTTCATACACGATCATCAGGGAAGAAAGCCATTGTTTACCACAAACATTGGGGAGGTGTTTTCTCTCCGGGCATGATGTGTAT
>BPTQ01000004.1:25810812-25864005 GCA_019973895.1 Chrysanthemum seticuspe | reverse complement strand
CAAGCAAGTATCAAGACATTCATCATTATTCCAATCAAACACAAAATCTCAATAATCATATCAATAACAAACATCTTTAAATAGAAAAGTAACAAGGTTTACCTAAAGTATGAATTACAATAGGCAAAGATGAAGGATTATAGCATTCCTTCAAGCCTCCAATCAACTACAATAGATCTACCAAGCCGGAAAATGATGTCCAAACGCCTTCGACAACCCTTGAGCACACTACACAAATTTGGCAGAGGTTTGTGGTCTTTTGGGGAAGATAAGTTGGTGGAAATTCGTCCTTAAGGGTGGAGGCTTGAATTTCACACAAGTTGGGATAGGATAGTTGGTGGAAACTCGTCCTTAGGGGTGAAGGCTTGAATTTCACACCTTTGGTGAAGGTATTGAGAGTGGGTGTGTTCTCTCAAGTTATGGTTTGCTCTCTAGGTGGAAATTCGTCCTTAAGGGTGGAGGCTTGAATTTCACACCTAGAGAGGATTGGTGGTGGTAGGAGAGGTGTGAGAGAAGATCTCTCAAGTTGTGGTGCATGAAATGAGGTTGCAAAGGCCTCTATTTATACTTGAACCAAGGCCTAGGGTATTAAATGTATTTCTTGGAGGCCAAGGAGCTTAGAAGGGACTAGAATCCATGTAGGAAGGGACTAGAATCGTTTGGAACAAGTTTGGAGTCTTAGTAGTGCAGAAATGGCTGTCCAGGGCTTCCCAACCGAATCGGTTGGGCTCCAACCGTTTCGGTTGGTCTTGCTGACTAGTCTTCAACAGGATCCGGTTGCGGGGCTCGACCGATCAATTGGAGCAAAATCATAAAAATTCATAAACAGCAAAGTTGTAGATCTATCTCTTAGCTTTCCGTGGCCGTGAACGGGGGGTCAAACGGAGTCCGTATGCAAAAGATATGGCCAAATTGGTGAAGGTGTGTCGGGAACAACGAGTCTTCCAATATGTCTTCGTTTTAACTTCTCTCTTCATTTCTTTCTCGTTTCCCTTCTTGAACTTTATTCTTGAGTCTTTGGACCACTAACTTGATGACTTTACTATCTCGAATATACTCCACAAGTCTTGCTTTTGTCGGGAATTCTTCGTATTTGGAGAAATCTTCGTGTTTTACTTCTTTTTCCGTCTTTTTCTCCACTTTCCTGTACTTGGCTACAAATGAACTAGCAAATGCACTTTGATACGATTAAGCAACAAAAGTATATGATTATAGCCAAATAACACACATAAAAGCACAGATAACGCTACTAAAAACATGCACAATTTGAGCGTTATCAAGCTCAGTCTCACGACTAACACCCTGAAAGGGTTTCTTGGTTATCTTGGTCAACATGCAAGTTTTACACTTTTCAGTGTCCATGTCAAAAGCTGGGATTAAACCATCCCTAGACATATCTTGCATTCTTTTATAATGTACATGACCAAGTCTAGCATGCCAGAGGGTAGAGTCAGTCTGTTCATATGTGGTCACAAAAGCTGAAATAACATTGTCAGTGGTAACATTAAGCCTGAACATTTGATTACATAAATAACCAAAACCAATAAAAACACCATGCTTAGAAAGCACAAATTTATCAAATTCAATAACTTGTTTATATCCATGATTATTCAAAACACTACTTGAAACCAAGTTCTTCCTGATATCAGGAACATGAATAACATTAAACAAAGTTACAATCTTTCCAGAACTAAATCTAAGATCTACACAACCACGACCATGCACCAAGGCTGTTGACTTATTTCCCATGTGAAGAATAGAACCATCATTAAGTGACTCATAAGTCTTGAACCAGCTTCTATCTTTACATACATGAACTGTTGCACCAGAGTCAACCCACCACGCAACATCATCATCCTGCACATAATGAGATTCAGATACATATGTAACATAATAAATCTGAAAAGACTTATTAACCATATTCTGACCTTTCAGTGAGTTGGAAGAACCACCACTCCCTGAACCATTAGTGCCTGATCCATTGGCTTTACCACCAACTTTAACACCCTTGCAGTCCCTTTTAATGTGACCAGTCTTGCCACATTTCCAACAAGTAGGTGTTGCCTTCTTGTTAGGATCTGCCCTTGTGTTGTCATGATATTTGCGTTTGCCTTTGTTGTTATTGTACCTGGTGGAGTTGTTATGCTCCACCATATTGACAACAGATGCACCAGCAGCATTGCTGCTCTTTGGCTTGTCATTATCCTGCACCTTGAGAGATTCCTCAATGTGCAGATGACTGCCCAACTCAACAAGAGTTAACTCCTCCGTCATATGTTTCAAGGTATACTTGAAATCTTTCCAAGAAGGAGGGAGTTTGTCAATGACACAAGAGACTTTAAAAGCCTCATCCATGTTCATGTTGTGTTGTGTAAACCTTCAAAGTATTCCAAGAAGTTCATTGTATTGTTCCATAACTGGTCTTGAATTAGTCATTTTGTAATTTGTGAAATTACTAACAAGAAACTTCTTACTTGATGCATCCTCAGCCATATATTTGGCATCCAAGGAATCCCACAGTTCTTTGGAAGATTCAATGTTCTGATAAATATCAAAGAGAGCATCAGACATACCATTGAGAATAAGACCTCTGCATATGTAGTCATCATTCTCCCATTTGCTCCTCCTCCTAATCTGCTCCACAGTTGCATCATCCCCATCATCAGAGATAGGTGTTGTCAGCACATACACCACACTCATGCTTGACAGCAAGAAGTGCATCTTTTTCTGCCACCTCCTAAAGTCCACCCCTTCAAACTTATCAAGCTTGGCAAAGTTTGAAGCCATATGTTTCATTGCAGCAGCAGCCATTGATTATCACAAAATAGTTTACTTTGATTGTTGGCGGTTAACTCCCAGGAGCAAGGTAAAGATAATCAATCTTCAGCTGAAACAAGTAACAAGTCAGCAGAAACACAATACCACTTGGTGGTTACCGGATATCACTTGGAATCGTGTGATCACTTTCCAAAGTAAACTATTCGACCCTAATGCCTGGGTTACACGAATATCTACTTGGGATAAGACCAAATGTCGTTATAGAATTAGTCACAATTCAATAACCCTTGCGCTTATAAGTGTTAATCGTTTTCTGTATATATATCATGCATAATCAGATCTCCCATTTATAGGAAAATACTCTTGGCTAGTCAATGGAATTATGAGTATTAATCGTCCCATTAATAGCCTCATAATTATCCCCATTATAGCCGTTAGTGGTTACATGACCAATTAAACATGGTCATAATGCAGTTTAAACTGCCACTTGAATAGGTCAAATCCGTTACAAGCAGTACCATCATCAGTACTTTCATAGTGCTATCAGTGGTTACACTGCTTCAGTGGAAACACCACTGCTTCAGTGTAAACACTACTTCAGTGAAACACCACTTCAGTGGAAACACTGATCCAGTGGAAGTACTGCTTCAGTGGAAACACTGATAATCAGTGGTAACCACAACAGTACTTTCACCAAGCACTACCAATCCAAACCACTATTAGAGTCAGGGTGTTCATGGACCTTATGGGTGTACACTCCGTACCTCCTAACCCATTACAAGGTGTGAACTAATCCCACAAGTGCACTAAATTTTCCAACAACAAGAAACCCCTA
Source organism: Chrysanthemum seticuspe (assembly GCA_019973895.1). Lineage (NCBI taxonomy): Eukaryota > Viridiplantae > Streptophyta > Magnoliopsida > Asterales > Asteraceae > Chrysanthemum > Chrysanthemum seticuspe. Next base: position 25,860,392 of record BPTQ01000004.1, on the reverse strand, counting down.
GCTTACTAACAAAGCTATCTAAATATTACATAGTAGGTCCTCATTATTTCTTCTTTCTTCATTCCAGCTTGTGGGTTTCGTAATCATCAAATCTGTAATTCCTAGAACTTTTTCATTATAAATCAACTCATAAGGTGATTTCCCATTAAGCACAGAAGAAGGCAGTCTATTAATAAGATAAGTAGCAGTAAGAATACATTTAGTCCAGATTTTTAAGGGAATTCCCTCCTAAAACAAAAGGGATCTAGCAACATTTAAGGATGCTTATGTTTCCTCTCAGCTATACCTTTTGTTGTGGAATAGAAGCACAAAAAGTCTGATGGGTTATGCCTTTATCAGCACAAAACTTATTCATTGTTTTATTGACAAATTCAATATCATTATCACTTCTAAAAGTTTTTTTTCTTCATTAAACTGGTTTTCAATCAAGTTGTAAAAAATAATAATATAGTAAGGTACTTCATCTTTAGTTTTTATAAACTCAAACATCACTTGTGTAGTCATCCACAATATTCAAAAAATATTTGTAACCATCAGTACTATTCACCCTATAAGGAACCCACAAATCTAAATGCAAAATTTCTCCTAAAACATAAGAAATATGATCACTTAATGGAAAAGGTTCCCTAGTTTGTTTAGCACTTTGACAGATTTCACAAAAAATATTCTTTGTTTGAATCAAAGTTCAAGGAATTTTTCAAAATAATTAAGACTGGCTCTGTAGGATGACCAAGCCTGCAGTACCAATCATGCTGAGATAAACAATTTAAAAACAAGAATCAACAAAATTACTTTGAATACCTTGATTATTGAAATAGTATAAACCTCCACACTGATTACTAATCCCCAAAACCTTTTGCAGATTTTGATTCAAAAACTAACATTTAGTCTCATAAAAGGCAACTAATAACTTATTATCTTTAGCAACTTTATGAACCAAAATCAAAGTGACACATTATTCTAGTATAACCAATACTCCATACAAAGTTAAGGAATCAGATAATTTGATATTTCCAATCTTAAAGATAAAAGTTTCATATGTCCAACTTTTATCTTAAGATGTGAAATACCAACTATATTAACTAATTCTTTATCTATGTGTGTAATATGTTGATTAGCACTAGAATGAACAATTTTACTACTGAAACTTTAGATTGCAGATTATTATTAGAGAAAAAAAATGGCTAAAGTTTTGATTAAAGTATTCCTGTTATTAAAAGTAGTACCTGCCATATTAGCATGCACATTCTTTCTAGTTAAAGAATTATCTTTTATGAGAGAAATAAGAGTATATAAGTGTTCATCTATAAAACTAGAAGAGGAACTAGACCCAACAGTGTCATTATTTGAAAACTTCTTATTTATTCTGAAATTTGTTATTGTTACCCTTTTTCCAAAATTAGGAGGATATCCAATCAACTCAAAACATTTTTCTTGTGTATGACCATTAAAACCACAGTTTTCACAAACAATAGTAGGACCAGTACCTGTATTTCTTCTATTATCAGTAACTTTATTAAAATTAGTAGTAGGATTATTAGACTGATTAACAGGTCTGACATCAAATTGATTAAGAATTCTAGTATTAAAAGTAGAATTATGATTCCTACTAGTACTACCAGAAACAACTCTTCTATGTGACTCCTCACTACTAATGATAGCATAAAAACCTTTAATATCAGGTAAAGGATCTCTAGATAAGATATTACTTATTTGCATACAAGTATCATCCAAACCCATGAAAATTGCATTAATTTTATAAGTTGGTTATGCATTTAAAATCATAAGCATCATGACAAGTACATCTAAGCAATTGAACCATAGCATCAAAATATTCCCACAGAGTACTCAATTTGTTAAAATGTTTAGTAATAGAAGTCCCATTTTAAGTTAAAGAGTGAATTTTGTGGTGTAATTTAAAAGTAACAGACCCATCCACCCTGTCAAAAGTATATTTCAATTAATTCCAAACTTCAAAAGCTCTTTTAGAAAAGATTTGTCCCAAAAACAATTCTTCAAAAATAGAGTTTAAAATCCAACCCATAACAACAACATTAACTCTGTCCCAATGTCTACCCAAAACTTCATCAGTATTAGACCTTCAGCATGTGTCATTAATAAAACTAATTTTATTTTTTCCCTCAAGGGCCAAAATCATAGCACATGACCAAACAATATATTCTCTATTCCTTTAAGTTTTATAGACACAACAGTTAAAGAAGTTGAATCATTAGAGTGTAAATGTAATGGGTGACTTAAATCTAATTTAATTATTAAGGTGATAGGATTACCCTTAGTATGAACAGAAGTCTCATACTCATCATCAGTATCGAACCAATTAACCCTTATCCAATAACCAACAAACCTTAATTTCTCAAAATTAGGTGTTTCTCCAAAAACCACTCCAAGAAGCAACAATTCCACCATATCTATTTGATTAGAAACACTTAATCGACACATGAAGCCTTTAAAGAGTAAAAGCCCAAAAGTACTTAAACACTAATTTTTCAAAAATTATGTGCTTTACAAAATCTTTTAGATCCGAGCAATTAAACACTATATCTATCAATTAACAAAGGTTAATTGACAAAAAACAAAAGAAATTTGAAAAATCCCCAAATTTATCAAAACCTTAATTTTTATTATTTTTTTTAAAGCGAGATAGATCGTATATGCTCTGATACCATGTAGAAAATATGATTTAACACAGTCAAAACCTTTTATTAATCTCAAAATCATGTTACAACCAAAACTGATCTTAATCATTTTATCAACAAAGATACTAAATCACCAGCACTCAAGTATAGATTTCAATCTATAACCAGAAACAACCACAAAGGTTACCACAACTAATCTAGTGTGACCCTAATATCTTGAGTGATATTAGTTCTATTACAATAACATGAAGAGTAAAACAGAATGAATCAAGAACTGAAAAAGATGATCATATCAAATCTAGGGTTTGAGTGTGAGAAGGTTGAGAGTAACAAAATCTTGAGAGAGAAAGTTGAGATATGAAAAGTGAGACCAAAAGCTGAGATTCCAACTTATATACTCTAGCTTCAACTCTTTGAGATATTGCAGCTTCAAGTCCCTCAACATTAACACAAAAGCCTTTCCGTGTTTTCCCATTATTAACTCTGCTATATGTCTTTCTACTTATTTTCGAATTCAGCAAGGACTACAAAACAAAGAGCAAAAGTAACAACATTAATCCTTATGGTTAATACTAGAGATCAGATGACATCCTTATTTTTCAACAATGTCGTAGTTCGATTATTCAAACTTGTGTTAGAAATCAACTCCCAGTGGTTATTCAAGCATTTTGATGTATTGAACATGCACACCTAAATACACCTAAATACCTAATCACTTTTTCTTATTCAGTGTATTGCATTGTGAGTACCAAATTCTGTTTTGGTTTCATCTATTTGGTCATATGATAATTTATTTACACTAAATTTTCTTCATTCAAATACTTGTATGTGTTAAATGATGTCATGCTAAATTGACAGGTTCAAGTTCTTCCATCTTTTTTTTTGCTTTTGCCTCCTTAATGTTTGACAAGGCATTAACTTAATAAGCTATAGCTTGATCATGAGTCTTATGTAAATATCATGCTGTAAAAAGTATGTTCATAATGTTAAAAAATTAAATTTACATACATACACAATCTATATCATTTTTAACTTGTTAATACGATTAAGAAGCTTGTTAATTGCTATGTCTCACATAGGTTAGTAAATACTGTTTGTTAATGAAAAGAAAAACCAAATGTTCAAAGATCATACAAAATTAGTTACGAAAAATATGAATATTTGTCTGTCAATTTTGAAGTTTAGTTAGATCGAGGACAAGAACTTTAAATAACTTTAATAATGATGTAAAACAATTACATTATTGATTATAAGGACTTGTGGGACAAAAAATATCAAAACATATATTAAATTGTATTTATTTTGGAAACTGTCACATTTGATATACTTGGCTAAAACAATACTACAGTAAAACTAAGGAAGAAATATTAGGTTATTAATGGTTATACATTAAGTACAATAACTTGTACTACTTAAATTTTAAGTTAGAAAAAGTAGAAAGAAAATTAAAAAATAGTCATGTTCGCGAGATTTTCTTGGAGTTCCTGAGATTTTTTTTTGAGCGAAGATAAGACAAGAAGAAAGGAAATTATGTCAATTTCCACCACCTAATATTCTTCACAAATTTGAATAATTTGGAGAAAAGTGAAATTTTAGCCATAATTTGTTCTATTTCTTCTCTTTTATTTTCATCTTGAGAACACAAAACTAAATTAAAATTTTTCCTCTCCTTTTTTTTTCCCTTCTTATCCTCTCAATTTCTTTCCCTTTTGTTTTACATTCAGGACAGAGTGTGATGTTGTATTCTAAACCTCATTTATATACATTTACGTGTATAAATAATATGGTCGATCAGGAATTTTATTTACATACACTAATAATAATTTTTAACCAAAAAACGTAAAAAATATTGAATTCCATTTAAATATATACTAGCAGGGTACCCATGTGTTTAGACGACGAGTACCCTATAATTAAAATTTTAGAAGCATTGTTTTCTAGCTATATGCGTTTTGTGACAATAACTTTACAAATCGTGGGATTTTAGGTTGAAATTTTTTAAGTAAAAACAAACTATTTCATACAAAAATAGTAGGATGCACATGCGATACTATGAAAATATAAAAACGGTACACGGTAATATTGTGAAGATAGGAGGTCAAAATTGCTGAGATTGAAAAACTACACATTTAATCATCAAATATGATACGTATTTTGTTTATAAGGCAAAAACAAAAATAATAATTTGTTTTGACTTCTTGAAAATAAATGGCCCATCATCAGCCCACTGCGAGGGAACCCTTTTTCTCACCTACAATAGCACATTGTATACAAAGTTAAATGCACAAAAAACTCCCTCATTTATTGCCAATTCCTCTCATTTGTTCTCTCTCTCTCTCTCTCTCTTATCATCAATCTGCCTCCACGATCTCGTCTTCCTTCGAAATGCTTTATTCAACGAGCACCTGCAACATAGATCTACCCATCCTTTTATATATTCATGTCACATCTCAAAATGCATGTGGGAGAATCAATCCATGCATGTAAATTAGTGTGTTTGATTTATAAACATAGCTATCGTTTTGTGTGTCAATTTTTTATGAGTTGCGTAGAAAACTAGAATGGGGGATTGAATAGTTTTGCTGATTAAAACTTTGTTTTAAAGCATTTAGATCGACTTATGTCAATCCATTTAGATCGTGTGTTGGATATTGATAGATAGACATATAAATAAATATTGCACAGAGATAAAGAGTAAAGGAACACAAAACCACGACACAAGTATTTATAGTGGTTCGGATACAAGGACTCCTTTCTTGCCCTACTTGACTACTCGAGTACCCAATCTCGAGAGTTTCTAAGCACTACACAACACAAGCTTCTTAATATGGCGGAGAAGCCTTCACAACGTCGCCTATATTTTATCCGGTACAAGGCTAGACACCGAGTTCTTCCACGAGGTAGAACCAAACATATCACAACGTCGCCTACACCTTTTCCGGTATTAGGCTAGACACCAAGTTCTTTCACAAGGTAGAACCAAACCTATCACAACGTCGCCTACACTTTATCCGGTACTAGGCTAGACACCGAGTTCCATTACAAAGGAGGAACTACTACCCAACACTACAAACCAAAGGATACAAACTCCTTTTTACAACACTTCAAAGGATATCAATACTCTTTTACCCAAAATACAAAAATATACATCGATTCCCCATATCGAATGTACACCTTTGACACTATACACGAATGCCTTCAACTTGAAACACTAATGGAGGGAGAGAAGAACTATCAACAAGATATTCTTTAGTGGTCTGGATGATGAAGAAGCTTAGCAACTCATGACCTTGACCTTGCACGTCTTCACAAGGTTGTGATCTTGCCTTTAAGAGGAACCTAGAGAATCATACAAAGAGAAAACTATATAGAATGATCCTTTAGATCTGTGGTTAGAGAGGTTAGATCATAGAGACAAGATATGTCTAAAAGAGGTTGGGAGCAAAATAGAAATGGCTCACTATTTATAGGCAATCTACCTACAGTTCACCCAGATCTAGCGGATCCCTTACCCAAGGGATTCAGCCAGTGCAATCCAAAGGATCTGGTAGCTGGGTCAGGCTAGTCCGGATTTTAGGTTGCAAACTGGGTTATGGACCATGGGTCATTGACTTTGGATCATGGATACCCAACAAGATACATTGTACCTAGTCAATGGGTCATGGGTCATAGATCATGGATAATATCCAACATGATATCATGCATGATGTCATGCAATGGATCATGGGTCATGGATCAATCTCCATGGGTATCGGTCATGGACTTTGGTTTTTACCCATCATTTACCCATTACAAGTTATACTAAGCACATATACATTTTTATAAAATATAAGTAAACAAAATTACTTAAAAGTGTTTTATAAAAACGGTTTTGGTTTTATATAACTTATTCAACTAAATATGTTTTGTTGATTTTATATGTTTAGTAAAAGTTTGTTAGTAAACTATTGGCTCAAAGCTTTTACATATTTTATTTATTTCGTTAAAATGATTTTACGATTGTTATCGACAAAACATTAGATGATTGTAAAATATAAATAAACATTTTTACGGTTTATTTGTATTAACAATCTCCCCCATTTTGTTGATGACAAAGCATAAAATTATTTTAAGTAAAACATAAAATTTGTAAAATTTTGAATTGGAGTGTTTACTCTCTTCTCCCTCTTTTTGTCGAAACAAAAAGAGCGTCGAAAAGAAACAAACACATAGTAGAAAGAGTTTTAAGAAAAAGAATTTTGGAGAGTAAGAAATTTTAGAGAAATAATTGTAGAGAGGAGAAGTAGTAAGGTAAGAAAAGAATCTCGTCTTAGCTCTCCCTTGACGGATGCTCCCCCTTGATGAGGGCGTCAAGTAGTTAGAAAGACTAAACGAGTGTATTGCAAGTATTTTGCAATGTTTTGCTTTGATGAAAAGCTCCCCCTTGTTGAGGGCGTCAAAGTCTCCATGTGTATTTTGAAAATCTACAAAACAAAGGTTAGAAAACAAGTATATGGTGAGTTGTTTCCTGCAAACGAGCTTTAAAAATATTTAATCAAAGGGATTCGTCTAGACAAAAGTGAGGGATCCATGTACCTGCAGCTTAGTAGCATAATATAGGCACAAGTATTGACGTAAAAAGTCCAAGTAGATCATGTATTGTTGCACCAAATACGTTCACATAACCATATAACATACCGACGTGTAGATTTATTCAATAAAAGGAGAGAAATGATACACATGATTCAATTTTTCTAAAACTAAGAAAATGAGACATACATGTAACAAAAAAAAAGAAAAATCATAACAACCTAAGTTGCGCCTAAGACTAGAAAGAACACCACTTGTGCTTGCATTCCAAGGTTTAGGGACGGTTAGGTTTGTTGACTTCATCAAGACGCTCAAGAAGGTGATAGAACATGAAATGTCCTTCATCACGTAGTTCATGGACTAACCCTTGGACATGTTGACAATGATAGCAATCATTGTCATGGCTTGGAAATGGTGGTGGTAAGAATGGAGAAGTTTATGGAGGTAAGTTTGATGAAGAAGGTGGTGGTTCCACAAAGGATGAAGGTGGTGACATATGTGTTGGTGGTGGAGGTAAATAAGTATCAACATCCATGTGATCCGGTTGTTGAGGTTGGCAGTGTCTCATAATCCAAAATGGACTAGTTTAGGGTAAAGGAGAGAAAGACACGGGTGCTAGTGAAGTTCCAACACCGTGGTTTTGGTGAGAAGGTTGTTGTGGTACCATTTTCTCAATTGATGAGGATATGGGCAATGGTGGTGGATGAGAAGGCATAGGTGGCAAATCTTCTAGAGAGTATAGGTTTGGTGATGAGTGAGGTGAGGTGAAAGAGAGAACTTTGGTTCTAGAGGTGAATGTTTGGTTGGTTTAGTAGAGATGGGAGTGTTTTGTTTTGAAGGTATGGTGGTGTTTGGCAAAGGTTGTTTGGTGGAAATAAGACTTTGAGGAGTTGGTTTGATTGGTAGAGTTGTTTGGAGAGGAACTCTAGTGTTTGGATTTTTGTAGGGTGATGACTCGGTTGATGAGATTTCATAGACAACACGAGTAATTTTCCTTGGAGGGATTTTGGTTGATAAATTTGCACTATGTGCTTCTGTTATGGTGAAATTGTAAAGAAAGAAGAAGTTTTTCTACTGAGAATGAGTGTTTGGATGGAGGTTTGGAAGTACAAAAATAAGTGGTTTATAAAGAGAGAAATTAAGTAAGTGAATTAAAGCCTAAACCACTAAAATTATTCAAGATGCAATGATTCGCATGCACAATAGTCAGCTACAGTGTTGCTCTGTTCTAAAGAGTCATTTAAGACAATTTTGAGTGTTTAGGTTAACTAAGAGGGTTTGAAATGATTATCTCAAGTGATAAACATCTTTCTGGGCACCCGGTTCCAATGGTTCCCTTACTTGAGGGATCCGACTAGCTTTAAGCTAGGGATCCTGCTTTCAGAAGGAAGGAAAAAGAAATGATTGGGTTCTAGCATGGTCTAGTACCTACATATCCTAAGTGATTTGGTCTACTAAGGTGTCTTAAATGGTAGAAGACTTAAATGTCCAAGTTTAATGAGTGAGGATAGTCAATGATGACTTTTATAGGGAAAAAGGAGTTTTAGAAACACCAATGGGTGATCATGGATGACACTAAGAGTTTTTAGGATGGTAAATGGTTGTAGAAACCAGATGGTGATTAAGAAATTTTTTGGGAAATTCCTTAAAATTCATAAGAAATGAAAAACAAGATTTTAGAGTATTTTAGGGTTAAAAATGAACAAAATCAATTTGTCTAAAATGAAAGAAATATTAAAATAGGTGTTTTGAAATCATAGAAACAATGTGTAAACATTGGAGCGGAAAGATGGTGAGTTTTGAAGTAATGAAAAATCAAAAACACATTGAATGTGATCCTAAGTCATCCATGAGTGAATGTGGGATCAACTGAGCTTAAGGAAAATCTAAGTGATCCTAATGTAGCATGTTTAACTAGTCCAATACAGTTTATAAGGTTGGAGTGATTCTAAAAGACATAAAACTAGCTTTTTTCTTCCCAAATCCACCGGATCCTTCCCTCGAGGGATTCGGCTAGTTATAGCCAAGGGATCCGGCTTCTGAGATAGAATCCTTAACAGAGTGTTCGTAAAACACAATTCCACATATCAAATTTTGAAGCCAATGTTCTCTACAGCAAGTATACATGTAAACAAGCAAAACATAGTAATGATAGCATGTAGAAGTTAGCATATGAGCATCAAATAGGATTTGAGCAATTATTGACAAATCGATCAACAAATATATCTCACATAGAAATGATCAAGTTATAATCACAAGACATCCAAAATATCATAACAAGTTTGTTTTTATGGATAACCAAAGAAAACTTAAGGTATAATTTTTAGAGAAGATAAAAAGTCTTTTATTAAAACTATATTTTTTTCGCTTGTCATTTTCGTTTGATGGATCATCAAAAGGCTAGTAGGCTGAGGATGACTTAGGAACGAAGAAGGAGGCAATATGAGATGCATTCAAAGGTTCCATCACTTTATTCACAAGTGAATACTGAGGACTTTGAAATTTTGGATGATAGAATATGAAGTGATGATAGAGGCGTGTCAGGAAAATCCCATAAGGTATTAGTTTATTCTTGTTTCCTTAGAGGTGTAAAATTCACCGGGTGAAGAAATAGGCAAGATTGTATGGTTGTTGGGTTAGGAGAAAGTAGATCATATGATCACAACATGCGGGAAGTATCTCACGATTTCCTGTAAGACTCCAAAAATTCTCACTTAGAATGACTGCAAGAGGTTTCAGCTCATCCCGGAGATCACGTGTGTGAATTATGTTTGGATTCGGATAGTTGAAACGTTGAGAAACATGCAGAAGGCGAGTGATTTCCCGTGGAGAGGGTATGTATGAATAGTATGGACTGTTTTCTTCACGATAGTTAAAGAGAGAATCAAGGGACCAATCTTCAATGAAAGCACATAGTCCATAATTTGGAATTCAGAGAATGTGAGCAAATTGCTCAAGAGTTAGAACAAACTTTTTGTTTTGATCCAAAACCATAGTGATAGAGAACGATCCTCGTTACGAATGAGCTCAACTTGATAGAAGAATTCCAAAACGAACCGTGGACAAATTTTCTCGTTGATGGTGAGAAGACACTCAAATCCTATGGTGTGGCATGAAGAATTGATATCTTCTTGGAAGATTAGAGGTGAGTCAACAACACGTCCTTCATTAAAGAAATGAGTTTCAAGATTATTGTTAGGATTTAGTAAATCCGTAAGCTAAAGACTCGGATACCTCAAGTATTTGTAAGCATTAGAAAGCCCGTAGTCTTAGTCGTTTAGCATTATAAGTAGTTAGTTAAGTAAAATTGTGGAGGATGGACGGGTCTTTACCCACTATATACCTGATCCATAGCCCGTAGGTGGCGTTTATTGTAAAAACTATAAATACCTTCTACCTCCCAAGGTAGAAGGTTGGAGCTTCATAATACTACATTACTTTCTCTCACTAGAAGTTCCCATTCTCTCCACTTTCTCTCTCTAAACCTCATTCAAGTTTGAATCTTCATAAGTGTGTTTGTGTGTTTATGATAACCAATATGTTACAATTGGTATCAAGAGCCATGGTTTGATCATCTACTTTGTGTGTTCTTGGATTCTTGATTGGTTATTCATAAGTTTATGGTTTGAAGGAGTTTAGAGACTTTTTCACTATTTTGATCTTATTTAGTGGTAAAGTTTGCATTTTGGTTGTACTTTTATGTTTAGGATCATCATATTAGTTTAGTTTTGGGTTTGGAAGGATTGATTCATCTTGGTTGTGATGTTTTTGATTGAAAAAGTAAGGTTTTAGAAAGTGTTCTTGGATACGTTTTGACTCACGGTAATAGTGTTCTAGGCTGTGTTTTGTTAGTTCCTCACTGCGACTTGACTGTTTCCAGGTTGCGTTTTGGTAGTGTCTAGCTGCGACTTGATAGCTTCTGGCTGCGACTTGACTGATTTTGGCTACGACTTGATTATTTTATTATTAATTGAGCTGCGTTTTGTTAGCAAAGGAAAAAAGGACAAGTAGTGCTTGTACTATTGAAAGCGACATGCGACTTGTGCATTGCGTTTTGGTATTCTGCGTTTTGACAGGTTGTGTTTTGGATAGTGCTGCATTTTGTTCTCTGCTTTTTGTCAAGTGATGCATTTTTTTCCTGCGTTTTGTCAAGTACTGCGATTTGTCCCTGTGTTTTGTCAAATACTGCGACTTGTGCCTCTGCGTTTTGTTAACTTGCGTTTTAACAGCGTGCGTTTTGTGTTGACTGCGACTTGATAGCTGCGTTTTGGATAATCTGCGACTTGTGTTCCAGCGTTTTGATTTCTCTGCGATTTGACTTAGTTGTTGCGTTTTGTCTCTTGTAATTTGACACTTGTGATTTGAATTCTATGGTTTCCTCTTGGTTTTGTAAAATCCCGCGAAATATTCTATTTCTCGGTTAAATCAAAGAGTAGTAAAATCCCGTATACTTTGTAATCATGTCTACTGTTTCAGATGACGTTCAAGCTGCTGGGTCCGACCCTTTCCCTCCTATGCCTGATAGAACTGATTATGACTCTTGGGCACAAAGAATCAGATTGTATTGCTTGGAAAAAGAGAATGGTCTTAACATTATTTAGTCAATTGATGAAGGACCCTTTCAAATGGGCACCACCAGAGATCAACTTGAAGCTGGTGTTGATGGAACTGTCACTCTGGGTATGGATAGACCAAGGACTTATGATGATCTCAATGATAAGGAGAAGAAAAGATACGATGCTGACATTAGAGCTTCAAACATCGTACTTCCAGGTTTACCAAAGGACATTTACATGCTGATTAATAACAATACCGAAGCCAAAGCAGTTTGGGACAATGTCAAGATGTTTCTCTCTGGCTCAGAACTGACTAAGGAAGATCAAGAGTCACAACTTTATGATGACTTTGAGAACTTTAAGATGAACCCAGGGGAGAGCATTACAGAGTATCATGTAAGGTTTCACAAACTTGTGAATGATATGAGAAATATCAATATGACTATGCCAAATATCCAATTCAATTCCAAGTTCGTAAACAACATGAACCCCGAATGGCACATATTTGTTACTTTAGTGAAGTTGAACAAAGGATTGAGGAATACCAACTATGAGCAGTTGTATACCTACTTATTTCAACATGAGAAGCATGCTACATTTGAGTGTTTGATCTTGGAGAAATTTAATTCTAATGCAGCAGCAAACCCAACAAATGACTCAGTTTCATTTGTTTCAAATGTAAGGCTAAACACTCAAGCATCACAAGTCATATCATCTTCTCAGAATCACAATCAGATTACCATACCAGACTTAGGGTTTACCCCAACAGACATGTTGATTGAAAACCTCGCAAATCAAGTTGCTTTATTGGTTCAACAGTCCAGAACCTCACTTCCCCAAACCAACAACCAACTTAGGACCTAATCTAACCTACACAATCAAGCTACAGTGTAAGATGGAAGGGTTATGGTTCAGAATGTGCAAGGAAGGCAGAATGTAATTCCAAGGAATGTTTCACGGGGGAATGTTGGAGCTGGTTATGTGGGTGCTCAGAACAGAGGAAGGATTGTAGTTCAGGGTCAAGGCAAACTGATTAAGTGTTACAATTGTGAAGGGGAGGGACATATTGCTAGGAACTTCACTCAACCTAAACGTCCACAGAATGCTGAGTACTTCAAGGATAAGATGCTGCTGATACAGGATCAAGACAATGGAACAGTGTTGGATGAGGAGGAGTTGTTGTTTCTTGTTGATGGGAATGCTAAAACATATGATGCTGACATGGATGAACAACCAATATATGATTTGGCACAGAATAATCCCAATGTCTTCCAAGTTGCTAACTGTGATGCCTTTGACTCTGATGTTGATGATGAACCAACGACACAGACTATATTCATGGCTAATATTTCTCCAATGGTTTCATCACCTCAACAAGCCAGTCCCTCCAATGCTTCTATCATATCAGAGGTACTAAAACTATATGATATGGTTGATGTGCAAAAGATTCCCAACAAAGTACAACCAACAAAAGTCACTGAGTCAGATATTGTAAATATGGGTAATAACATGCATCTTCTGCTATTAATGATGAATATGTGTTTGATGAGTACACTAAATATGTGCCTGATGACTCCATGACCACTAAGCTAAATATATATAAGGATCAAGTTGCCATCTATGAACAGCGTGCTAAATTTGAGCTGACCACCCGTGAGCAGGAAATGGAAGGCCAAATGGGTACATTGATCACTAAAAGTAATTTAAAGGAAGAAACGTTAAAACAAGAGCTAAATTCCTTACAAAGGAAACTTAATAAAATGTTATGCAAAAACAAGAACTTCAAGAAAATGTAAAAATGCTTAAATAGGAATTCAAAGAAAAGGAATCAAAACTCCTAAATGATTTTTCCAACCTTAACACTTTAAATAACAAGCTTGAAAAAAAGTTGTACGTGCAAGGAAACACAATTCAAACTGCTCACACGATTTCAAAGCACAAAGTATTAAGTGATAAACACAGTATAGGCTTTGTAGAAGACCCAAATCATGTGTTCCTTAAGAAAGCAAAAAGGGCTCTTGATGTGATTTATGATGGTAGTGAGATTCTTAAGCCAAAACAAAAGCCAACTTGTGTAGAGAACACCGAAGAGAACATAGAGTTAGAAAATTACTCTAGAGAGAAAATGGATAAGAAATTGAAGGAACCTATGTGTGTGAGTCATAGAATAAATGTCAAATTTCACGATTATTCTAAGGAAAACTTCTTAGCCACGTTTAAACTCAGACTCAGTTAAACCGTGAACAAGTTTTTTGGAAGTTAGATATGGATAAGAGAAAGGCATAAGAACTTGTTGAAAAGAATCCTCCCCTTAGGAAATTGCCTGCAGCTACAGTGTATCCTCCCAATAAACCAATGCATTTAGTGCCTAGAACTCTTCCCACTCAAACCTAAACCTTAATTGGCATATATGTAGTTTGACAACTATTTGCTTATTTCGATAAAACATGTAAGAAGAGAATCACACCAACAGGTATCACTGAAGGGGAAAGGGGGTTTTAGCAAACAAAAGAGTGTTATCTTACAGAGGTTATTCCATTCTTTAAAAAATTAGAAAAACAATTCGAGGGTATTCAAAAGGCCTTAGATACTGAAGTTAAAGAAATGAAAAGGGTGTTTAATGAAATGGAAAACGAGGTTAAAATTAATGCATATGAGCTTTAAAGCAATGAGATTGAGAGAAAGAATATTCACATCCTTAATGAGAATTTGATTTCCACATGCATTTCCCAGGATGTGTTTTATACTGTCACTAATTATGTCATAACTGCTTCTCAATTTCATGATTTATCAATTGCATTTAAAGTTTCCCAAGATCGTGTCAATGAACTTGAGACCGATACTTCAAAATTGCATGACAAAATCGAAAAGGATGATCATGATAACATGGTCAGGCATTTTTCTAAATTAGAAGTTGAATATCTTGATTTAAAATTAAAATATCAACATCTTGAAGAAAGAATCAAAACCTCAAATGCCAAAACATCTTCGGATGCTCCTGAGTTTGATTCATATTTTGAAATAAACACACGTGATGAACGGATTCAAGCTCACTGCAATACGATCCAAAAGTTGAAAGCTTAAATCTCCCATTTGAAGGGAAATAAGAGTGAAGAGATTGGAACTCAGATACCTCCGCATTTAGATTCTCAGAATTTCTAACTTCAAAACATCATCAATAAATTGCAAAAAGAAAATGAATGTTTTCAAGAGGAAAATTCAAAGGTTAAATTGCAAAACATAGAGTTATATGATTCAGTCAAGGTCAATCACGATAAACACATTGAAAAGGTAACTTCTTTGCTTAACGAAATTGAGAATCTGAAGCGTATGGTGAAAGGAAAATTGCTGATTCCCACTTGCAAATATGTTGTTCGAAAGGTTTCTGCTTGTAATGATTATGCTATTGATGTGTTGTATATTCCTCCTCCTCTCAGGAATAATGAACTTGCATATCAAGCATATCTTTTGTACCTTAAGGATAGTTTAGAGGGTCTCCTTGAGATTATAGAAGATGATAGAATAGAGAAACCTCTTGATAGTGTGGTTGCCTATGCCTGCATGTATGCCAAACGATCTCAGGAACTCTTAGAATATATCATTGCCACATGTCCTAAATCTGGTACTAGGCGAGATAGAATAGTTGCACCCACTTCTGTGCCTAAAGTCAAGCATGTTACCTTTGATGTGCCTCCTAAAGTCTCAGAGCCCAGCACTCCTAGGCCAGAAATGCAAAAAGTAGTGAAACAAACTAATATTCCCGTTATTCCTTCTACAAGAGTAAGCAGTGACACTAAGGTTAGCGGGTCAAAGCCTTCAGGCAATACAAAGCAAGATAGGATCTCAAGAGCAAAAAGTGATCAAGAGAAGAGAGTAGAAGACCACCATAGGAATAATAAGTTTGAGTTGAATAAATTGAATCGTGTTAATTCTAGTATTAGCTATAAGCGTACTGTAATTAATTCGAATTCTGCTACTGCTTGTAAAACATGTAATAATTGTCTAATTTTTGGTAATCATGATGAATGTGTTGTGTCTTATTTGATGCATTCTTTTAAATCCCAAATGGATAATGCAAAATAAGTTAAGCAATCTTGGAAACCTACAGGAAAATGGTTTATTAGTATGGGTTTTCGATGGAAGCCCACAGGCCGCAAGTTCAAAATTAGTTAACTTTGTCCCTCATTGTCTAGATCAGTGCCTAATAAGAAATGGAAGCCCACTAGTAGAATCATACCTTTTGGAACTCAACACACAATGACTAGGTCCACTGCCTCTACTAGTGCAGCTCCCACTAATAATATTATGGCTCCTAGAAATGTTGCAGGTCTACAGATTGCTTGTACTAACCAATCGGAACCCATATGCTCATGGGGATCCAATGTTTCCAGTTATCCACTCTTGTCTGTTTTCAAATGCAGGTCATACAAATCACCCTTTGGTATTTGGATTCAGGCTGATCAAAACATATGACTGGGGATCGTTCACGGCTCAAGAACTTCGTGAATAAGTTCATCGGGACAGTTAGATTTGGGAATGGTCATTTTGGGGCCATTATGGGTTATGGAGATTATGTTTTCGGTGATAGTGTTATCTCCCGGGTATATTATTTAGAAGGACTTGGGCATAATCTGTTCTCTGTTGGTCAATTTTGTGATTCTGATCTCAAAGTAGCGTTCAGAAAACACACATGATTCGTTAAAAAATTAGATGGTGTTGAACTTCTAAAGGGATCTTGTGGCACCAATTTGTACACCATCTCTATCGAAGACATGATAAAGTCTTCTCCTATTTGCTTGTTGTCTAAGGCATCTAAGAACAAGTCATGGTTATAATGTTGTAACTGTTGAGAACACCAATAATGTGCTTCAGATCGAGTCTTTAAAAGCTGAAAATGAACGATTGCTCAACGAACTTTCCTATGCAAAACGTCGTCTTAATTGGTGTGAAAAAGATATTCACAATCAACAACTTGGGTTTCAAAAGAAAATCGCTCAGTTGCATGAAAAATCTTCTGATCCTAAATTTGTGCAACTGGATGATCAAAACGTGTATTTGAAAAGTCAAATCTCAAAATATGAACAAGAACTTGTAAAAGTCAAACAGGAATATGGTGTCATATTTGATTTACTCAATAAGACTCGTCATGAAGCATCAAACGAACTTGATAACTATCTTGCTCACACTAGAGAAGTCATGAATTTTGCTGGTAACATTCGTTCTAAAAATCAAGATTTGATTCACACTATCTCTAAGTTAAGAGAAATGTTAGGAAAGTATGAACAACTTCCGCCAACAATCATTAAGAGATTAGCACCTGTAACACTTAGTAATCGTGCACCTAGAATCCCTACTGCCAAATCACAAGTTGCTAACGTTCTTCCTTCTACTGAAACAGGAATAGTTGCGTCTTTTCCAAACGTCCGCACTTCACAGCCTAGGAGCACTCAATCGAAGAATAGGAAGTTGCGACCTAAGAAAAGGTCAATAAGGAATGCTAAAGTAGAAGAACACCCTAGGACTATGAATAAGACTCACGTTGCTTCCACTATAGATATTGCGTCTGGCAAATGTAATAGAAATAGTGATGTAACGAATGCTAAACCTTTAAGCACTTTTGATATTCAGTCTGATGCACCTTGTGTTATTTGTCGTAAAAGTATGAATTCTGATTGTCATGAAAAATGTGTTGCTAAAGCTATAATCTCTCGTTTACGGAATCCTAAGAATCGGAATACCTCTAGGCCCACTAATCATACTAAGTCTGTGCTTGGTAGACCGCCTTCTTTAGATTCTAAGGCAAACATTGTTGTCCCTGTAGCTCCAGTTTCACCTCCTAAGAATGTAGTACCACCTAGTGCATTCACTAAGACTAAAGAAAAGAGTAGTTATAGATGGCAGAAATGGATATATAACACACTAGGATTTAAATGGATGCCCAAAATCATTAATGTGTGCATGTCTAATATACCTGCTTCGGAACCCTCTAACATTTCGGGTTCCACATCTACTTCTATTCCATCTGTGTCGTCTGTGTGTAATGCAGGTGATACAGATCATTCTCTGGATTGTTGATAGCGGATGTTCCCGACACATGACAGGCAACCTCAAACTGTTATCAAACTTTATTGCAAAGTTCATTGGCACTGTCAGATTCGGGAATGATCACTTCGCAGCTATCATGGGCTACGGAGATTATGTCAATGGGAACATCGAAATCAGCAGGGTTTACAATGTGGAAGGCCTCGGTCACAATCTGTTTTCAGTAGGTCATTTTTGTGATGGAGATTTGGAGGTTGCTTTTAGGGAGAAAACTTGTTTCATTCGTGATCTACAAGGAAATGACCTTATGTCTGGCTCGCGTAATTCTAGTCTCTACACTATCTCTATGCAAGACATGGTCGCTTCATCTCCCATCTGCTTACTTTAAAAGGCAACATCAACAAAATCCTGGCTATGGCACCGTCGTCTCTCTCATCTAAACTTTCAAACCATCACCAACCTTGCTCGACACAAACTAGTTGAAGGTCTCCCACGATTCCGGTATTTAAAAGATCACCTTTGCTCAGCTTGTGAACAAGGAAAAAACACTCGTGCTCATTTTCCTTCAAAGGTGGAACACAGCTCTCAGCATGTGCTTTATCTTCTTCACATGGATTTGTGTGGCCCGATGCGCGTGCAAACGATCAATGGCAAACACTACATTTTAGTAATTTTTGATGACTAGTCATGATGGACTTGGGTATACTTTCTTCGAAGCAAAGACCAAGCTCCACAAATGATCATCACCTTTCTCACGAAAATACAGGTTCAGCTCCGCAACACCGTCAGGCTAATCTGATCAGACAAAGGAACTGAATTTGTTAACCAAACCCTTCGTGAATTCTATGAGAAAGTGGGAATTCAGCATCAAACATCTATTGCACGTACACCAGAACAAAACAGAGTTGTTGAAAGACGAAACCGAACGTTAGTGGAAGCTGCAAGAACAATGTTAATCAATGCTGAACTTCCAGATTACTTATGGGCAGAAGCT
This sequence comes from Chrysanthemum seticuspe, assembly GCA_019973895.1. Classification (NCBI taxonomy): domain Eukaryota; kingdom Viridiplantae; phylum Streptophyta; class Magnoliopsida; order Asterales; family Asteraceae; genus Chrysanthemum; species Chrysanthemum seticuspe. The sequence continues at coordinate 25,841,574 of BPTQ01000004.1, read as the reverse complement.
GTATCTACTGCATGCTATACTCAAAACCGTTCTATGATCACAAAACGCCACAACAAAACACCTTTCGAGCTTGTCCACAACAATAAACCGAATCTCAAACACTTTCATGTCTTTGGATCCCTTTGCTATCCGAATAATGATCGTGATGATTTTGGAAAGCTCAAAGCCAAAGCTGACATTGGAGTCTTTATTGGATATTGTGAGAATTCTAAAGGTTACCGAATCTGGAATCGTCATACAAAACAGGTGATGGAAACGATTCATGCTCATTTTGATGAACTTACGGAAATGGCTTCTGAGTATAACAGCTTAGAACCCGGACACAACCGTTTAAACTTCCCTCGACCCCCATCATCAGCTGAACAAAGCCCCCATCTAACTCGTCAACAAATGGAAAGGTTATTTGCTCCTCTGTTCAGTGACGATATTGATGAACGTGCTCCAGGTGTATCCGTTGTTTCCGTTGCTCAACCTGATAATACTCTTATACCTGATACACCTGCTACAACAACTACTGTTGAAGATGCACCTACACCAGTTGACTCCACCACAACAGTTGAACAAACCGCTTCCAACAATGATGAACCGGCTGATGATATTCTGAATGATGTACCCCCACATCCAGATTTTGATCCAAATGCGTTCTTCAACCCGTTTGCTAATGAGATTGATGCACCAGATGTCGCGGAATCGTCAACAAACCATTTGAATCCTCAGAATCTGCACAATGTATACCAACATCAACCCTCTACACATCGATGGACAAAAGACCATCCTCTGGCTAATATTATTGGCAACCCGAATCAACCAGTCGTTACGAGACAACGTCTTCACACAGATGGTGAACATTGCATTTATGTACTCACTGTCTGCCAATCTGAGCCTAAAAACATTAAAGACGCAATGACAAAAGACAACTGGATTGAATCCATGCAAGAAGAACTCCACCAATTCAAACGTCTTGAAGTATGGGAACTGATTGAAAGACCAACAGGGGTCTATGTCTTTGGTCTCAAATGGATTTGGAAAAACAAATTGGATGCTGAAGGGAACGTAATCCGAAACAAGTCACGTCTAGTTGCTAAGGGTTATCGTCAGGAAGAGGGTATTGACTTTGAAGAATCTTTTGCTCCGGTTGCTCGTCTTGAGGCTGTTCGGATTTTTCTCGCGTTCACGGCTCATATGAATATGACGGTCTATCAGATGGATGTCAAAACGGCATTTCTCAATGGACAACTTAAAGAAACGGTTTATGTCACTCAACCAGATGGATTCGTTGATCCTGAGTTTCCTAACCACGTCTACAAACTGAACAAAGCTCTTTACGGTCTCAAACAAGCCCCTCGGGCATGGTACGATAAGCTATCATCTTTCCTCATTGCTAATAATTTCACCAAAGGTTCGGTTGACCCAACTCTTTTTATACAATATCACGGGACACATATCTTAATTGTTCAAATTTACGTGGATGACATCATTTTTGGGTCTACACATAAAAAGTTTTCAATCGCTTTTGCAAAACTAATGAAGAAAAATTTTGAAATGTCCATGATGGGTGAACTTACGTTCTTTCTAGGATTGCAAGTTCATCAATCACCCCGTGGTATTTTCTTGAGTCAGTCCAAATATGCCCTTGAATTGTTAAACAAATTTGGAATGAAAACCTGTGAAACTTATGCCACACCAATGACTCATACCAAGAAGCTAGATGCTGACTTAAATGGGAAATTAGTTGACCCTACAAAATACCGTAGTATTATTAGGTCTCTAATGTACCTAACAGCTAGCAGACCTGATATTGTCTTTGCCGTTTATCTATGCTCCCGTTATCAGTCGCGACCAACTGAAACCCACCTCTCTGAGGCTAAAAGAATCCTCCGATACATCAAGGGAACCATTAACTTGGGGATCTGGTATCCGAAGGATTTTGGTTTTGAACTAATCGCGTTTTCAGACGCTGACCACGCAGGATGCTTAGACTCAAGAAAAAGTACTTCAGGAGCACTGCAATTTCTTGGTGACAAACTGGTGTCTTGGCAATCAAAGAAGCAGGATTGTACATCACTGTCATCAACTGAAGCAGAATATGTAGCCATGTCGGCGTGTTGTGCTCAAGTCATTTGGATGTGAACACAACTCAAAGACTATGGTTACATATTTGACAGAATCCCGATGTACTGCGACAATCGGAGTGCCATTGCGATCTCATGCAACTCAGTTCAGCACTCGAAATCAAAGCACATCGATCTTCGCTATCATTTCATCAAGGACCACGTGGAACAGGGTACCGTTAAATTATACTTTGTGGGTACAGAATACCAATTGGCAGATCTTCTCACCAAAGCCCTGCCTCCCGCTAGGTTTAATGAGCTGATCCACCGGATTGGTATGAGGTGTTTGACTCAAGAGGAATTGGATGACCTCTTAAAACAGTCTTAAAAACCTGTCAAACACCAAAACATCTTTTGTAAATAATTTTTCAAAAACAAAATACAAAAATATAAAATCTGATAAAACAACAAAAATATTCTTCTAATCTAATTTTCTTTCAACATGGCAAGTACATTTCTTCCATCAACACTTTAATCTTTCAAAATTCAGTATTTTTCTGAACAAGTGTTGAGGGGGAGAAAAGTATCACTTAACTGTATCAAAACATATGTGTACTTGCATGTTATCATATCCCGGTTATTTCTTTTTTCAATGGTGGTAAACTTTTCTGGCTAAATGACACTCCTCGGACTAAAATTTATAACCTTTCATTAGTTTCTTAAGTCGAGGGGGAGTGTCGTCAAGTTTCTTTCTCAAAATCTTTGTTTGGTAACCAAAATGGAAGTTAAATGGCTTTGTATGAAAAAGGAAAAGGTGGAGGGACCAAAACTGTCAAAATGTTAAAGTAATTTTAATAAAAACATCCTCCACCTAACATTACCCTCACATTTATTACTTCTAACCTAAAAGATCCTACGCCTAATATTCATTCAAGAAATCTGTGTTTCTGATCATCAATCTGTAAGTGGTTTTGTGTTCTTAACGTAATTTTAAACAATGGTTTTGAATTTCATACAAATCCAACGGTTAAAACTTAAGATTCAATGAATTTTATGTTTTACGCGTAAGGGTTAGAACATATAATCACTTGTTGTGTGTTTTTGGTTAAAAAGATTATGTCAAAATGCTTTAACAACATCAATGATATCTTTTCTATGCTCAAAATACACCCAAAAACACGAATTAATGGATTTTGATAATTAGGGTTTATGAGTCGATTTGGGTGTTTTCAAATGTGAAGGGTTTTGGTCAAAAAGATTGTTGTGTGATACTCATATCATGTTGAATTAAAGGTTTCCAGGTTCTATAACCACCCAAAAACTCTAAATGATTAAAAATTTGGAATTAGGGTTTAAAGTTCATAAGTTTGGGCATCTTTGATTCTCCACGATTTAGATGTTATAACTTGGTTTATAGACTCTCACAACACCTAAGAACTACCTGTAAAAGTTTGGTGCAATTTCCATGGTTAGAAATCTTATGCGTAATTCATAACCCTTAGGGTTTTGACCTACGCGTATGACTTTCTACGCGTAAATGTTTAACAAGCTTTCATGCCATGATTTGATGTTAGAATGAATATAAGTGTTAAGATTGATGTTATGATGTTTTATTTCAGGATTGCTACTCGTAAAACTCAGAATCAAGGTCATTGAATCTCTACGCATAAGGATTACCTTACGCGTAGGCAGTTATGCGTAAGAGAAATCCTACACGTAACTACTACGCATAAGGTTCTACAATGGGACTACGCGTATCCTGTGAAGGATATGCGTAAACAGTGCCTCTACGCATAAGGTCTACTCTTACGAGTAAGCCTTACGCGTAAGGTTTATATACGCCTAGGCGTAAGCTCTACGCATAAGGTCCCCTTTTCCTACGCGTAACATTTCTTACGCGTAAGTTAGGATCCTACGCATAAGCTTTCGTCTACGCGTATGTCATTACTGTTTACGCTTAACTTTGCCAAAACTACGCTTAAGCCTTGATTGACCTTCATTATGAATTGTTACGTGTACAAACTTGTAAATAAACTAATCATAACGTCACGAATCCAATAATGTCACTAATAAACTTAATCATTTGATATGTTGTGAACAATAAGTGATAACATAAACTTTAAAACTTAAAGTTAACTAACTCACGAAACATTTCACGACGTCATTAGACTATTGGACAAACAAGTGACTTAGGACTCGTAACAATCATTGACACTGTACATTCAATAACTAGACAATAAAACCTTTTGTTAACTAACATTATGTCTTTCGATATGTTGGTTCTTTTGGCTAATGTTATTTCAGATCACGACATGGCTGCTCAAATGAATGTGGATGCACCTGAAGTTCTCACTATTGCTGATATCTTCCCAAATGGCTATCCGAGAAAGATTGGAAAGAATAACCTTAGGGTTGACTTTGAAACCCTCACATGCTCAGAATCTTCTTGTCTCATTGCTGTGGATATTCTAAGGAATCATCCATACCAGAACATGCTCTCACACTCTGCAACTGTACCGGAAATCTACATTCAGCAATTCTGGAATTCTATGCAGAGGATCACTGGTCAAAGTGCAGTGACAGTGACACTTAATCACAAACAAGTCACCATCACTCATGTTGACTTACGGGTTGTTCTTCTCATTCCTGAAATAGAGCCAACTGACTTCTTTGCTACACCTACTGAAGAGACTGTTCTGCAATTTCTTCTTGACATTGGCTATGATGAAGCCTCAGGGATTGTTACTAAGCATTCTCACGTGGATCTTAAAAACATTCCTCAACCGTGGAGAACCCTCTACATCATTATTACCAAGTCTGTTTCTGGGCGTGACAGTGGTTATGAGCATCCAAAGCTCATGGAACTGCAAATCTTCTGGTCTTTGATCAATAAGAAGGACATCGAAATCGAAGCACTGATATGGGAGGACATGATGCTATTTCACAAGAAGCTTAGCTCAAAGATTCCCTATGTCAGATACACAAAGCTTTTGATCCAGAGAGCACTTGGACTCAATCCTGATATTCCACAGAGGCTCAATGACCCCGACAATCACGACTTGTTGTCCGAACCTATCCTTTCTATCAGAATCAAGGAATCGACAACTAAGAAGCAGGGTGTCGTGCTGCCTGATCACCTTCTATCTAAAGAACTCAAGAAGCTTGAAACGTACAAAAGGTATCTAGTAGCAGTAAAAGAAGGCAAAGTTGGTCATCTTGATGAAAAACCTTCAGGAACTCCTACTCGGAGAACCAGAAGAGGAAGTGCTGGAGGTGCAGTAAGTTCATAAAGTTATAGGAAGCTTCCCAAAAGGAATCCTCCTCGTAAAAGGATTGTTCCTGTAAAGGAAGCTGAACCTATTCCCACACCTAAACCGCAAAGAAAGCTTTTGGACAAAAGCTCTGAAGGTACTGACACAGATGAAGAGATTACCTACTCTGAAACTGCAAAGGATGACAATCCTTCAGTACCAAAACCTCCAAGTCCTCAAGCTGATAAAAGAAAAGGGAAGACTCCTGCACTTGTGCCCTATGATGAAAGCTCTGAAGAAGAAGAAGAAGAGCTACTGGATCAATCCTACAGGAAGAAGTTTAAATTAGTTAGACACATTCAAAAAGCTAAAGAATTTGCAAAAGACCAAATGGGTGGCCCCGGAGGATCAAGTGGTGCTGCCCACTCCTCACCAGATCCTGATGCGGTTAATCGACCCGATAAAGGATTTGGTGCCACCACTCTTGTGCAACAACAAATGCTTGTAGAGGTGTCTACTGAACATAACATTGAGGAACCAGAAAAGGAAAAGACTGATGTAGAAGCTAAGGCTCAGACGGAAGAAAAGGATAAATCTGGACAAGATGACGAAGAGAATTATGATGATTTGCTTCTCAACAGTCCAACTCGTTCCAAGGAGGATACTTCTGCACCTCCTAAGGACCCCGAGCCTCCTCATGAATCCTCCTCATCAGATTCATCATCTTATTCCTCACCACCACCATCAAAGAAATCAACCAAATCAACATCCAAATCTGTGAAGAAACCACCTCGATCTTGGATTTCTCAGACTCATGAAAGAATTGTGAAAGCTGTCCAACAAGTCAGAAAGAAGGACATGCTCTACAGAAAACTGAATTGGTTTGCTGACCAAATACAGTACTTAAATGATGAGAATGACAAGATTCAGAAAGAAAGGGAATTCGTTCAGGAGTTCATGAAAAGTCATCGTCAAGAGGAACTGAACGAAATGATCCAAGGTTACACTAACAAGTACCTTCTGGATATCGTTCCTAAAGTCACAAAGGAGATGTTTACCAGACAACTATATCCGAATCTTATGCAGATAGCCAAGCAAACTATAAGATCCACACCTTTAACCGTCACAATCAATCCATCTGATCCTGTAGTTTTCTCGGATAATGAATTGGTGGCCAAGCTTGTCACACAAATTTCTACACGATCTGGGACATTTACTTCTGAGGAAGGAAAGCTGTTTCAAGCATTGCTGGACTACCAACTCAAAGAAGCATGTAGATTCGAAGCAGAAAAGTCTAAACGTCCTAGAGACAATGAAGACAAGGATCAGGATAAGCATGATAAAGCTAAACGTCAGAAGAAGTCTGGTGAATCATCTTCTATGTTACCTCCTCTCCAACGGACTCCTACTCAACAAAGGTCTCCTCCCCGTTCTTCTACAGATAAACCTCAGGACGATTTCGAGTTACCACCCCTGACTCAGAAAACCGGTGATCACTTTGAGTTTTCGGGTGGTAACGATGAAGAGGTCCTTGAGCCCCTACAACAACCCACCTCTCCCAAACAAGTTCAGAAACCAGAATCATCATCTAGGCCTTCGAAAAAGAAGAAGAAGAAGACGCCTCAGACTGACGTCGTATCTTGGCTAGATGACGACAAAACTAATGAATTTGAATGGTTCTCTACTCTCGTTAACAACACTCCCTACCCTGAAGAAGGTCAGGATTTGGTAGACGGTAATACATTGGAGCATGCAAAACTTTTGCAAGAAAAGTTCCAGGTGAAGAAGATGACGAAATCCGAGTTGAGGCGAATCAAGAATGAAGCTTTTCAACTGTGGAAAGATAGCTCCGAAAGTGCCATCGAGGTCGAATATCACCTTGAGAACATTGCTCGAGCTATGTCTAACAACATGGATTGGCTCAACCCAGAAGCAAACATCGACTTCACCAAACGGGACAACCCTCCATACTACACCGACTGGTCAAAACCTCTACCAACAATTGGCCAACCAGATGAACCGAGGATTCCATTCATATATTTCTTCAACAAAGACCTGTAATTTCTTCTACATGGTGGCAATGGTTCAAGGAAATACGCTACATCGTTGACACTTCCATTCCCAGCAGCTATATACTCGAACTGCATAGCCATCGAGGAACGTGCCAATCACTTGTTCTCTGACAAAGTGGAAGCATACGACCGAGATGCAATGTACGGGATTCATCATTGGCCGGAACGCCGAAGAATCTACTACAGAAGCTGTCAGGTTCAGAAGTCTCAACATGCGGTGTTCAGTACTAAGGATATCGTTGCCATTAAACATGTTGTTCTATCATCTAAGTGGGACTACACCTTCCTAAAGAATATCGTGGTCAAACGACAAGATGAAAGGGATTATGCATTCTCTGAAGCTGACTTTGAGAATTTGTCTATCAACAACATCGAAGACATGTACCTTGCCAAAGTACAAGGTCGCATGAGACAATTTTCAACCGAAGTACAACGTGAATTCATCAAGTCATTGCTCATCTTCATCAGACGCATAGTCATCAAGGAACGTGTAGAAGATCTTCAGCTGGCAGTTGAATCTTATCAGACCCGTGTCAACTTCACTCCACCTCAGCTAGATCTTCCCGACCTCAACCAGCTCTCACAATATACACTCATCAGCAAACCATTCGGCGTCGTTTACCGCAGTGAACTTCAAAGAAATTGCTTAATGGCGTGTAGTGAACTTCACAAGTTTGGAGATCACACTTTGAAGATGGTTAGGGACGGATTGGCTTATAGGTTGAAGGATATACGACAAAAGATTGGGTCTCCTAAGCGATGGAATTCTCAGGATCGAAGGGATGTGAGGAGAATCATCAAGATGATTGATGAAAGGTTGTATAGAAGGGATCAGTTCAGAACTTTGGAAAGCTTTGTTGGTGGTCGACCCAGGATTAACATCATCGGCTATCAACGCCCTGTTCGCACTCCTGGTGACATCACTGGACTTCCTGGTACCCCATGAATTGTTTCTTTCATTATACATTTGGATGTGTGATTATATATGTCAATGGCTTGTGCACACATTACAGTGTACAACCCGTAATTGTCAAGAAAGGACCCTGTGGTACGCTTCAGTTCCACAATCATTATAAAAGGAGCGAAAGCTTCTTAATTTTTGAGTAAAACCTATCATACCTTTCAATTTTCAAGGTTTTACTCAAAAAGACAAGTACTTCCCCGTATGATTTTCAAAACCTCAACCGTTTATATCACTAGTTGAGGGGGAGTATTTGAATTTAAACTTTGTTCACAAATTATTCATAGTGGTCATCTTCCCGCAACACTCGAAATGGTCATATTTATTCTCAACCGTTCAAAAATAACATTTTTATATGCCATTTTTGAGGGGGAGAAAATTGTGTGATAAGAAATATGTTGTGCAAAATGCAAATGAATCTGTGTACTTCAGACTTAACTAACGAATTGACGGTACTAAACTGTTAGTAACTCGAAAAGACTTGTCCTGGAAGGTTAATAATTTCAAGCTAGTTCGCTAGTAATGTAAACGTGTCTCGCAAAGGACTTGTCCAAGTAGAAAGTACCATTCGCGAAACTCTTGGTAGACATGAACTCTGATGGGTATGACAACCTTTCGAGGTTGGTCAACACCTTCAAGGTAGTTATTAGAGCTAGTTGTCACCTAAAACTGACAATGTAACTCTTTAATTATGCAATGTAACCGTGTCTCGCGGGGGATTGTCTATCTTGAGTTGATCAATTCAAAAGTGCGCGCTCTTCCCACACAGTGCAGATTTCCGTCAAAACTCTTAAGCACATGTGGAGGGGGAGTATTTATGCAAAATCTTATCTCTCACAGTGGTTCAAACATGTTTTTCATTCACAAACCCTTTGAGAGACTCTTCACAACATTGGTTTTAATGGCAACATAGGTTAGTCATGGAGATATAAGGTGACTAAGGTTAGGAATAACCGTCCTATGATCCGCCAGAGCCGGAGGGATCTACCCATAGACATCACAAATAGTTAGTACTTAGAAGTCCTTAGGTATGATTATAAAAAGGAGAAAATGAGAATCGGAGAAAGAAGGAGTTGAAGAATTAAAACGAAATGCAAAGAAAAGGGTGAAAAGAAATAGCCCTCCAAATTATTCAACTTAGGGCAGACACCGGGTTCAATTCATATGCTACTGGTTGTCACTTAGTGACGCCGGTATTGAAGATTAAAAGTCATCATGGACCCAGTGACGCATGCACTAAACCTTCTTAGCCACTCAAGTTTCTCTTAACAGAAGCTTGTTTCATTCTCACAGGGAACCCTACGTAAACTATTGGCTTTCTCTTAGAGATCGCTGGTATTGAAGAAGGAGACCCTCTCCCTAGTCTCCGCTCAGGAAAACCAAAACGCACTATTGAGTCTAGAGCCACGAGATTCATCAAAAGATCTCTTAGGTACACTTGACATTTCATCACTTGACATTCAACAATAAGAATTTCAGTCGTACAATATTGAGTCCTTCACAGATCGTAGCAATCTGTCGAGAACATTCATGAGAGGTTCACAATTGTGTTCCTCAGTGATTGAATGGAAACTCCTGCCAGGGTCAACCTCAAACAGCCCTGACAGCAGGTCACTTCGGTAACTCCCCGTGGATTACGTGGAGTGTGTCTCAAACGGTCTACAGTCGTGAGGTGATGCTTCGGTGTACCTCAGCGACTCATCTGAACTGTAGATGTACTTCGGTATATCGCGTTATCTTAGTTGTGGGATTCCAGTTCAGGAACGGCCTTTGTAAGAATTAGAGGTGTTTTCACACTATGCTGTTTACACTCTCGAAGTTCAAACTTGTAAGTGCCGGAATCCGCTTATTACTAACCGTTTGAAACGTTTTCTTCTTATGGAAGCTCCGGAGCGGGATGATCGTGCAGATTCTTCTCATGCTCACGCCAACATCATCACTAATGGAAGTTCTATCCAAAAGCAACACAACAGTCAGAATGATTCTTCGTCAAATCAAAGAATCTACAAAGTTAAAGACTTAAAGAACTTCATCAGTACTAAATTCCAACGTCAAAAAGCGTGTGAGCATGTTGAAGAATGACGTGGAGACACTGTAGCGGCGAAGCAGACCTGAGGCAGACTTGATGCAGACTACAACATACTATCACTTTCACCACAAAGAACAATGATCAAAGAACAAAGTTAAAGATGACGTCATAGCATAACTGTTTAAAGAAAACAATTTCTCTACACTGGGGAGATTATTCGAATTGAGGCAATTCTTCTCACAAGAAAGAAGAATGTCAGAAGATGTCAGAGCTACTATTACATCAACGCCTTCACCGTTCATCACCAACACTTGAGGGGGATATTGTTGGAATCACTCCTAAACCATAATCAAGTGTTTGTAATCAATATGTAATAGTTAGCTTTATTATGGCCTTTACGTTTGTTATTAGCCTTAAGCTTATGTAGAAGGCCCATGTGCTTAGGCCCATGTCCATTAAAGAAAGGATGGAAACTAGGAGTGTTGCCCTAGCTTTCCTCCTATATATACCTTATGTAAACCTTCATTTGAAGGTTGGTTGTTCAAGTTATTCTCTCATCACATACTCTACGCGTAACCGGTCTTACTTTATCGTGTGTGTGTGTTTGGATCTTGTTCAATCGCCTTATCTCTTTCTATATTACTTGTGTTTGTAAAACTAGTGACCTATCAATGGCACCGTCGACTCCATCACTTGAACTTCGGCACCATTAGTGATCTTTCTAGAAAAGACCTTGTAAGAGTCTTACCTCGGTTAAAATATGAAAAAGATCATCTTTGTTCTACATGCCAATTGGGCAAAAGCAAAAATTATGCCCACAAACCCAAACCTGACAATACCATTATTGAAGTTCTTCATACCCTTCACATGGATCTATGCGGACCTATGAGAGTACAAAGTATCAATGGGAAGAAGTATGTGCTAGTTTTTGTTGACGATTACTCTCGGTTTACTTGGGTAAAGTTTTTGAGAACTAAGGATGAAACTCCCGAAGTTGTCATTAATCTTATCAAACAATTGCAGGTTAGGATTAAAAAAAAGTTAGAATCATCTGAACAGATAATGGAACTGAATTTGTGAACAAAGAGCTCATTCAGTTTTATGAAAGCATTGGAATCAGTCATAAGAAAAGTGTTCCACGCACTCCTTAGCAGAACGGTGTAGTTGAAAGGCGTAATCATACTCTTGTAGAAGCTGCTAGTACTATGCTAATATTCTCAAAGGCTCCAATGTTTCTCTGGGCGGAAGCCATTGCCACTGCTTGTACACTCAAAATCGTTCCCTAATACATACTCTTCATGGAAAAACTCCATATGAATTTGTACACAACTGAAAACCGGATCTCCCATTTCTTCGTGTGTTTGGGGCTTTGTACTATCCAGCCAATGATGATCAAGATATGGGAAAGTTGAAAGCTAAGGCTGATATTGGATTTTTCGTTGGTTATGCACCAGATCGGAAGGGTTACCGAATCTACAACAAAAGAACCTGAAATATTATGGAAACTATTCATGTTACATTCGATGAGTTGACTGAGCAAATGGCTCCTGGACACTCCAGTTCTGGACCCGCACCTCAACTTTTGACACCTAGACCCATCACTTCAGGTCTTGTCTTGAATCACACGCCTGCAACTCCGTATGTACCTCCCACAGAAGAAGATTTGAAGAAGCTATTTGATCCAATGTATGATAAATACTTTGAGCCTACAACTGATGATAATCCTACACCACTAGCTGTAACTGCTCATGCTCCATCCAATCCAAATGGTCCAACGGTCTCTATTTCCATATCACAAGATGCTCCATCTGCTGACCATTCACCATCATCATCAAATCTTCAATCATCTTCAATACATCAAGGAAATGCAGTTGATAATTCTTTTGAAGATAACCCCTTTGCCACTCCTGAAGATGCTCCATTTGAGAATATATTTTTTTCCCTGAACACTCTTGAAGCATCTTCACCAGGGGATCCTAACTCTGCTACTTCAGTACCTTACAACAACCACATGAACATCTCAGAAAATGGACACATGATCATCCATTGGATAAAATCATTGGGAATCCTTCTCATCCGGTATCTACTAGAAAACAACTTGCCACTAATGCCTTATGGTGCTTCTTCAACTTTGTACTTTCAAAGATGAAACCAAAAGATGTTAAAACAACAATGTCTAAGGACAGCTGGTTTAGTGCTATGCAAGATGAAATTCATGAGTTCAATCGTCTTGATGTATGGGAATTAGTACCTCCTCCAGAATGTGCTATGATTATCGCTCTTAAGTGGATCTTCAAGGTGAAACTTGATGAGCATGGTGACGTTCTGAAAAATAAGACAAGACTCGTTGCTAAAGGTTATCGACAAGAGGAGGGTATTGACTTTGAGGAATCATTTGCTTCGGTTGCATGAATTGAGGCTATCAGAATCTTCCTTGCTAATGCTTCCAGTAAGAATATGGTAGTGTACCAAATGGATGTAGAGACTGCGTTTCTTAATGGTGATCTCAAAGAAGTGGTCTACTTCAGTCAACCAGAAGGCTTTGCAGATCCAGACCATCCTAACTATGTCTAACGTCTGAAAAAGGCTCTCTATGGCTTGAAGCAGGCTCGAAGGGCATGGTACGATACTTTGTCAAAGTTTTTACTAGCTAATGGATTCTACAAAGGCGTTGTTGATCCCACACTGTTCACTCGGAAGTCAGGCAAACATTTAATTCATGTTCAAATATATGTTGATGATATTATTTTTGCCTCGATCGACCTAAATGAATGTGATCATTTTTCAAAAGAGATGGGCTCTAAATTTCAAATGTCAATAATGGGACAAATATCATTTTTTTTAGGATTGCAAATTTCTCAAAGTCCCAGAGGCATTTTCAATAATCAATCTAAATATACTAATGAAATATTAAAGAAATTTTGATTTGACTCTTGTGACCCTGTTGACACTCCCATGGTGGAGAAAAACAAACTGGATGAGGACCTCTTTGGGATCCCTGTTGATCAAACTAAATATCGTAGTACGATTGGATCCTTGATGTATCTCACTGCCAGTATACCTGACATTCTGTTCGCTGTATGCATGTATGCTCGCTACCAGGCTAAGCCTACTAAAAAGCACCTTGAAGCGGTTAAACGGGTCTTTCGGTATCTCCAAGGAACCATTAACATTGGACTTTGTTATCCAAAGGACACCGCCATGTCATTAACAGCCTATGCAGATGCTGACCATGCAGGGTGTCAAGATACTCATCGAAGTATGTCAGAAGGTGCTCAGTTTTTGGGTGATAAACTAGTGAGCTGGTCGTGTTGGAATCACTCCTAAACATGATTTCAAGTGTTAGTAATTAAATGTAATAGTTAGCTTAATTATGGCCTTTATGTTTGTTATTAAGCTAAGGCTTATGTAGAAGGCCCATAAGCCTTGGCCCAAGCCTAATAAGGAAAGGATAGGAACTTGGAGTGTTGCCCTAGTTTCCTCCTATAAATACTCTTGTAATACGCTCACTTGAGGGTTGGTTGTTCAATTCAATATTTCACTTATACGCATAACTCTTCCTTATTTCATACGCATAGTGTTTGTGTGATTGTTCATCCGATCTCTTTTCTCCATTCTTCTATTGATGTTTGTGTTCTAAATATAGTGACCTAACAGTGGTATCAATCGCCAAATAGTTGGGTGAATCGGTTATGTTTTTTAAGTAAGTTTTGGTCTTACGCGTAACATACGGTTCCAAACTTTGGTTCGCTTAAAAACTTATTTTTTACACTTTTTAATCCAAGATTCTTGTACTTTCAATGTTTTAAGGTGTTAAAATATCTGTTTTTGGCAAAAAGTTTCGAAATTTAAGTGTATTTCATTGTTTTTAAGCTTGTTTTTTATACGTGTATCCTATTCTACGCGTAAGGTGTTTCAAAGTTTTAGATCATCAAGTTTCACACTTTTGTGTTATTTTGGTGATATTGAAGCTGTTTCATCACAAAAATCTGGTTTAGAAACATCCTTGGGCAAAAATCAGTTTTTGGTGAAGTTCTACGCATAACGAAACCCTAAAGTTACGCATAAGAGTTCCTTGGTTTGATCTTCAGTTTTCGTGGTTTATTCAGTGTTTTCTTGCTTGGATAAGCCTGAATACACTTCGACTTTGGATATCTTTTACACTGTGATAGTGTAAAGGATTTTTGGGTTAAAACCCTAATTTTACGCATAAGCTTAAGCTTACGCGTAGAACTCTTTACGCATAAGATTATTCTTACGCCTAAGCCTTGTCTTGCGCATAAGATAATCCTACGCCTAAGCTTTCTACGCCTAACTTTTAGTTTACGCATAACTTTAGTGTTTCTTAACTCTTACGCGTAAGCTAATCCTACGCGTAACTATCACGTTTACGCGTAAGTTTGGTGTTTTTACGCATAAGTATTACATTGCCTACACTTGGTTTCTACGTCTAAGGATACTTCATCAACAACGTTCCGTTCGACTACAAAGATCCATTTTACAACACAAGTTTTCAACATGTCTCAACCTCCATACTCTAGCTACTTTCCTTATACTTATACTCAACGACAACAACAACTAAGTCCACAACATCAACAATTTAATCAACAACAACAAATTTATCAACAACAATTTAATCAACAACATTATCCACAACAAGGAGCAATTCAACCTCAAATGGTTCAACCACCACCTAGTCTTCAAGTACAACCCTACACAAACGATTACAATCAACATCCATCCAGGAATACTATGAAGGAACCGACTTGGTTTGCAAAGATGTGCGAAGCTTTAAGTAGCCAGCAATCCATTCATGAGGCTGGATCACTTGATAGACCTCCAATGCTCACTCCCGGAAACTATGATCAATGGGTGATTAGGTTCTTTAGGTTTTGTGATCTAAAGAAGCCACATGGAAAGTTCTTAAAGAAGGTTATCTTGGAAGGTCCATATCAGATGCCTCTTGTCACTACACCCGGAGATCCAAATGCTGTTCCACCGAGAGATGATCTCACAAACATTGCAACTCTTGCTGACCTTAATGGTGATGAACTTCTACACTACGAAGCTGATGAACTAGAAATGCAATATATCCTTTTATGATTACCAAACCCAATCCTTCGAAGTGTTGATGCTCAAAAGACTGCAAAAGCAATGTGGGAACACATTCATCTTCTCATGGAAGGCACTGCACTCAATCAAGAGGACATGGAGTCCAAAATCTACTTGGCTTATGAACACTTCATGATTGAACCAGGGGAGACATTAGAGTCATATCATCATCGATTCTCAGACATCATTAATGACTTGGACAAACATAACATAATTATGCCAAGAATTGCAGTAAACACTAAGTTCCTGAGTAGTCTTGGTCCTGAATGGGAAAAGTATGTCATTTTCCTCCGTCAAGCGAAGAATATGCATCATGCTACATACGGATTTTTGTACGACTATTTGAAGCCTCATCAAAAAGAAGTTGATAAGGAAAGGATTCTCCGTGGCCAAACTGTTTCACCTTCACTTCCGGATAATCAACAACTTGCTTTGTGGGCTCATACTAGTTATCCTCCTCAACCAGCTCCTCAACCAACTACCACAATCACACCATATGATCCGTCACAATCTCAATTGGTTCCATACAACAACAACAATGATCAAGCACTTTACAGTGAAGCTAATGAGGACTCCGATGCTTTTGATGCATTGTAAGAAGGGTTTGCCATGATTGCTAAAGCTTTTGGCCATTATACAAACCAATCCAACAATCGCATTTGTTCCTCATAAAACACAAGGAATCAAGCTGTTGTGAACAATGGACGAGTTGAAGTTCATAATCGTGCTTATGGTCGTCAGATGGGCGGTGGTCAAGGGTTTAATGCTATGGGTAGGAATACAATGGGTGCTCCACAACAACAGAGAGTTCAAGTGGTTGAACAAGGTAATGCTCAGAATGGGATAAATGGTCTTCGGTGCTACAACTGTAATGAGAAGGGCCACCTGGCTAATGCATGCCCCAAGCCAAGGACTAGAGGCAGTGCTTATCACAAGGAGGCTTTACTTTTGGCTCTTAAGGATGAAGCTGGTAGAACTCTCACAAACAAAGAACAGAGCTTTATGGCAAATGAAGACTCCGATGATGATATGGAGGACTTGCAGGCTAATGCAGCAGTTATGTTGATGGCTAATATGCACGAGCTACACATGAGTGACACAGGCCCAGTGTATGACACTGATGGCTTGTCTCAGGTACCCTAACAAACCATTATCATCTCTGATCTATTATGTCAGACAACATCTGAATCCGACGGGGCTCAAAATGTTCAACATGAGTCGTCCACATCTCATTTTGACGATTCTCAACTAGACCCCGTAGTTACATTTGATGATCAAGATGACTTTATGGTTACCTTTGATAATCAAATTGACTCCGTGGTTATACTTGAGGATCTGAATAGTGATCATGTTGTGACTCACGTTGAACACACTGAACCTTTGCCTAATTTAGATCTTGCTCTCTTACTTAAAGACCATCAAACCCGAATGGTTGAATGTCGTTTATTAAATCAGCAATTACACAGTAAAAATGCACTGTTAACCAAGGATTTTGAATGCTTAAAATGGCAACTCAATTTTTTCAAAACTCAAGAAAAAAGTGAAAAAGGTTTTGAAGCCGCTTTTGCTAAATCACACCAAAACGAAAAATATTTAGAACGACAGATTCGTGATCTAGCCGCATCGAAGAATGCTTTGTTTTCCGAAATAGAACAACTGAAACATGAACATAAACAACAATTTAACGCTCTTACTTTGGAAAATCAAAAAGCCAAGGCTGAGTTATTAACTTGTCAAAAACAGTTCTCGGCATACAAAAAGCATTCAACGAAACGAATAGATGACCATCTTGAAGAAATTGTCGGCTTACAAAATAAACTTAAAGAGTTTCGAAATGTTGTTTACAAACATGGTGAGTCAATCACAACTATTCAAAATTTTACTTTAAAACCCAATCCAAATGGATATGGACCGAATCTTGCTGATTACAAACCACAACTTTCAACCAAAGCATTCAAACCAAATCCTGAAGTTTCCAGTGCAGAATATAAAATTGATGATTCTGTTATGAGTGTTGTTGAATATCATCGTCAAGAGGAATTAGATGCAGAAGACGAGAGTCGATCAAAATTAGAAAATGTTGTTTATAACAAACCATTTAACTATTCAAAAGCTGTCACTTTCGTCGAACCAAAGGATTCTTCTAACACACCTAGGGTTATCACACGGATTTCTGAGTCTTCTAATGTTGCTCCCAAACCAAACTATGCACAAATTTATGGTCCTTTACCTTTACTCAGTGAAGTAAATTCAAAACCCGAAAATCGTCAAATTCTTAGATATTTTGACATTTTCACTTCTGAACTCAAACTTTTAGAACGTGAGATTGAATTTCATTCTGAAATAAAAGTTGAACATTTTTAATTGCCTCAGGTACGAGAAAAATGATATATTTTTCAGAAACGACTTTTACCCCATGTCAAAAATTTGAAAAATTGTGCATTGTATTGGGAACGGGAATTTCATAAGGAACTTGGATTGATGAAAATCGTTTTCGAGAAAACTGAAACATCTATTTCCAACACTAAACGTAAAAAGAAAATGTTAAGAAAAGATGTTGATCGACTCTTGGAAGATGTTATCTGTGCTGATATCCATAATGTTGTGTTCTTGAATTCTTTATCATATGCATCTGATCATATCTCTGTTGATTATGTTCATTCTGTTGTAACTGTTGAAAATACTGATAATGTGCATCAGATCGAGTCTTTAAAAGCTGAAAATGAACGATTGTTTAACGAACTTTCAAATTCAAAACTTCGTCTTCAATGGTGTCAAAAATATTCTCAAAATCGTGAACTTGATTCGCAAAACAAAATCAACCAGTTGCGTTCCAAAACCTTTAATCCAAAATTTGAACAACTGGATGATCAAAACGCGTCTTTGAAACTTCAAATCTCAAAATATGAACAAGAACTTGTAAAAGTTAAAAAGGAATATGGTGTCATATTTGATTTACTCAATAAGACTCGTGATGAAGCATCAAACGAACTTGATCATTATCTTGCACACACTAAAGAAGTCATGAATTTTACTGGAAATCTTCGTTCTGAAAATCAAGAGTTGATACACATTATCTTTGAATTAAGAGAAATGTTATGAAAGTATGAACAAGTTAAGCCTAGCATCATTAAGAGGATTGATGCAGGTTTTACTGACCAGGTCTTGATATTTATAGTGTCTCGCTATACATATGGTCTACCCTAATGCACTAACGGGCAGTGTACCCGGTCGTGTGTAGTGTAGTAAATGGTAAAGCCGAGGTCGTCCCAAGAGCTATGTGTGTCGGATAATTACTAAGTCTAATTGTCACAGAATATAAATGGTTTGATATGGTTTTAATTAATTAAACTGCTGATGCAGAATGTAAAAGCAATTAAATGGTGGAAAGGAGATCAAGAGAGGAATAGTGGTGCTAACCTAGTTAATAATCCTAACTAGTTATGTCTACGTCTACCTACTTTCAATTACTTCAGGTGGGGTCAAATTCGAGAGGACAACATTTGGTCAATTCGCCCTAACCTATCAGCAAAGATGCCACCACAGGAGAAATCAGGCGCACCGTCATAAGTCCTGTTGTTCCTGGTCCCCTAAGCCGAGTCATTAAGTACCGCTACATGCTAGATTCTAAATAGTGAGTGCCTGGCCGTTAGGAACTTAGACACTACACCCCCCAATTCTTATGTTCATCCAAACGATAGGTGATCAGTTGGTCACATCGCACAAGTAGAAAGGGTCGTCAGTTGGTCATATCTTACCCTTCCCGTCCCAGTCCGCTTACCTTGGGTCAGTTGGTCATATCTCCTAGGCAATTGGCCTCTACCGCCATTCAAAACTACCGAACCAGGGGTGACTACCAAAGAACTATGCATGCATACACTTAGAAATAATTGTACGGAAGTAAAAGTAAACGCAAACAAAACAATTTAGGAATCATAATTAGGCTAGCACCAAAAGGTGCTTAGCCGCTCATATTAATCATGCACATCAATTCAATATTCAAAGGGACGAAATACATGAATTGAAAGTAAAAGAAATAATAAACGCTAAAGCTTATCGTAATGGTGTGACTTCTCCCTTGGAAACAGCTCCGTATGCTTCCCTAAACCTTCCTTGAGTATTTTCCCACGTTCTCAGAGTATTGTGTATGGAATGGGATGATTGGAAATGCTGGAATTCGTGGGGTATTTATAGGCCAGATCTGGGTTACGGCGTAACCAAAAGATGAGTTACGCCGTAACCTTCTATTCCGTCATAAAAGCACTAGATCTGCTAGTTACGACGTAACCTAATAAGTGGTTACGCCATAGTCTTCAATAAACCTGGTTACGTCATAAGTGATGTAGTAGTTACGGCGTAAGTATCAGCGGCGTGGAACCTCTTTTGACCTAATGGAGTTACGTCGTAATCTTGGGAAGGAGTTACGCCATAACCTCTTGATGAGTTAGACTTCAGGGTCACGCAGTAGTTACGGCGTAATGTGAGAGATGAGTTACGCCGTAACCTCTTCAAAATAAGCATACTGTGATAAATCCTTAGTAACGTTTCCATTTCCGCGTCTCTTTAGCTCCAATGCTCGCAATTTACCTGAAAGTGTAAAACAATGGAAAACAAGCGTAAATCCATATAAATGATATAAATAACGAGAATTAACGGGGGAAATTGACACTTAATAATCAGGACTATTTGATGTTATCAAATATCCCCCCACTTGAACTATACTTGCCCTCAAGTAGACCTTATTAGATAGATTCCTAAAAAGATATCTCCCAAAACATGGAAAATATAAGTTTACAAATCTCTTATGCTAGAATAAAACAAAGCCGAACACCTCACGAAAGGGGAACAAACACTCAAATCTCTCAACTATTCTAAGTGTCAATTTCGGGGTGATCACTCAATCGCACAGTCATAGCATGTATTCTATCATAAGCTTGGCGGTTACACAAATCTCCACCACTGGAGTTAAGGACTAAACAATTCTCGAAGGCAGTATGGGTAGACACGACAAAGGTTAAGGGGTGATTCGTGATTACTAACATGTCATGGCGAAGTTGACAAAATCAATGATACATGTCCAAATCCATGGCCAAGACACCAAAGATTGCTCGCTGCATCACCTAGACATGCTTCATGACTAAAGGGTTGGATAAGACATGGGATATATAATTGGTGTAAAATGAAAAACAAGCAGGTAGTCTATATCTATAACTAAGTCATCACCACTTACCGTCCGCCCAAAGTTCAAGTTTAGAAGTCTAGAGACCGGATCATGAAATGCAAGGTAGATGTGTCATTAGAGGACGTCGTGATGGGCACACTACATTTTCTTCTTCAGTTGGTATTACTCCAACTCCAATCTTCAAATGTGACCGAGGTGGCCTCCTCGATACTAAACAATAAAGCTCAAACTATAGTGCTTATAACATTGCACTTTACAAAATCATAACTGAATCAACTATTTTTTTTTTTTTTTTTGAATCATAACTGATAACAAAACATCCCCCCACTTGAGATGAAAAATGGGAATTCGGGGGGTCTTCAATGATCTTCATAATTGTTGTTGATGAAAGCGTGATTTCCAAACCTTTCCACTCGAACCTTGAACTTAGGCAAATGATGACTTCCCAATTACAAATAAAGACTACAGGGTAGGCTAAGGTGTAAGGGTGTAATGAGACAATATATCGGGGTGACAAAATCAAAGGAATGGCTCAGAAGGGTGTATCTAGGGGTATCTTGCACTAAAGGGGAGTGCAACAAAAGGGTTTCACATGGGGTCGAAAAGTCGAGGTGACTAATCGATAGACTCACAATGGTAGGCTGTTTGGGTGATAATCCTATAATACTGCCTTCTAAAACTGAAAAGTCCAAATACATCGAGCTAACTCAACATACCTCGTCTATGGTCTTGAAATGATGCAAAGGCCAAGTTTTAAAGTTTACAAGCTACCGGCACACTCATAATTTGGTGGATTTGGGTAAAATATAGGAAACGGATAAGGCTAATCTCACCATGTAATATCAAGGGTTGTATGTGCTCGGCTAAGGTCTAATCTAGTTAGGTTCGGAAAAACATGTCAAAATTTTAAAAATGGCATAATTTTTCAAAATAAACTAGAAAAATGAGGGCAAAACAAAGTTCAAGATATAATTCTACTCCCGTCCCCCCACTTGAATTGTACAAAGTCCCTTTTGTACTAGGCATTAAAATAAAGGTGAAGAGAAAGGTAGAATTAGAGCGAGAACTTCCCTGAAATTTGCTCCAAAAAAGAAGAAGGCCAACGAGAAAGGATCGTGCCTTCGTTAAAGCGTCATGAGCAAACTTCAATCCCTGAAATCACAATACCGACAAGCATAATTCTAAAAATAAAATGAAAAACAAACCTAACTCACTTTCGTAGGAATCACGGTTGCATTTAGCGAATGCAACAAGCCTTTTAAACCACTTGGTGTCCCAAGTGGACGAGTGAAGTCTCGTGAGGGTTTACAGGGAACACACCCACAAAGTTCATTTAAAAACTAATACAAGATTACTGTGTTTTAAAATGAAAGAATTGAAGCAGAGGAGAGTTACGTCGTAACTCTAATAAGAGAGTTACGCCATAACTTGCAAAACCTGGTATGAGCTGAGAAGCGAATGGTTACGGCGTAACCACTGAGATGGTATTACGCCGTAATTGGTAATGCGCCAAGAATTCTGCTGCTAAAATGTTGGTTACGGCGTAATCACCAAGATGAGTTACGCCGTAACTCTGTTCAGATCAGCAACTACAGCAGTAATTACTTCATTGTCTCCTGCAGAAATGGTTAGAAAACACAAAACCCAACAGAAATGAAATAAAAACAAAAGAAAGGGATAATTCGGGTTGTCTCCCGAAAGAGCACTTTTCTTTATTTACGAGTCTTTAAGTTAGACTCAGAGCCGCGAGGCTTCTATGGGGGTCTTTGAGCATTTCCCACTTCCATAACTCGTTGGTGTTCATTCATCCAATTATCAAGCCTTATTTTTTTTGTAGATTTATTGAGCCCAAATGTTCCCAACTTATGTGAAAGCCATTTATCAAATGATTCTCCATGGTCATCATCTTTTATAATATTATTAGTAACGCTGATGTTTGATCTTGTTCCGCCTATGATGTCAGTGATATGGTTGCACCCATACTGCTTGATCAGTTCCTTAATCAATTTCGAGCTTCCAAGCTTTAATTTGTACTAATCTTCCAATGCTAATTCAACATCATGTTTCTCTCCCTTATGAGGGTAAATCCATTTATTAACTTTTCTTTCACATTTTTTAGGACGAGTAAATGGTGGCCATGCCGATTCGCATTCTTTGGTTAACAACGAGTTGCAAAAGTGTTTATTAGGGCTCATAGTTTCTTCAATGCTATGAACAATTTCATCCTGTTTCTGCTTACAATGATCAACACTTTCTTTACGATTATTAGTATAAGGCTTAGAGTGTAGAGTGGGGTTTATTGATTGAACATTATTAGAAATTTCAGTTTTTGGTTTTAAATGCTCGTTCATACTAAAAGTTATTCGTTCCTTTTCGGTCCCCAAGGAAATTTGTTTTTCAAAAACCATGATCTGAGCTCTACAGGTGGCCAAAAAAGGTCTTCCAACAATCAAGTTGTAAGCCTCCCGCTTTCCCATGTCAATAACTACAAAATCGGTGGGGAAGAAAAATTTTCCAATTTTCAAAAGCACATTGTTCACAATCCCCCTTGGTACAGCCTTAGAGGAGTCTGCCATTTCAATCATAATAGTTATTTCTTTCAAATTGGTAAGTTTGATTTTATCGAATAAAGTAGTTGAGATAAGGTTAACCCCAGCCCCTAAATCAGCTAATGCGGGAATCTTAATTTTACCAATAGTACAAGGGAGAAGAAAACTTTCCTGGTACTGCAGCTTCTCAAGAAGTTGGCTAGGTAGGAACTCGTCGTCCTCAGCTTTATCATCCTCTCTTGGGTAGTTAATCCCAGAGAGATCATATTGGTATCCTACTTAACTTTAGTCATCCATTCCTTGAGCCTATCTTCCTTTCTTGTCGATTCTTCAATGTGTCGATGCATTATTTCATCAAGACTCGGTTTAGGAGTATTATTGCTAATTTTTGTGTAGAACCCAGGGGATTTTTCACGGTACCTAGGTCCATAATTATTGTAGCTTTTGAAAGGGAATTCTTTTCCATAGTTCACTTCACCGATCCTTTTAACTTCTTCATTGGAGGAACAATTTTTTGAAGGATGACCCCCATCTCGTTCCACTTGAATGGAATGCACATTTTCCTTGAGCTTCTTCATTTCTCTTCCAAGGTTCTCTAATTTGTTGTTTATTGCTGCAAGGCCCTCAATATCATTATTTTTACTACGGTTGCTTCCTCCATTGTGCCATTTGTGAGAGTGGTCTGCCATTTTTCGAATAGTTTCCAAAGCCATGGTGGATGTCATACTAGGAATCGGCCCTTGAGAATCAATCATTTGTCTTGAAGAGATGTTCAGTCCCTTGTAAAAGACGTTCACTTTTTGTTGGCTGTTAAGATCGTGAGTAGGGCATTCGTATAACAATTCGTTGTATCTTTCCCAAGCTTGGTATAATGTTTCATCTCCCTCTTGCTTGAAGTTATGAATCTCCTCCATTTGCTTGGCCGTCTTTGATGGAGGACAATATCTCTGAATGAAATATTTTTTTAAGATAGGCCAAGTGTTGACAGTCCCTGCAGGTTATCGATCGATCCATCTTTTTTCAGCTCCCGTAAGAGAAATAGGGAATACTCGTAGCATTATAGCATTGTGTGATACTCTGGGGATTTTGAATAGGCTGAAAATGTACTCGACGTTGTCTACATGTTCATGGGAATCATCAGTGATGCTTCCAGAGAAGGGTTTTGCACGTAATTCTCTCATGAATTGAGGTTTAATTTCGAATTGAGCATCTTCTGCAATGGCTGACCTTACAATCCCTGGCCCTTGTTCTTCTCTTGTTAATGCGAAATATTCCTCAAGAGTGAGGTTATCGATGTTAATGGCTTCCATGGTACCTGAAAACTTGAAATATGATCGTGAGAAAAGTTTAAATATGAAATGAAAGACTTAATATTAATCCTAATATAGCTCCCCGGAAGCGGCGCCAAAAACTTGATGCAGGTTTTACTGACTAGGTCTTGATATTTATAGTGTCTCGCTATACCTATGGTCTACCCTAATGCACTAACGGGCAGTGTACCCGGTCGTTTGTAGTGTAGTAAATGGTAAAGCCGAGGTCGTCCCAAGAGCTATGTGTGTCGGATAATTACTAAGTCTAATTGTCATAGAATATAAATGGTTTGATATGGTTTTAATTAGATAATCTACTGATGCAGAATGTAAAAGCAATTAAATGGTGGAAAGGAAATCAAGAGAGGAATAGTGGTGCTAACCTAGTTAGTCCTCCTAACTAGTTAGGTCTACGTCTACCTACTTCCAATTACTTCAGGTGGGGTCAAATTCGAGAGGACAACATTTGGTCAATTCGCCCTAACCTATCAGGAAAGATGCCACCACAGGAGAAATCAGGTGCACCGTCATAAGTCCTGTTGTTCCTGGTCCCCTAATTCGAGTCATTAAGTACCGCTACATGCTAGATTCTAAATAGTGAGTGCCCGGCCGTTAGGAACTTAGACACTACACCCCCCAATTCTTAAGTTCATCCAAACGATAGGTGATCAGTTGGTCAAATCGCACAAGTAGAAAGGGTCGTCAGTTGGTCATATCTTACCCTTCCCGTCTCAGTCCGCTTACCTAGGGTCAGTTGGTAATATCTCCTAGGAAATTGGCCTCTACCGCCATTCAAAACTACCGAACCAGGGGTGACTACCAAAGAACTATGCATGCATACTTAGAAATAATTGTACGGAAGTAAAAGTAAACACAAACAAAACAATTAAGGAATCATAACTAGGCTAGAACCAAAGGGTGCTTAGCCGCTCATATTAATCATGCACATCAATTCAATATTCAAAGGTACAAAATACATGAATTGAAAGTAAAAGAAATAATAAACGCTAAAGCTTATCGTAATGGTGTGACTTCTCCCTTGGAAACAGCTTTGTATGCTTCCCTAGACCTTCCTTGAGTATTTTCCCACGTTCTCAGAGTA
Organism: Chrysanthemum seticuspe; assembly: GCA_019973895.1. Classification (NCBI taxonomy): domain Eukaryota; kingdom Viridiplantae; phylum Streptophyta; class Magnoliopsida; order Asterales; family Asteraceae; genus Chrysanthemum; species Chrysanthemum seticuspe. Next base: position 25,815,955 of record BPTQ01000004.1, on the reverse strand, counting down.
TTGTGTGTGGAATGGGATGATTGGAAATGCTGGAATTCGTGGGGTATTTATAGGCCAGGTCTGGGTTACGGCGTAACCAAAAGATGAGTTACGCCGTAACCTTCTATTCCGTCATAAAAGCACTAGATCTGCTAGTTATGGCGTAACCTAATAAGTGGTTACGCCGTAGTCTTCAATAAACCTGGTTACGTCGTAAGTGATGTAGTAGTTACGGCGTAAGTATCAGCGGCGTGGAACCTCTTTTGACCTAATGGAGTTACGTCGTAATCTTGGGAAGGAGTTACGCCGTAACCTCTTGATGAGTTGGACTTCAGGGTCACGCAATAGTTATGACGTAATGTGAGAGATGAGTTACGCCGTAACCTCTTCAAAATAAGCATACTGTGATAAATCCTTAGTAACGTTTCCATTTCCGCGTCTCTTTAGCTCCAATGCTCGCAATTTACCTGAAAGTGTAAAACAATGGAAAACAAGCGTAAATCCATATAAATGATATAAATAACGAACATTAACGGGGGAAATTGACACTTAATAATCAGGACTATTTGATGTTATCAAGAATTGCACCTGTAACACTTCGAAAAAATGACAATAGATTGCCTACTGACAAAACATAAGAAACTAATTTGCTTCCTTCTACTGAAACAGGAATAGTTTCCTCTTTTCCAAATTTCCGCACTTCACAGCCTAGGAGTAATACAAGGAAGAATAGGAAGTTGCGACCTAAGAAAAGATCAATAAAGAATGCTGAAGTAGAAGAACACCCTAAGACTTTGAGTAAGACTCTAGTTACACCTACTTTAGATATTGCGTCTGACAAATGTAATGGAAAAAGTGTTGTAACTTATGCTGAACCTTTAAGTACTTTTGATATTCAGTCTGATGTTCCTTGTGTTATATGTCATAAAAGTATGCTTTCTGAATGTCATGATAAATGTGTTGCTAAACTTATCTTGTCTAATCTACGGAATCCTAAGAAACGGAATACCTCTAGGCCCACAAATGCTTCTAAGTCTATACTTGGTAAACCGCCTTCTTTAGATTCTAAGATACGCATTGATGTACATGTAGCTCCAGTATCACCTCCAAGGAATGTAGTACCACCTAGTGCATTCACTAAGACTAAAGCAAATACTAGTTAGAGATGGCAAAAATGGATACATAATACACTAGGATTTAAATGGATGCCTAAAATCGTTAATGTGTGTATGTCTACTATAACTGCTTCGAAACCCTTTAACTCTTCGGGTTCCACATCTACTTCTATTCCCTCTGTGTCGTCTGTGTGTAATGCAGGTGATACAGATCATCCTTTGGATTGTTGATAGCGGATGTTCCCGACATATGACAGGCAATCTTAAACTGTTATCAAACATTATTGCAAAGTTCATTGGCACTATTAGATTTAGGAATGATCACTTCGCAGCTATCATGGGCTACGGAGATTATATCAATGGCAACATCGAAATTAGCAGGGTTTATTATGTGGAAGGCCTCGGTCACAATCTTTTTTCAGTCGGTCAATTCTATGATGGTGATTTGGAAGTTGCTTTTCAGGAGAAAACCTGTTTCATTCGTGATCTACAAGGAAACGATCTTATGTCTGGCTCTCGCAATTCAAGTCTTTACACTATCTCTATACAAGACATGATTACTTCATCTCCCATCTGTCTACTTTCAAAGGCAACATCAATAAAATCCTGGCTATGACACCATCGTCTCTCACATTTAAACTTTCAAACCATCACCAACCTTGCTCGATTCAAACTAGTTGAAGGTCTCCTGAGATTCTGATATTCTAAAGATCACCTATGTTCAGCTTGTGAACAAGGAAAAAGCACTCGTGCTCATTTTCCTTCAAAGGTGGAACACATCTCTCAGCATGTGCTTCATCTTCTTCACATGGATTTGTGTGGCCCGATGCGCGTGCAAACGATAAATGGCAAATGCTACATCTTGGTAATCGTAGATGACTACTCACGATGGACTTGGGTTTATTTCCTTCGAATTAAAGATCAAGCTCCACAGATGATCATCACCTTTCTCACGAAAATTCAAGTTCAGCTCCGAAACACCGTCAGACAAATCAGAACAGACAAAGGAACTGAATTTGTGAACCAAACCCTTCGAGAATTTTATGAGAAAGTGGGAATTGAGCATCAGACATCTATTGCACGTACACCTGAACAAAACAACGTTGTTGAAAGACGAAACCGTACGTTAGTGTAAGCTGCAAGAACAATGTTAATCAATGCTAAACTTCCAGATTACTTGTGGGCAGAAGCTGTATCAACTGCATGCTACACTCAAAATTGATCAATGATTACAAAACGCCACAACAAAACACCTTTTGAGCTTATCCACAACAGAAAACCGAATCTCAAACACTTTCATGTATTTGCATCTCTTTGCTACCCAAATAATGATCGTGATGACTTTGGAAAGCTCAAAGCCAAAGCTGACATTGGAGTCTTTATTGGATATTGTGATAATTATAAAGGTTACCGGATCTGGAATCGTCGGAAAAAGCTGTAGGATATTAGTTTTCACATACGCATCATAACACAATCATACATAGGTGTATAGGAGATGAGTTTTAGAGAGAGAAAGTTAGAGGTTTAGGGAACTTTAGTGAGAGAAAGAAAAATCTTATTATGAGCTCCAACTCTCTACCTTGGGAGGTAGAGAGTATTTATAGTCTTACATAAAACGCCACACAACGGGCTGTGGATCAGGCATACAGTGGGTAAATACCCGTCCGTCCTCCACGGTGTTACTTAACCAAATACTACTTAACTCAAAAGAACTACGACTACGAGCTTTCTAACGATTACATATACTTGAGATGACCGACTCTTTAATACCTGGAATTTCTAATTCCTAACAATCTCCCCCTAAGGGAGGTCACCTCAATCATGTACCAAAATTACATTGAATACAAATAGATATTACATTAACAATTGTTCTTGCATTCTTGATGTAGTCCTTTGCTCCTAAGCTCGTAGTCATTAATTCTTCACATTGCATGTTTGGTTACTCCAAGTGGAGGTCTTTTACTCATCCACGTGATAAGCCAGCTTTTGAGATCATCAGCTATCAAAAATCTCTGAGACATCCTTTGTGGTGTTGGTATTATGTGATGTTGTGACTTTAGGACCGACATGCTCACATTCTGGATCATGATATCTTCTCATCAGAGTAGCGGAAGCTTTAGTTGATTCATGATATTGGCAGCAGCGTAGCAGAAGCATGGAGTGAAAATATCAGAGTCATTGATGCACTTATCATGATTTCTTTTGAGATGAATGTGTAGTGTGAGCATGCGGCTATGGGTTAACCGCTTCATTCTGATCATCTGCAAACGTAGGACGTACCTACATACAACAGTTAGCAATAAAGCGCACGAAGGTGTCTTTGATCACTTTCGTTGAATTGAGGTACACGGCCCACGGTTCCCCGTTGATCAGTACAAGTACTGCCTGTGATCAGGTAGGATTCCTAAGAATCTCCTTGACAGGGTTTCGCAACTGTTCTAGTTGTTCTCAAACCGGAACATCTCAAAGAAGACAACACGGAGTGAGTGAACCAGCGAATTTAAGTCCACTGATTGATGAAAAGAGATTTGAAAAACAATCGTGTATTGCTCAATAGAAGTTGTTTTTGCAATACAACGAAGGTTTTATTGAAAATCAATTATCAATCATAAAAACACATTTTGGTTTGAAAAATGAGTACACGATTGATGTGCTAAAGAAAAGAGTTGTTAAGCACAAATACAGGTTTTTCAAAGGTATCCGTCAATCCATAACCTGAACCAGGATTGATTCAAGAGATTGAATCGCCCCATTGTTTCTGTTCAGTTGTCACATGGTTGATCTATATAATAGATCTCACATGCCACCTACCAGGAGCTTGTTTGATGTTGGCTCCAGAAGGTTTTCCATCTTCACTGTGAATATGTTCACATATCACTCGGATGTTCAGGCAAAACCACAAGGATAATGCGTAGGACTCAAGATATAATCTCTCTTTCCACATTGTGTGAAACAGAGAGTCTTCATTGAAAGTATCCTAATGAGATTTATTGATGATCTCGTGGCTCTAGACTCAATTTGTGCATATTTGGATCCTGTGTCGGAGACTAGGGAGAGGGTCTCCTTTTTCAATATCAACAATCTCTAAGAGAAAGTCAATAGATAATGTCGGTTCCCCGTGAGAATGAAACAAGTCCTTTTAAGAGGAACTTGAGTGGTTTGGAAAGTTGAAGTGTAGTGCGTCACTGGGTCCATGACGTCTTGTCTTCAATACCGATGTTACCATCAGTAGCATATGAATTGAACCCGGTTTCTACCCTAAGGTTGAATAAATGGAGGGCTATTTGTTTTCACCCTTTTCTCATTCAATTCTTTTTAATTCTTCAACCCCTTCAGTGCTTACCGAGACTTCATTGCAAGAACCTTGTTGGGTTTGTTCCAGTACTTGCTCTACCTCAGTCCGCACTCTTCCCATATCTCACTTTTCTCCTTTTATCATCATACCTAAGGACTTCTACACTAACTAGTGGATTGTCCCTGGGTAGATCCCTCCGGTTCTGGCAGATCATGGGAACCAATACCTAACCTTATCATCCTTATATCACCGTACATAAAGTAAAGTTGGTCGGTCTATTTGGTATTGTTCATCTGCCATTGGAACCAATTGAAAACCATTTATAACTGAAAGAGAATCTCTAACAACTATAACTTTTTCCTCTGGGAGAGGGATCAGAGGCTGTGTCCTAGGTTTATACGTGTTTAACTCAGATCTCGGTGCTCTAGTAGTTATTTAGAGTAATCCTATGAAAGTTACTTCTGAGAGACAAAGTGTGTTACACCTTTCTCTCTAATATAGAACTCAGGATGCGTAATAGGAACACCAAAACGGACTTGTAGGCTCACTATACACTTGTATAAGTGTCACTTCTACCTTTTGGAAGACCTCGGTTGTAGTTTGTTCGAGGACCATCCACCGTACACTCTAGATAATATATCTAGTTGGTACACTGTTGACTTGTCTTTGTTACCCCGCTAAGTTAGAGAACTTAGTTAGGACCAAGTCCAATACCTAACTGCCTATGGAAACTTTTTGGACATAAACACGAATT
>BPTQ01000004.1:25775526-25803522 GCA_019973895.1 Chrysanthemum seticuspe | reverse complement strand
AAGTTCCAGAAGGATTTCTGTAGATGTTCGACTAGTTAGTGTTGTGGCTTCGTTTCCGTCATACCCTATTACAGTTCTACGAAGAGAGTCCAAGTCTTAATTGATACCTTCTGTCTCTTAGTGTTGAGATACTGATTAAACTTGTAAAGTTCTACTTTGGTCTACTCTCACAGATACTCATGATACACTCTAAAGTATTCGACCACTTACTATACTCCTTGTAGTCTTACTGATACGGATTGTAAGTCGACTTGAGTTTTAAACACTTGTTGTATTTAGGGCTTACCGTGTTCAAACAATGAAGACACTTCGAGTGATTTCCTAACTTCTTATGCTTAATACTCGTTGAGATACGGAAGGAAGAAGTCTTACTCTCTGTACGGTACAAACTTTTCTACTAAGAATTAGTCAAGTTTTGGTTGGTCCCTCTCTGATCGAGTAGATTACTGAGTTGACGGAAGATGAGTTTGTAGCCTTAGTGTTGGTTTCGGAGTGTGCATTCTGATGATTGTGACCTATCTCCTGAATAGGCTTCTCATCCACATCTGCATCATAGGTCTTGGCATTGCCCTCAGCAAGAAACAACAATTCCTCTTCATCCAAAGCAGCACCATTATCCTGAGCTTGTACAAGCAGCATCTTATCTCTGAAGTAATCAGCATTCTGTGGACGCTTTGGAGATGTGCAGTTCCTTGCAATGTGTCCCTCACCACCACAGTTATAACATTTGATAGGCTTAGCTTGACCTTGATTACCATTCCTTCCTCGATTATGATTACCAACATAACCTCTACCATCTCCACCTCTTCCCTGATCATACTGTCTTTCCTGAACTGGTTGCACCACGATCCTCCCATCTTTAACAGTAGCTTGATTATGTGGGTTAGATGTTGTTCTAAGGTTGTTGTTGGTTTGTGGGAGATAATTCATGTTTTGACTAATCAGAAGAGCTAGTTGGTTAATGATGTTACCCACGTGTGCATCAGCATCAGCTTGTTTGAACATAGGATCAGGAATGAGTTTGTGATTACCATTACCCATGGGTATGACTTGTGAGGCTTTGGTTGTGATTCCGATGTTTGAGTAGAAGGCAGTTGAGTCATTAGATGAGCTAGTCTCTCCCTGGTTGGTTTTGAACTGATTAAGAATCATCTTTTCAAACATGGCATGTCTCTCATTCTGAAGAAGGAAGGCATAGAGTTGCTCATAATTCGTATTCTTCAATCCTTTAGTGAGCTTCACAGAAGTAACAAACTTGTGCCATTCGGGATTTATGTTGTTCACAAATTTTGAGTTCAGCTGAATGTTAGGCATAGTCATTCTGATGTTCCTCATATCATTCACCAGCTTATGAAATCTCACATAGTACTCATAGACACTCTCATCTGGTTTCATCTTGAAATGTTCAAATTAGTCATAGAGTTGTGATTCTCTGTCTTCCATAGTTAATTCTGAACCTGAGAGAAGCATCTTGACATTATCCCATACTGCCTTTGCTTCGGTGTTGTGATTGATCAGCTTGTAGATGTCTTTAGGAAGACCTTGAAGAACAATGTTAGAAGCCCTGATATCTGCATCGAATCTCTTTTTCTCCTTATCATCAAGCTCATCATACATTTTTGGTCTATCCATTTCGTAAATAGGAGTTCCATCTTCATTAGTATCAAGTATATCTCTAGTAGTTTCAACTCGGTAGGGTCCTTCATCGATTGATTTGAGAATGTTTACCCCATTTTCTTTACCAAGACAGTACAATCTGATTCGTTGAGCCCAAGAGTCGTAGTCAGTTCTGTCAAGCATGGGTGGACGAGTATCTGAACCAGCTGTTTGAACATCCTCGGCAACAGTGGAGATGATGGTGGAAACGTTGGTAGACATGTTAACAGATTATACGGGATTTTATAACTCTATGATTAAACCGGGAAATAGATTCTTTCACGGGATTTTACTAAATCAAGAGAAAACCGTAAAAAAATCACCCAAGTCGCTAGAAGATAATGCACCAAGTCGCTAACACCTAATTCCCTATACCACCAAGTCGCTAAAGTCCCAAGTCGCTAAAAAAATGCAAGTCGCTAAGTAGTAACTCGCTAAGCCTCAAGTCGCTAGCAAAATTTTGGCAGCAATTCGCTAGACAAGTCGCTAAAGATTCAAGTCGCTAAAGAGCAACTCGCTACAGACCAAGTCGCTAACACCAAGTCGCTACCTGTAGTGGAGAGTCCACTACTTGTACTGTTAGTCGCTAGGCCTAAGTCGCTAGCTCCAAAACTGTAACTCGCTACAAAATTGCAAAGCAAGTCGCTACTAAGAAACACCTCCGTAGGTCAAGTCGCTAGCATGAAAAACAACATAAACATCACTTTTCAATCCAAAAACAACCCAACCAAGATGATTCAAGCTTACCAAATGAAAACCTAAACACTTGTGTTGATTCTAAACATAAAAGTACTAACAAAATCCAAGCTTTAACACAAGAAATCAACCAAATGATGCACAAACCACTAAACTTTTTCAAACTCAAAAACCACCTAAAAACCACTAGAAATCCAAAGATGTGCAAGATATGATCTAACCATGGCTCTTGATACCAATTGTAGGATATTAGTTTTCACATACACATCATAACACAATCATACATAGGCGTATAGGAGATGAGTTTTAGAGAGAGAAAGTTAGAGGTTTAGGGAACTTTAGTGAGAGAAAGAAAAATCTGATTATGAGCTCCAACTCTCTACCTTGGGAGGTAGAGAGTATTTATAGTCTTACATAAAACGCCACACAACGGGCTGTGGATCAGGCATACAGTGGGTAAAGACCCGTCCATCCTCCACGGTGTTACTTAACTAAATACTACTTAACTCAAAAGAACTACAACTACGAGCTTTCTAACGATTACATATACTTGAGGTGACCGACTCTTTAATACCTGGAATTTCTAATTCCTAACAAAAGCAGGCTATGGAAACGATTCATGCACATTTCGATGAGCTTACGGAAATGGCTTCTGAGCATAACAGCTTTGAACCCGGTCACAACCGCTTAAACTTCCCTCAAATCCCATCATCAGCTGAACAAAGCCCCCAGCTTACTCGTCAACAAATGGAAAAGCTATTTGCTCCTCTGTTCTGTGACGATATTGATGAACGTGTTCCAGGTGTATCCGATGTTTCCGCTGCTCAACCTGATCATACTCCTATACCTGATACACCTGCTACAACAACAACTCTTGAAGAAGCACCACCAGTTGACTCTACAACAACAGTTGAACAAACTGCTTCCAACAATGATGAACCAGCTGATGATGTTCTTAACAATGAAGTACCCCCACCTGCGGATTTTGATCCAAATACGTTCTTTAACCCGTTTGCTAATGAAACTGCTGCACCAGATGTCGCGGAATCATTAACAAGCTATTTGAATCCTCAAAATCTGCACAATGTATACCAACATCAACCCTCTACACATCGTTGGACAAAAGACCATCCTCTTGAGAATATTATTGGTAACCCGAATCAGCCAGTCGTAACGAGACAACGTCTTCACACAGATGGTGAACACTGCATTTATGCACTCACTGTCTGCCAATCTGAGCCTAAAAACATTAAAGACGCAATGACAGAAGACAACTGGATTGAATCCATGCAAGAAGAACTCAACCAATTCAAACGTCTTGAAGTATGGGAACTGGTTGAAAGACCAACAGGGGTCTACGTCATTGGTCTCAAATGGATTTGGAAGAACAAATTGGATGCTGAAGGGAACATAATCAGAAACAAGTCACGTCTGGTGGCTAAGGGTTATAGACAGGAAGAGGGTATTGACTTTGAAGAATCATTTGCTCTGGTTGCTCGTCTTAAGGCTGTTCGGATATTTCTAGCGTTCGCGGCACACTTGAATATAACGGTCTTTCAGATGGACGTCAAAACTGCATTTCTGAATGGGAAACTTAAAGAAACGGTTTATGTCAGCCAACCAGAAGGATTCGTTGATCCCGAGTTCCCGAACCATGTCTACAAACTGAACAAAGCTCTGTACGGACTCAAACAAGCTCCTCGGGCGTGGTACGATAAGTTATCATCCTTCCTCATTGCCAATAATTTTACCAAAGGTTCGGTCGACCCTACTCTTTTCATACAATATCACGGGGTACATATCTTAATTGTTCAAATTTACGTAGATGACATAATTTTTGGGTCAACACATAAAAAGTACTCAATCGCTTTTGCAAAACTAATGAAGAAACATTTTGAAATGTCCATGATGGGTGAACTTACGTTCTTTCTAGGACTGCAAGTTCATCAATCACCCCGTGGTATTTTCTTGAGTCAGTCCAAATATGCCCTTGAACTGTTAAATAATTTGGAATGAAAAACTGTGACACCTATGCCACACCAATGGCTCATACCAAGAAGCTAGACGCTGATTTACATGGGAAATTGGTGGACCCTACCAAATACCGTAGTATCACTGGGTCTCTCATGTATCTAAAAGCTAGCAGACCTGATATTGTTTTTGCCGTATATCTCTGCTCCCGTTATCAGTCGAGACCAACTGAAAACCACCTCTCTGAGGCTAAAAGAATCCTCAGATACATCAAGGGAACCATTAACTTGGGGATCTGGTATCCGAAGGATTCTGGTTTTGAACTAATCGCTTTTTCAGACGCTGATCACGCAGGATGCTTAGATTCACGGAAAAGTACTTCAGGAGCATTACAATTTCTTGGTGATAAACTGGTGTCATGGCAATCGAAGAAGCATGATTGTACATCGCTGTCGTCAACCGAAGCAGAATATGTAGCCATATCGGCGTTTTGTGCTCAAGTCATTTGGATGAGAACACAACTCAAAGACTATGGTTACGTATTTGACAGAATCCCGATGTACTGCGACAATCGGAGTGCTATAGTGATCTCGTGCAACTCAGTTCAACACTCGAAATCAAAGCACATCGATCTTCGATATCATTTCATCAAGGACCACGTGGAACAGGGTACAGTTGAATTATACTTCGTGGGTACTGAATACCAACTGGCAGATCTTCTCACCAAAGCCTTAGCTCCTGCTAGGTTTAATGAGTTGGTCCACCGGATTGGTATGCGGTGTTTGACTCAAGAGGAAGGATTGGTATGCGGTGTTTGACTCAAGAGGAACTGGATGAACTCTTAAAACATTCTTAAAACCATTCAAACACCAAAACCTCTCTTGTAAATATTTTTCAAAAACAAAATACAAAAATATAAAATCTGATAAAACAACAAAAATATTATTCTATCTATATTTCTTTTAAACATGGCAAGTACATCTCTTCCGTCAGCACTCTAATCTTTCAAAATTCAACATTTTTTCGATCAAGTGTTGAGGGGGAGAAAGAAACTATTTTTTCGATTTCATAAAACTTGTACTTGCATGTAACCATATCCCGGTTGTTTCTTTATTAATGGTGGATACATTTTTGGTTTACTGACACTCCTCGGACTAAAATTTATTAAACTTCATTATTTCTTAAGTCGAGGGGGAGTGTCGTCAATGTTCTTTTCCTAATATTCTTTGTTGGGTAACCAAAATGGAAGTTATGGGCATTAGATGTAAATGGTAAAGGTGGAGGGATTGAAAGTGTCATACGGTCAAAGTATTTTTTAACAAAAACACCTCACCTAACAACATTAACTCTTCACTTTTACTTTTACACCTAACATATCCTACGCCTAAAATTCGTTCCACTAATCCGTGTTTTGGATCATCATTTTGTAAGTTTTTCTGTGTTTTTAACATGATTATAAACAATTGTTTTGAATCGTTTTGCAAACCAACGGTTAGATTTTAACTTAGGGACAGTTTTGTGTTCTACGCATAAGCGTATGAACACATAATCATGCTTGAGTGTTTGTGGTTGAAATGGTTGTGTCAAAGTGTTTGTATAATGTCTATGATACCATTTTTATCCTCAAAACTCACCCAGATACACGAATTGAATGATCTTTGAAAACTAGGGTTTATGTGTGGAAGTGGGTATTTTCATTTGTGAACGTTTCTGGCTAATTGGTTGCTTGAAAGATGTTGTTTACAAGTTTAATTGATCATATTCATGCTCGGAATTTACCCAGAAACACTAATTGCTTATAAATTGGAAATTAGGGTTTAAGTTCATAAGAATTGGGTTTTTTTGATTTGCTTAGATTTTGATGTTATAACTTGGATAAAACGACTCTATAGGCTTCTTAAACATCCCAGAACAAGTTTGGTGTTAATCCCATGGTTAATTTGCTTACTCGTAATTCTTAAGCTTTAGGGTTTAGGTTACGCGTAACATGTGTTCTACGCTTAACTGCTTAAATGAGTATACATGATTTGATTTAAAATGGAATGAATGTATATGTTAAGATTGGTGATATGATGAACTTATTTCAGGTTTTCTACGCGTGAAAATTCAGAATCAAGGTTACTTGCCATCTACGCATAAGGATCACCTTACGATTAGCATGTTATGCGTAAGAGAAATTTTATGCGTAAGGTTCTACATAAGGGACTACGTGTATCCTGTGAAGGATATGCGTAAACAGTAACCTCTACGCATAAGGTTGACTCTTACGAGTAAGCCTTACGCGTAAGGTTCTATATACGCTTAAGCGTAAGCTCTACGCATAAGGCCCTCTTTTCCTACGTGTAATATCTCTTACGCGTAAGTCAAGAACCTACGCATAAGCTTGCATTTATGCGTATACCACTCCTGTTTACGCATAAGCTTGCCATTTCTACGCCTAAGCCTAGTTTCTAACCTAAATTATGAATTGTTACGCGTGCAAACTTGTAAATAAATAAATCATAACGCCACGAAACCAAATTGTCACCAATAAGCTTAAATGGTTAATAAGTTGTGAAAAATAAGTGATAACATAAACTTTAAAACATAAAGTTAATCAACTCACGAAACTTATCACGACGTCTTTGGACTATTGGACTAACAAGTGACATTGGACTCGTAACAATCATCGACATATCACATTCAATAAATAGACAATAAAACCAATTGTTGACTAACGTAATGTCTTTCGATATGTTGGTTCTTTTGGCTAAATATCTTTCAGATCACGACATGGACGCTCAAATGCAAAACGTGGAAGCACCAAACATTCTCACTGTTGAAGATATCTTCCCTCATGGCTATCCAACGAAGATCGGGAAGAACAACCTTAAAGTTGATTTTGATAGTTTCTCCTGTTCAGAGTCTTCATGTGAGATTGCAGTGGATATTCTGAAGACTCATCCCTATCAGAACATGCTCACTAACTCTGCTACAGTGCCGGAGATCTACATTCACCAGTTCTGGCATACAATGCAAAAGATCAAAGGTCAAAATGTTGTGACAGTGACTCTCAAAAACAAACAAGTCACCATCACACCAGCAGATTTAAAAGCTATTCTCCTTGTACCTGTCATCGAGCCAACTGAATACAATGCCACTCCAACTGAAGAGGTCGTTCTCCAGTTCTTAGTCGACATCGGCTATGATGAAGCTACCGGGGTGATCACAAAGCATTCCCATGTGGATCTTAAGAACTTTCCCCAGCCATGGCGAACCCTCTACATAATCATCACCAAATCTGTTTCTCGATGTGATAGTGGTTATGAGCATCCCAAGCTCATGGAACTACAGATCTTTTGGGCTTTGGTCAACATGAAACACATCGAAGTTGAAGCTCTGATATGGGACAACATGATGTCTTTCCTCAAAAAGCTTGGCACCAAGATCCCATATATCAGATATACCAAACTGTTGATCCAAAGAGCTCTAGGGTATAATCCTGATATTCCCTTGAGACTCAATGACCCAAAACAACACTCCGCGTTGTATGAGCCTACACTCACAGTCAGATTTAAGGAATCTACAAAAAAGAAACAAGGTGCAATGTTGCCAGATCACCTTCTAACTGATGCGGTCAAACAACTTCATTCATACAAAAGGTATTTGGTAGCAGTTGATGAAGGCAAAGTAGGTTTTCTTGATGATAAGTCCTCTGGTACACCTACTAGGAAAACCAGGAGAGGAAGTGCTGCAAGCACTGAGAGTACGAGGAAGCTTCCCAAGAGGACTCCTCCTCACAAAAGGAAAATTCCCTCTAATCAGGCCATCCCTATTCCCAAATCTGAACCACAACTAAAGCTAGTGGATGAAAGCTCTAAGGAAACTGAATCAGACGAAGAGGTCACCTACTCTGAAACTGCAACTGATGACCCTCAAACAGTAGCTAAACCTCCTAGTCCAACAGCTGACAAAGGTAAAGGGAAAACCCCAGTGCTTGAGCATGATAAGGAAAGCTCTAAAGAAGAACCAGTTGATGAGAAAAAAGACTATGAAAAGAAGTTGAAGAACCTCAGACTCAAGTATCTAGCCGATGAATTTGTAAAGGATCAAACTCGTGGCCCCGGTGGATCAAGTGGTGGAACTCATGCCACACCAGTTTCCGATGCGGTTAATCAACCCGATAAGGGAACTGGTACTACCCTCACCCACGAACAACAAAGGAGGCAGATTGAGGACTCGATCAACATTGATATTGAAGAACCAGATATGGAAAAGACTGAGAAAACTTCTGGTGAAGATGCTAAGGCTGATGAAACGGCTAAGTCTGGAAATGATGAAGATGATGACTATGATCATTTTCTTCTAGACAGTCCCGTACACTCCAAGGAGGAAACCTCTGAGCCACCAAAGGACCCAGAGTCTCCTCATGTCTCCTCATCATCAGACTCGTCTTCTCACTCTTCACTACCACCATCCAAAGGAACAACCAGATCCACATCTAAATCTGTGAAGAAACCAACTGACTCTTGGAAATCTCGGGCTAAAACAAGAATTGTACAAGCTGTCAAGCAAGCCAGGAAGAAAAACGTGACTAATCGAAAGTTGAATCTACTCGCTGACAATGTCAAATTTCTTCGTGACGAGATAGACAAGATGACAGTTGAAAGGGAGTTTGTCCAGCAGTTCATGAAACGTGATCATCAAGGGGAATTGAACGAGATGATTAAGGGATATACTCAAAAGTTCCTTCTAGACACCGTTCCTGGTGTGACAAGAGAAATGTTCATCAGACAACTCTACCTGAATCTCATGCATTTGGCTCAGTAGACTATAAGATCAACACCTCTAACCGTAACAATCAATCCAACTGATCCTATAGTGTTTTCCGATGCTGCATTGGTTTCCAAGCTAGTAACACAAATGTCAAAACGATCTGCAACATTTACTTCCTATTAAGGTAAATTGTTTGAAGCATTACTGGAATACCAACTTAAATCAGCATGCAGAGAAGAAGCTCAAATGCCTAAGCGTCCCAGAGATGATGAAGATAAGGATAAGGACAAGGATAATTAGTCTAAACGTCCAAATCAGTCTGGTGAACCCTCCTCTGTGCCACCACCACCCCTTAAGACACCAACGCCAAGACGATCTCCTCCACACTCTTCTACTGACAAACCTCAGGACTCTGAGTTACCACCCCAGACACAGAAAACCAGTGATCATTTTGAATATACTGGTGGTGACGATGAGGAGTTCCTTGAGCCCCTACAACAACCTACCTCTCCCGACAAAGCAAAGAAACCAGAATCCTCATCTAGGCCAAAGAAGAAGAAGACGAAGTCGCCTAAGACTAATGTCGTATCATGGCTAGACGAAAATGACACCGATGAATATGACTGGTTTTCTACACTTGTTAATTCTACTCCCTACCCACCTGAAGGTCAAGATCTGGTAGAAGGTCGAACATTAGAGCATGCAAAGTTAATTCAAGAAAAGTTTCGGGTAAAGAAGATGACGAAATCAGAGTTGAGACGTATCAAGAATGAAGCTTTTCAACTGCTCAAAGACAGCTCGGAAAGTTCTATAGAAGTTGAATATCATCTTGAAAATATAGCACGTGCCATGTCTAGCAACATTGATTGGCTCAACCCTGAAGCAAACATTGACTTCACCAGAACAGACAAGGCTCCATACTACACCGACTGGTCCAAACCTCTACCAATGATTGGCCAATCCGATCAACCTAAGTTTCATTTCGCTACTTCTTCAACAAAGACTTGGAATTTCTCCTACACGGTAGCGATGGTTCAAAGAAATACGCTACATAACTTACACTTCCGTTCCCGGCAGCCATATACTCCAACTGCATAGCCATCGAAGAAAAGGCTACCCACATGTTTTCCAACAGCGTGGAACAATATGACAAAGATGCAATGTATGGGATTCACCATTGGCCTGAATGCCGACGAATCTACTACAAAAGCTGCCAGGTTCAAAAGTCCAAACATGAAGTGTACACTGATAAAGGGATCGTTGCTGTTAAGCATGTTGCTCTTTCGTCTAAATGGGACTACACTTTCCTCAAGAACATTGTGGTCAAAAGACAAGACGAAAGGGGCTATTAGTTCTGTAAAGCGTACTTTCAGAATTTGTCTCTCAGTGACATTAAAGATCTATATCTTGCAAAGGTACAGGGAAGAATGAGACAATTCTCGACTGAAATCCAACGTGAATACATCAAGTCCTTACTCATCTTCATCAGAAGCATAGTGATCCAGGAATGTGTAGAAGATTTACAACTTGCTGTTGAATCATATCAGACACGTGTCAACCTCACCAGACCTCAGCTTGAGCTTCCTGACATCAACCATCTTCCACAATACACTCTCATCAGCAAACCGTTTGGAGTAGTCTACCGTAGTGAACTACATCACAACTGCTTGATGACGTGTAGAGATCTTCACAAGTTTGGAGATCACACACTGAAGAGTGTCAGGGACGGCTTGGCTTATAGGTTCAAGGCGATACATGAAGGCATTGGGTCACCAAAGCGATGGAATTCTAAGGACAGACGGGATGTGAAGAGGATCATCACTCTTATCGATGAAAGGTTGTTCAGAGGGGACCAGTTCAGAACCTTGGAAAGCTTCGTAGGTGGTCATCCCAGGATTAATCTCATAGGCTATCAACGCCCTGTTCGCATTCCTGGTGTTATTGCTGGACTACTGGATCCGACTGGTAACCCTTGATTTGTTTCTTCTATAACTATTTGGATGTATGATTTTTATGACAATGGCTTGTGCACACATAACAGTGTACAACCCGTACTTGTTAAGAAAGGACCCTGTGGTACGCTTCAGTGCCACAATCCTTACAAAAGGAGCGAAAGCTTCTTACTTTTGAGTAAAACCTATCAAACCTTTCATTTTTAAAAGGTCTTGCTCAAAAGAACAAGTACTTCCCCTTATGATTTTCAAAACCTCAACCGTTAATATCACTCGTTGAGGGGGAGTATTTGATTATAAACTTTGTTCAACAAATGTTCTTTGTGGTAATCTTCCCACAAAACTCAAAATGGTCATATTTATTCTCAACATTTCTTCAAAAACAACATTTATATGCCATTTTTGAGGGGGAGAAAATTATGTGATAAGAAATATGTTGTGAAATTGCAAATGAATCAGTGTGCTACAGACCTAACCAATGAATTGATGATCTTAAATGTTAGTAACTCGAAAAGACTTGTCCGGGACGGGTAATAATTTCAAGCTAGTTCGCTAGTGATGTAAACGTGTCTCGCAAAGGACCTGTCCGAGTAGAATGTACCATTCGAGAAACTCTTGGTAGACATGAACTTTGACGGGTTTGACAACCTTTCGAGGATTTCCACACCTTCTAGGTAGTTATTAGAGCTAGTTGTCACCTAAAAGCTGACAATATAACTCTTTAACTATGCAACGAAACCGTGTCTCGCGGGGAATTGTCTATCTTGAGTCGATCAATTCAAAAGTGCGAGCTCTTCCCTCACTATGCATATTTCTGTCAAAACTCTTAAGCACATGTGGAGGGGGAGTATTTTTGAAAATCTAAAACTCTCGAAGTGTTCAAACATATATATATATATATATATATATATATATATATATATATATATATATATATATATATATATATATATATATATATATATATATATATATATATATATATATTTACAAACACTTTGGGAAATTTTCATGAAAATGGTTTTATGGCAACATAGGTTTGTCATGGTGTTATAAGGTGACTAAGGTTAGGAATAATTGTCCTATGATCCGCCAGAGCCAGAGGGATCTACCCAAGGACACCACCAATAGTTAGAATTTAGAAGTCCTTAGGTATGATTATAAAAAGGAGAAAATGAGAATCGTAGAAAGAAGGAGTTGAAGAATTAAAAAGAAATGTAAAGAAAAGGGTGAAAACAAATAGCCCTCCAGATTATTCAACTTAGGGCAGACACCGGGTTCAATTCATATGCTACTGGTTGTCACTTGATGACACCGGTATTGAAGATTAAAAGTTGTCATGGACCCAGTGACGCATGCACTAAACCTTCTTAGCCACTCAAGTTTCTCTCAACAGAAGCTTTTTTCATTCTCACAGGGAACCCTACGTAAACTATCGGCTTTCTCTTAGAGATTGCTGATATTGAAGAAGGAGACCCTCTCCCTAGTCTCCCCTCAGGAAAACCAAAGCGCACTATTGAGTCTAGAGCCACGAGATTCATCAAAAGATCTCTTAGGTACACTTGACATTTCATCACTTGTCATTCAAATAATAAGAACGTCAGTGGTACTTTATCGAGTCCTACACAGATCTTAGCAGTCTGTCGAAAACATTTATGAGAGGTTCACAATTGTGATCCTCAGTGATTGAATGGAAACTCCTGCAAGGGTCAACATCAAACAGCCCTGACAGCAGGTCACTTTGGTAACTCCCCGTGGATTACGCTTAGTATGTCTCAAACGGTCTACAGTCATGAGGTGATGCTTCGGTGTACCTCAGCGACTCATCTGAACTGTAGGTGTACTTCGGTACATCGCGTTATCTCACTTGTGGGCCTCCAGTTCAGGAACGGCCTTTGTAAGAATTAGAGATGTGTTTTCACACTATGCTGTTAACACCCTCGAAATTCAAACTTGTAAGTGCCGAAAACCGCTTATTACTAACCGTGTTTTATGTTTTCTTCTTATGGAAGCTCTGATGCGGACTGATCATGCAGATTCCCCTCATGCTCATGCCAACCACATCATCGCTAAAGTTCTCTCATAAGGCAACACAACAGTCAGAATGATTCTTCGTTATAGTCAAATTATCTACAAAGTTTAAAGACTAAGAGAACTACAACAGTACTGAATTCCGACGTTAAAGAGCGTGTGAGCATGTTGGAGAAAGACGTGGAGACACTGGAGCAACGAAGCAGACCTGATGCAGACAACAACAACATACTATCACTACAATCACAAAGAACAAAGATCAAAGAACAAAGAAAATGATGACATCAAAGCAGAACTCTTCAAAGGAAACAATTTCTCTACACTGGGGAGATTGTTCGAATCAAGGCACTTCTTCTCACAAGAAAGAAGAATGTCAGAAGACGTCAAAGCTACTATTATTTCAGCACCTTCACCGTTCACATTATCAATCACTAACACTTAGGGGGAGATTGTTGGAATCACTCCTAAACATGATTTCAAGTGTTAGTAATTAAATGTAATAGTTAGCTTAATTATGGCCTTTATGTTTGTTATTAAGCTGAGGCTTATGTAGAAGGCCCATAAGCCTTGGCCCAAGCCTAATAAGGAAAGGATCAAAACTTGGAGTGTTGCCCTAGTTCCCTCCTATAAATACTCTTGTAATACCCTCACTTGAGGGTTGGTTGTTCAATTCACTCTTTCACTTATACGCATAACTCTTCCTTATTTCATACGCATAGTGTGTTGTGTGATTGTTCATCCGATCTCTTCTCTCCATTCTTCTATTGATGCTTGTGTTTTAAATATAGTGACCTAACAGGTCGTCAAAGAATCAAATGAGTACTTCTATATCTTCTACAGAGGCTGAATACATTGCCATGTCATCATGTTGTGCTCAAATCTTATGGATGAGATCCCAACTATCTGACTATGGATTTGTATTCAATAAAATTCCTCTGTACTATGACAACAAAAGTGCCATCACTCTCTGGTGCAAAAATGTCCAACACTCAAGATCGAAGCACATTGACATTCGACATCATTTCATCAGGGAACAAGTAGAGAAAGGTATGGTTGAGCTCTACTTCGTAAGGACTGTGTATCAGTTAGCAGACATCTTCACGAAAGCTCTTCCAAGAGATCGGTTTGAGTTTATCCTACCGCGACTCGGCATGAAGAGTCAGCAGCCAAAAACGCTTAAACGTCTTCAAGAAGAGGATGAGGAGTAAAGAAATTTCTTCACATATTCTTTGTTTATATTCTTTCAAAAAGAAAAATACAAATTATAAAACCAGCGAAAAGAAAATAGAAAAATATAAAATCAACAAAAATCCATAAAAATCAGAAAATTTGAAAATACCAAAAATATTGTTTTCTCAAGGCATGTCTTCTGGTATCGATAACATCTACGGTCTTAGAAATGTCATTCAATTATGGCACGGGTCTTTAGATGAAGTTCGAGCAGAAGGTGTAAATATTTTCAAAACATGTCTCAAACAATGGTTTACAATTACTTCATATTGTAACCTGCGCTTAAACAATGGCTTACTGTCATTTCAGGCAGTAACCCGGTCTTAATATCATGGCTTGCAATTATTACAGACTGTAACCCATTTTTAAAGAAAGGAAAGTGCTGCGCTAAATCAAATTCTTTAAATATCAAACACTTATCCTAAAAACAAAAATCAGGGAAATTTGTCGACATAAAGACGAATGTTCCTCTACAAATGTTTTTCATTGTAAAGATTCTTCTGAAAAATATTTGTTTTCACATGGTGAAAACATTGTTTGAAAATAAATCGGACTCAACTTTTTATAATCAACTGGACTCCATTTTGTCAAAACATTTGTCACTCAATCAACGATTATGGTTATTGATTGAGGGAGTGATTTCAAACATTTCAAACTTCATATTTTTAAACAATTGGTACCAAAATAATTATGTAGTCATTCTCAGTGTCAAATGCCTAACAAGTGAATAAACATACAATATTATGTACGGAGATATTTCATCAAATTTTGTTTTGCTTTTTATGCACTGTAGATGATTTACTGTACGATATTAAGTGGTGATCACAAATCAATTGGGATCACAAGTCTTTCCCCAAAAAGTTTTCTAAATGATTTAAATCAATTGGGATCACAAATCTCAAAGGGTTTGAAAGTTTTGATCGGGGGAGAGTTTGTGATTTAAACATGAAATCTGATAAAAGATGATCATTTTGACTCAAAGTGCAGGTTCTCTTTAATATGTGCTAAACGCTTTCGAATATCGATGCATATATTGAGGGAGAGCGATTAAATGTTTCTTATCAGTAAAAGTTTAAAAGATAACCACATCTTTCCCCAAAATGTTTTCTAAAGTATTTAAATATTAGACTTGATTGGGGGAGAGATTGTGATTTAAATATTAAATTTGATAAAAGTGTGATTGTTTAATTATTCAAACAAACACTACTTCCTCCATGTGCTAAATAATTTCACCTAACGCACATGTTGAGGGGAAGCATTTATGAAAGATCAAAAGAATTGAGGTACAAAACGCTTTGATATTATATCACAAATACCTTGATTGATTTTTCAAATGGTTTTTCATTTGGTTTCAAGGTGGAAAGAACAGTACCACAAGACCGACCATTTTACTTTATGCATTGGAGTTATAAGGATGGTAGGGTTACGTATTAGTTTCCATATCCCGCCAGAGCCGGAGGGATCTACCCAAGGACAATCCACTAGATAGTGTGGAAGTCCTTAGGTATGATGAAAAAAAAGGAGAAAGGTGAGAATAAGGGAAGAGTGCCGACTGAGACAGAGCTAGGACTGGAACAAACCCAACAAGGTTCTAGTGATGAATCTCGATAAGCACTGACGGGTTGAAGAAGGAAAAAGAAATGAATAGTGAAAGGGTGAAAAGAAATAGTCGTCCAATAATTCAACCTTAGGGCAGAAACCGGGTTCAATACATATGCTACTGGTGGTTACTAAGGTAACACCGGTATTGAAGACAAGACATCATGGACCCACTGACGCACTGCACTAAACTTCCCAAGCTACTCAAGTTCTCTTAAAAGATCTTGTTTCATTCTCACGAGGAACCTACATAATCTATTGACTTTCTCTTAGAGATGTTTGATATTGAAAAATGAGACATTCTCCCTAGTCTTCGCTCAGGAAACCAAAATGCACTATTGAGTCTAGAGCCAAGAGATCATCACAATAAATCTCATTAGGACACACAATTCATGAATTCTTGCTGTTTCACACAATGTGGAAAGTAAGAATATATATTAAGAGTCCTACGCATTATCCTTGTGGTATTGCCAGAACATCCGAGTGATATGTTAAGCATTAACGATGAAGAGGGAAATCCTTCTAGAGCCAACATCAAAGAAGCTCTTGGTGGGTGATATGTGAGACTCTCCAAGAATCAAACTTGTGAAAACTGGATAGTAACAATGGGGCGATTCACTCTTGAATCAACCTTGGTCCAAGAAATAGATTGACGGATACTTTTAAGAAACCGTTCAATGTGCTATACAATTCTTTTCTATAAGCACATCGACTGCGCGTTAAATTTCTCAAACAACAGTGTTTATGATTGAAACTTGATTTTTCTCATAAAACTTTTGTCGTATTTCAAAATCTCTCTCTTCATCAATACGATATTGTTTTTCAAATAAATTTATCAGCAATAAGTGAATCTCAATTCGCGGGTTCACTCACTCCGTGTTGTCTACTTTGGGACGCTCCGATTTGAGAATGGCTAGATCAAGCTGCGAAACCCTGTCAAGGAGATTCTTAGGAAATCTACCTGATCACAGGCAGTATTTATACTGATCAACGGGGAACCGTGGTTCTTGCAACCCTATTCAAAAAAAGTGAACAAAGACACTTTCGTGTGTTTTATTGCTAACTGTTGTTTGCAGGAACATCTGACGGTTGCAGCTGATCAATACTGATAAGTCAATCCATAACCGCATGCTCACACCTCAAGCTCATAATCAAAGAAATCATGATAATCTAAAGACCTTAAGCTATGCTTCCGCAACTCTGATACAAAATATCATGATCTAACAACGTGTGAGCATGTCGGTCCAGAAGTCACAAATATCACATGAAGGCGATACAACAAAGTATGAGTCAGAGATTTACTGTGGCTGATGATCTCAAAGAAAGCTCAAAGATCACCAAGTCATGGATCAGTTAAAGACCTCCATTGAAAGTACAAAGCATGCGGACTTTGAAGAATCAAAGATTATGAGCTACAAAGTAAAGAACGTGTAATAGAATGCTAGAACTCAAAATGTATTATCCATTTGTAATTGAGTTGACCTCCCTTAAGGGGAGATTGTTAGGATTTAGTAAATCCGTAAGTTAAAGACTCGGTCACCTCAAGTATTTGTAAGCATTAGAAAGCCCGTAGTCTTAGTCGTTTAGTTATTATAAGTAGTTAGTAAAGTAACACCGTAGAGGACGGACAGGTCTTTACCCACTGTATACCTGATCCACAACCCGTAGGTGGCGTTTATTATAAAAACTATAACTACCTCCTACCTCCCAAGGTAGAATGTTGGAGCTTCATAATACTACATTACTTTCTCTCACTAGAAGTTCCCATTCTCTCCACTTTCTCTCTCTAAAACTCATTCAAGTTCGAATCTTCATAAGTGTGTTTGTGTGTTTATGATAACCAATATGTTACAATTATTGAACCCACGAACATGATTCCCAGGGGTGTTTGGTTGAAGAGAGATGTTTGGAATGTAGACATGAGTGAGTCGATGATCGAAGTCATACTCATGAGACATGTTGAGACCTATATACACGGAACGAATGTTTACATAAGTATGTTAATACATAGTAAAACTTCGAGAATACGAATTTTTTGATTGGTGACACTTTTATGCATTTTTAATCACTGTTTTGGATTATAGCAAAGTGACAAGATTTGATCTCCTAACGTTTTTATTATCTTGTTTTCATTTATTAACAATGATAACCCTACATTTCTAATTCACTCTTTTTAACACTTAGTGAAACTACTTATTATAGCAAGTTTTCATAAAATGATTTTTAGGGTGATATTAAGGTGTTGTGTAGGCAAAGGAGAAGAGTGCACAACAATTCTGTCATCTATTCTTCCGGTTCCCCCGGTTCCTTTTGAGAAGGGATCCTGCCAGTTATGGACCAGGGAACCGGGAGACCTGAAGAGGTGACAGGTTCTTGTTATGGTTTTTTATGCACATTTTATTCGTGCTATTCATAGTTTTACATTTTAAACTATGTGTGTTTTAGTAAATGTGATATCTTAAAGCATCACTAATGAATTTAAGAAAACATCGAGATTTTGAGTGCTTGTGTGAGAGGAAAAGGAAAGCATATTACGCGGAAATGAAATAAGATAACTAAGACATCATTTATATTTCATTTCAATGCTTAAAGCAATACAAAGGATTGGTTAGATGATACAAATGTAGATTAATAAAACAACAAACATATCTCCATGCGAGAATGTAATCATGGGGTAAACGAGGGTGATGAGCGATATGACAATGATCACGAGAGCGATGTAAACCATGATGACGAAGTTCTTCCTTGGGTTAGATGAGATGATGAAGAGGATGAAGATGTGAGTGTGTGAGAAATTTGAAAGTGGAAGATTTGAAAAATAAGATTTGTTGGAGAGAGAGTTTGATGTTCGAGATTTTATGGGGAATGAGGAGTTTTTGAAATTTGTGTTTTGTTTTATTTGTGTTCAGAAAGATTAGATTTTGAGAGATTAGGTTCAGAAAACACAAATGGACACATCTAGGTTTAGATGGACGATGACACGTAAGCACGAGGTTCACTAGGAACACCATGTATATACCACATATATCATATAAATACATTTAGAAATTTATGAGATAAAGAGAAAAATAAACAAATAATTTGCAAGTAGTGACATGTATAGATCAAGCACACATTTAGAGATAAGTCTTATAAAATTCATACTTGTATTGCAATTTTGAGTGTCCTTTAAGAACTATTAATGGACAACTCGAGGTTCTTCGAGATCTACTAGGTAATAAGTCTTGACAACGTTTTGGAAAAGTTATCTTGTTACCGAAGAATCTCGATGACCTGCTTATTTCAGAATCTACTAAACAAAATGACAACCAAGATTAGTGCACTTTGTAATATAGAACTAAAATAAGATGTAAGATAAAATAGATAATATCTAACAATATCCAAAAAAAATATATTCTTGAAACATAGTTTTTGTTTTTAAGAATTTTTCTTCTTTGTAGTTTTCAAACATACACGGATCGTATCAAGTTTTTAAAGTACAATATACTCTAATAAACTTGGTAACAAAGCTCTGATGCCAATTTTAGAAAACTGGAAGGGGGGGTTGAATAGTTTTGCCGATTAAAACTATGTTTTAAAGTATTTAGATTGATATATGTCAATCCATTTAGATCATGTGTTGGATATTGATAGATAGACATAAAAATAAATATTGCAAAGAAATAAAGAGTAATAGAACACAAAACCACCACACAAGTATTTATAGTGGTTCGGCTACAAGGACTCCTTCCTTGCCTTACTCCACTCGCAAAGTACCCAACTCAAGAGTTTCTAAGCACTACACAACACACGCTCCTTAATATGGCGGAAAAGCCTTCACAACGTCGCCTACACTTTATCCAGTACATGGCTAGGCACCGAGTTCTTCCACGAGGTAGAACCAAACCTATCACAACATCGCCTACAATTTATCCGGTACTAGGCTAGACACCGAGTTCTTCCACGAGGTAAAACCAAACCTATCACAATGTCACCTACACTTTATCCGGTACTAGGCTAGACACCGAGTTCCATTACAAAGGAGGAACAACTACCCAACACTACAACCTAAAGGAGACAAACTCTTTTTTACAACACTTTAAAGGATATCAATAACCTTTTACCCAAACTACACAAATATACATTGACGCCCCATATCGAATGTACACCTTCGGCACAATACACCAATTCCTTCAATTTGACATACTGATGGAGGAAGAGAAGAACTATCAACAAGATGCATTTCAGTGGTCTTGATGATAACGAAGCTTAGCAACTCATGACCTTGAGCTTGCACGTCTTCAAGAGGTTGTGATCTTGCCTTTAAGAGGAACCTAGAGAATCACACAAAGAGAAAACTACATAGAATGATCCTTTGGATATGAGGTTAGAGAGGTTAGATCATAGAGAGAAGATACGTCTAAAAGAGGCTGAGCAAAATAGAAATGGCTCACTATTTATACGCAATATGCCTACAGTTCACCTATATCTGGCGGATCCGTTACCCAAGGATTCAGCCAGTGCAATCCAAGGGATCCGACAGCTGGGTCAGGCTAGTCCGGATTTTAGATTACAAACTGGGTTATGAGTTATGGGTTATGGACCATGGGTCATGGACTTTGGATCGTGGATACCCAACAAGATACATTGTACCTAGTCAATGGGTCATGAGTCTTGGGTCATGGGTCATGGACTTTGGGTCATAGATCATGGATAATATCCAACATGATTTCATGCATGATGTCATACAATGGATCATGGGTCTGGATCATGCTCCATGGGTATGGGTCATGGACTTTTATTTTTACCCATCATTTACCCATTACAAGTTATACTAAGCAGATATATATTTTTATAAAGTATAAGTAAACAAAATTACTTGTAAGTGTTTTATAAAAACGGTTTTGGTTTTATATAACTTATTCAACTAAACATGTTTTGATGATTTTATATGTTTAGTAAACTATTGGCTCAAAGCTTTTACGTATTTTATTTATTTCGTTAAAATGGTTTTACTATTATTATCGACAAAACATTAGAAGATCGTAAAATATAAATAAATGTTTCTACGGTTTATTTATATTAATAAGTTGTATTGTGTCTTCCTACAGTGTGTATGGCTCAACGCCTTTTCAAAAAAGTGTCAAATCTTAAAAGATACTGGTGTTGTTGTGTTTTGTGGGATATATAAAAAAAAACTATAATACATTTAAAAGGATTTAAACGCGTGTAAACTAATCAACTGGTTGTAGCTTTGTAGGTTTGCATTTTTATTTATTTTTTCATTGAAGTTCCTTAACAATCACATTAATTGTAGATCATAGGTATTGACAAATCAATAGACATAGGTATTGACAAATCAATAGATGTATGTCTTAGTGCATCAATTAATTGTACACATTGCATGAATGGTTGTATTACTTAATTTTCTATATTAGTAGCTTGCTTTTGATTGTACCATGTGGTAATATAATTATATTTTTGAGTGAGGGGTGTTTTAAGAAGAGTATTAATTATATGGCTAATTTTGAGACTAGCCCAGTCACTAAAAGTGGCGGGCTTTTTAAATCACTTTAGTGGTTTTTTTGAAATAGATCAA
Source organism: Chrysanthemum seticuspe (assembly GCA_019973895.1). Lineage (NCBI taxonomy): Eukaryota > Viridiplantae > Streptophyta > Magnoliopsida > Asterales > Asteraceae > Chrysanthemum > Chrysanthemum seticuspe. The sequence goes on along the minus strand of BPTQ01000004.1, from coordinate 25,782,054 downwards.
GCGACTTGCGACTTTTAAGTTTTAATATTAAGGCGACATGTGTCACTAAATAAAGTCGCGCCCAATCGCTGTTGTAGTACTTTTGTAAGGGCTAAATAGGTGTATTTTTTGAGCGAAATATATCCAGCAACTTTTCCATACTTTGAGCGACCTTCTATTTTGTCATTTCCTACTAAAAAAGTCAAACTTCATAAAATATAATTTTATTCAGTTTGCCTATTCCCAATGTTGAGCAACCTAAACGACTTACGGCTTGGTATTTTGAGCGACTTTTTTTACTTTTCACTCTTTTGTACCTACGTCAGTACAATTATTTTAAAAGTAATACTTTTTTAAAAAAGTACTGACATTGGGAAGGGGCAAGTACAAAAATATGAAAAGAAAAAAAAAATCGCACAAAGTACCAAGCCGTAAGTCACTTAAGATACTCAACATTGGGAAGAGGCAAAAAGAATAAAAAAATATTTTTCAAAGTTTGACTTTTTTAGCAGGAAATGACAAAATAGAATGTCGCTCAAAGTATAAAAAAGTCGTTGGATATATTTCGCTCAAAAAGTACATCTAGTTAGCCTTTACAAAAGTATTACAACAATGATTGGGCGCGACTTTTTTTGGCGACACATGTCGCCTTGATAATAAAACTTAAAAAGTCGCAAGTCCCTCGGTATATTTCAAGAAAACCACTAAAGTGAGTCAAAAAAACCCGCCACTTTGAGCGACCGGGCTAGTCTCAGAATTACCCCTTAATTATATGTGTTGAGTTAACGTATTTGTGCATTAAATAGTTGCAAACATTGCTTTCTAATTAATTTGTAATGCTTAAAAATTGTTTAAGAAATCTATTAAAAACAAAATAGAAAAAAGTGCTAAAAGGCTTTATAGGTGCTGTAGATATAGACTAGTGCCATTGCAATGCACAGATAACTGAAAATCTCGTTACTGAACAACGGGGCCATTTTTGAGGGTGTGTAAGATAAGCGACCGCTCAAGGCCGCAAAATTTTTAGAGGCCCTAAAATTTGTCCCATTAATAATTATATGTATGTGTACATATATTTTTCAGGAAGAATAAAATATTTAAATAAGAAAATATCTGAAATGAGTAATATGTTAGAATGTTTAGATAACTAATTGCATTATATATTAAAAACGGTGACACTTTATACATAACATTCTTTCTCGAAAAGCCTCATTATGTGATTTTGTCCAGAACCCTCAAAAATTTCATAAATTCATGAGACGGCCCTGCTGAACAGTGACGTGTGGTGAAAAAAGTTTGTGAGTTAAGGACTAATTTTGAGTTCTTGAAAGTCGAGAGACCATGAGTGTTGACAAAAGCAAATAACATGGATGATCCATGTAATATGGGTAAGGAGTAAAAGGTTAGGCTTGTGTTGTAGGTTTAAATGGGATAACTCTTCCCCAAAATTCATTTTGGTTTGGTTTCTTTGTGGAGACACTAATAGGACCAAGATGATGAATCGCACAAGATCTGCTGTAAATGTTTTCTTAAAATCGAAAGGTACGAAATCTTTTGCTCATCCTTCAAAGAACCCTTTTTCGTTAGGTTTAAGATTCGGTTCCATGTTTTATTGTACAAATGACGAATCATCAAAAGTTGCAAACTTGAATGATGCTTTGAAGCTTTTCAATGGAATGACTCAAAGACAACCACTTCCATCTGTTGATAAGTTTAATCAGTTGTTGAGTGCCGTTAACAGTATGAAGCATTATTCTACTAGTGTAGATTTTTATAAGCATATGTGCTCACTTGGTGTACCTGTTGATTATGATACTATGAACGTTGTTGTGGACTCTTGTTGCCAATTGCGTTGCGCGAACAAAGCCGGTTTTGCTGTCTTGGGGAGTTGTCTCATGAGAGGTGTTAGTCCTGATGTGGTCACTTTTAGTAGTCTCTTGAACGGACTTGTTCGAGAAGACAAGATTCGCGACGCAGAGAAATTGCTCAAGCGCCTCATTAACAAGGGAGTTTGTGAACCTGACTTAACCATGTACAATACAATTATTAAGGCACTTTGCAAGGTAGGTCCTGATGATGGTGTTAAAACTGCCACTGATTTGCTTAGCCTAATGAATGAAAGAGGTTGTAAACCGGATATTGTTGGATATAGCGCCGTCATTGATGGTCTTTGCAAGGACCAACTGGTAGATGAGGCTTTTGAGCTTTTTAAAGAAATGATTAACAACCAAGGTATCACACCAGATGTCTTCACTTACAACTCTTTAATTGATAGCTTTTGTTACTTGGGTCGTTTGCGCAAAGCCTCTAAGCTGCTAAAACACATGATGGATAAAAGCATCTCTCCAGATCGGCAGACTTTTAACATACTAATTAAAGAATGTTGCAAAGAAGGCCATATCGGAAAAGCTGAAGATCTTCTCTACATCATGATGGAAAGAGGTTTTCATCCGGACACTGTAACATACAATTCACTCATAGATTGTTACTCTTCGCAGGGTGATACGGCCAGCGCAAAAAGAACTCTTAATGGAATGGTTTTCGCTGATGCTGCTCCTGATATTGTTACTTATAACATTATGTTAAAGGGGTATTGCAAGAAGCACCCTTCCGAGGTGGACCGAGCCATCTGTACTTTTCACAAAATGGAGGAAAAATTTATCGGAACCAATGAAGTCACTTACAAAATAATTATAGAAGGGCTTTGTAGTGTTGGGCGTAGCCCAGAAGCACACGAATTTCTTAAGAAGATGCATGCACAAGGTTACATGCCCGATGAATTTACTTATCATCTTCTTTTAGAGTGTTTGTGCTCCAGCGATCAAGTGGAAGAGGCGATCTCGTTGGTTACTTTGATGGGTCCTAGCAACCCTAACAGAGATATGTATGAGTATAATTTCCTTATTCAGTGGGCATTCATATGTGAGAAGCTTGATATTGCAAGGGCTGTTTTTGATGACCTTCCTGTCCAGGGTATGACACCTAACGATCGCACATATGAGTTGATGATTCATGGTTTTTGTAGTGAAGGTCTCGTGAATGATGCAAAACATATGTTTCTTCAAATGAAAGAGAGTGGTTTTACGCCAAGTAATGGTACTTACATTGCTCTTCTTCAAGGATGCCTAAAGAACAAGCACTTTGATGATGTAGAGATGCTTTTACAGGAAATGGATGGAAGTTCCTACTATCTCGATGTTTCAACGTTGGCATTGCTAAGTAATTCAATCGCAGCTGGATCGCTATATATCACTATTTTTAAAATAATTAGGAAGCTTGTGCCACAACGTTTGATGGAGTCTCCTTGTTTTTCTGCACTGACAGCACTCTGTGAGACAAACTGAACAATCGTCTGGATCCGAGTTATCATGTGGGAGGAGAAAAGAAGATTGTACCTGCTAGTATGTTGAATGTATTTATATTTTTGTTACGTTCCTAATTGTATCTCTGGTAGTGGATATTAGTATTTTAGTGTCTTATTCAACTAGTTTTTCCTTTATTGTGACATGCTATTTTGAATTTTGAACTTGTTGGTGCAATGTGGTTGTTGTAGCTTGATTATTAAGCCAACAACTAGTATTTTTTAAAGGGTAATTATGAGAATGCATGTTTTGCTCAAGGTGTCAACACTTTTTAGGAAAAAAGTTGGGGTATTTCTAAAATAGACTTTGAGACTTGCGACTTTTCTACTTTTCATATAAGCTTGACAAGTGTCCTTCGAAGTTTGTGTACCCAATCATTTTTTCTGACTTTTACAGCTACGATTGTACAGCGACCGAATCTAAGCGACTTTTTTTGGAATCTTGCGATTTTTTATTTTGTCCTTTAGTAAAAAAAAGTCAAAGTTACGAAATTATTTTTTTATACATTTACTTCCTTCCCGAGGCTGAGCGACTTAAGCGAAATAATATAAGCGACTTATTTTCTGTACACTGTTTGTACCTTTTATACTTTTTTAACAGTACTTTTACACTTTTTTTTTTAAATTTTTTCCCTGTTTTTAAATTTTTTACCCAAACACAAACACACACACTAACACTCACACTAACACTCTTACTACCAGAAAAAACACAATTCAAAATTGTGAAACCCTAAATCAATCCCTAATTATTCAGTCAATTAAACTCCAAAATGGCTTACATTCCCCAATATTTTGATGCTAAGGTAACGGTTCGTTCCCAGGTTAAGTTGTTTTCGCAAATTAATTCTAAATTGTTAAGCAATCCAGATCGAATGAGGCTGTTCAGAGCAACTGTTTTTGGGCCATGGTTAGATATTCCTCAGCTAGGTAAAGGCAATCATATGGTTAATTTCGTTTTACAACACCAGGTATATATCGACAAACTTCTTGATTCTTGTCCCCCCATTTTATACAAAATTGGGAACAATGTATTGAAATTCGGCCGGGAAGAGTTTCTATTGATGACTGGATTTCGTTATGGTCGTTTGCCTCCCCCTGTAGAAATTGATCGAAGTCCTTTTGCTTTGCGTGTCTTTCCTGAAAAACAATTTATAAGAAAGGTAACTGTAAAAGGGAATGAGCTTTTTGATTTGTTTGGGAATGACACAGAATTTTCAAAGTTATCAGCTGAGGATGCGGTAAGGGTATGTCTGTTGCTAGTCGCTGAGGTCGTGTTCATAGGTCGTGGACCGTGGTACATTGTTGACAATCATTTGTTGCAATTAGTTGAGGATTTTGGGGCATGGAATGCATATCCATGGGGAGAGTTCTTGTGGACCCGTTTTTACAAAAAGTTAGCCAATGTGGTACCCCGGCATTACAATGCTCACTACAAAGAGAAATTGCAAGAAAACCCTTCTACAATTGCAACATATAATATTTCTGGCTTTTTCTTGGCTTTTAAGGTTAGATGTGTATACATTTATGAACATCTCAGTTTTTGTTTACTAGCAGTTCATACAATGCTTTTATTCTTTTCGTTTATTTTAGATATGGATTCTTGAGAGTTATCCCACTAGCACTTCATGGTGGAACAAAGACCCGTCAAAGATACCACGTTGTCTTTGTTGGTCAAAGGGTAAAACATTTGCCAAATGCCATTATGGCAAACTTTTTGGTCCTGTAAGCATTTCCATTTGTTTGTATTTGTCAAATAAGTTACGACTTCGTTATATTTGTTTTTAACTTTATAATTGTTTGTTTACTAGGGTTCTATTCCAGTATTGGATCTTCTTCCAACAAATGCGGAAATGTTACAACCATGGTTTGCACCAAGTAACGCATATTTGAGCCAATTGGATGGTCTAGAAGATCAATTACCTGCCGATGATCCCACTAATGAGGTAAGCTGCCCCATTTGTGCAAACCATGGTTGTATTCACGTTGACAATTGACCAATGCACATTCTGTTTCGATCTTGCTTTGTAGGTGCATGAAGAGGTGGTGATAACTGATACAGATGTGGCGTTAGGTGATAAAGAGGTGGCTATAGTCAATAATGATGTGCCAGTAGCTGATAAAGGTCAAAGTTCCAATCAGCTAGACATAGATGCCGAGTTTGACGATATTAACAATAGACTTGCCGCTGTAGAGGAAGCTCTAAAGATAAAGATACAACCCCAGGCCAATGTCGGAGTCCTTAATGATATTAAAAATAGACTTGCCGTTGTTGAGGAAGCTGTAAAGATACAACGTCCAAAGGTGAACATGGTCTTTACATTAATTTTTAGGATATATGTTTCGTAAGAACTTTGAATTAGAAAACGAGACACGTATATTACAACTTCTTTTAAAAACTCGTAAGTCGTAAGTATAATGAGGATTTGTTGTAAATGTACCCACACGTGATTTTCATGAGTCCTTGGAGTTGACCTGATAATGTATACTTGGGAGGCTATTTTGTAAATTTGATATATCCACTGCTAGCGTCTATCAAACCCCTGCTAGTGGTTTTCAATCCACTTCTAGCAGGTTCCTGTTAATGTATCACTTGAGGGGCTGTTTTGTAAATTTGATGTATCCACTGCTATCGTTTATCAAACCACTGCTAGTGTCTATCAAACCACTGCTAGTGGTTTCAATCCACTGCTAGTGGTTTTCCTGATAATGTATACTTGGGGGGCTGTTTTGTAAATTTGATACATCATTTAGATAGGTATTTTTAATGGTTTTTCACCAACTAATGGATTATATACATACATTATTCAGTATCAATTGCAAATAAGGCAATGTGTTGATGAAAATTTGGCTTCTAATGGATTATACACTTTAATATTTGTTAATCTTTAGTAGTATAATTGATTGTATATTTTAAATTTCAGACTTCAACTCATACGCACGACAAATCAGATGAGGATTGTTTTGGCCAAAATGCCATGGAAATTCAGACGTCAAGTCCAATTCATAATGAAAACTGGAATGGTAGTCCTAGTTTTTCTGATCTTCATTCTCGTGATGTTGATTCGGCTGATTATAAAAAGGTTATGTTCCTTTTAGTAGTACTTTTTTATTTTATCATTTTTTTGTTACATACCTAAATCAGTTTGCTTAACTACAGAATTCCGACAAATCGAGTTGTGTTAATGCTG
>BPTQ01000004.1:25731950-25775426 GCA_019973895.1 Chrysanthemum seticuspe | reverse complement strand
TAATATTAGGGTTTTGATACGCGTAGGATTACTCGTAACTTTGATTCTGCCCAAATGTGTTTCTAAACCAGTTTTTTGTTATGGAATAGCTTCAATAGTACCAAAAGAACACAAGAGTGTGAATTTTGATGTACCAAAATCGCTAAACGGGTTACGCGTAGAACGACACCCACGAACAAAAACAAGCTTAAAAACGTAAATCCAAGCGTAAAGTTTGAAACTTTTTGCCAAAAACAAGTATTTTAACACCTCAAAACATTGAAAGTACAAGAATCTTGGATTAAAAAGTGTAAAAAACGAGTTTTTAAGATAACCAAAGTTAGCGTTATCTCTACGCGTAAGATTCAAAATCAAAACTTCAAAAACAAACGAGTACACCCAACTATTTGGTGATTGATACCACTGTTAGGTCACTAGTTTTACAACACAAGCTTATAGAGAAAGATATAAGGCGATTGAACAAGTATCAAACACACACACACACAATATTGTAACCGGTTATGCGTAGGAGGTGAGTGAAAGAAAATAACTTGAACAACCAACCCTCAAATGAGGGTTTACAATAGTTTATATAGGCAAGGAGCTAGGGCAACACTCCCTCTCCTTCCCTATTCCTTATTGGGCTTGGGCCTCAGCTTATGGGCCTTCTACATAAGCTGGACCTTAAACAAACATAAAGGCCATAATAAAGCTACCTATTACATATGAAATATAAATACTTGAAATACTGTTTAGGAGTGATTCCAACAGTGTTATATATCCATTTCTGCCATCTATAACTACTCTTTGCTTTAGTCTTAGTGAATGCACTAGGTGGTACTACATTCTTTGGAGGTGAAACTGGAGCTACAGGGATAGCAATGTTTGCCTTAGAATCTAAAGAAGGTGGTCTACCAAGCACAGACTTAGAATGATTAGTGGGCCTAGAGGTATTCCATTTCTTAGGATTCCGTAAACCAGAGATAATAGCTTTAGCAACACATTTGTCATGACAATCAGAATTCATACTTTTACGACAAATAACACAAGGTGCATCAGACTGAATATCAAAAGTACTTAAGGGTTTAGCATTCGTTACATCACTATTTCTATTACATTTGCTAGACGCAATATCTGTAGTGGAAGCAACGTGAGTCTTATTCATAGTCCTAGGGTGTTCTTCTACTTTAGCATTCCTTATTGATCTTTTCTTAGGTCGCAACTTCCTATTCTTCGATTGACTGCTCCTAGGCTGTGAAGTGCGGACGTTTGGAAAAGACGCAACTATTCCTGTTTCAGTAGAAGGAAGCACGTTAGCAACTTGTGATTTGGTAGTAGGGATTCCAGGTTCACGATTACTAAGTGTGACTGGTGCTATTCTCTTAATCACAGTAGGCGGAAGTTGTTCATACTTTCCTAACATTTCTCTTAACTTAAAGATAGTGTGAATCAAATCTTGATTTTCAGAACGAAGATTTCCCGAAAAATTCATGACTTCCTTAGTGTGTGCAAGAAAATGATCAAGCTCGTTTGATGGTTCATCACGAGTCTTTTTAAGTAAATCAAATATGACACCATATTCCTGTTTAACTTTCACAAGTTCTTGTTCATATTTAGAGATTTGACATTTCAAAGACACGTTTTGATCATCCAGTTGCTCAAATTTTGGATTAAACGATTTAGATTGCAACTGGTTGATTTTCTTTTGCAAAGCAAGTTCACGATTTTGACAATCTTTTTGACACCATTGAAGGCGACGTTTTGCATTTGAAAGCTCATTAATCAAACGTTCATTTTCAGCTTTTAAAGACTCGATTTGATGCACATTATAAGTATTTTCAACAGTAACAACAGAATTAACAGAATCAGCCAAGATATAATCAGATGCATATGGCAAAGAATACAAAAACACAGTATTATGGACATCAGCACAGATTACAGCTTCCAAGAGTCGATCAACATCTTTTCTCAACATTTTCTTTTTATGTTTAGTATTAGAAATAGATGTTTCTGTTTTCTCGAAAATGACCTTCATCAATCCAAGTTCCTTATGAAAATCTTTTTCCCAACACAATGCACAACTTTTCAAATTTTTAACATTGGGTAAAAGATTTTTCTGAAAAATGTCTCTTTGTTCTCGCGCCAGAGGCAATTGAAAATGTTGAACTTTGATTTCAGAATGATATTCTATCTGATGTTCTAAAGTTTTGAGGTCAGCCATGAAAATGTCAAAATATCTGAGAATTTTTCGATTTTCAGGTTTTGAATTTACTTCACTAATGGAAGGTAAAGGACCATAAGTTTGTGCATAATCTGGTTTGGGATTAACATAAGACTCAAACTGTTTAATGATAATCCTTGGTGTGTTAGAAGAATCTGTTGGTTCAACGAAAGTGACAGCCTTAGAATAGTTAAAAGGTTTGTTATAAACAACTTTTTCTAATTTTGATCGACTCTCGTCTTCTGCATCTAGTTCCTCTTGACGATGATATTCAACAACACTCATAACAGAATCATCAATTTTATATTCTGCACTGGAAACTTCAGGATTTGGTTTGAATGCTTTGGTTGAAAGTTTTGGTTTGTAATCAGCAAGATTTGGTCCATATCCATTTGGATTGGGTTTTAAAGTGAACTTTTCAATAGCTGTTACTGACTCACCATGTTTGTAAACAACAGTTGTAAACTCTTTGATTTTGTGTTATAAGCCAACAATTTCTTCCAGTTGGTCATCTATTCGTTTCGTTGAATGCTTTTTGTATGCAGAGAACTGTTTTTGACAATTTAACAACTCAGCTTTGGCTTTTTCATTTTCCAAAGTAAGCTTATTAATTTGTTGTTTATGTTCATGTTTCAGTTGTTCTATCTGAGACAATAAAGCATTCTTCGAAGCGGCTAGATCACGCATCTGTCGCTCTAAATATTTTTCGTTTTGATGAGACTTAGTAAAAGCGGCTTCAAAACTTTTTCACGTTTTTCTTGAGTTTTGAAAAAGTTGAGTTGCATTTGTAAGCATTCAAAATCCTTGGTTGACAGTGCATTTTTATTTTTTAAGGTCTGATTTAATGCACAACATTCTGCAATTTGGGATTGTTGGTCTTTAAGTAATAGAACAAGATCTGGATGAGGCAAAGGTTCGGCATGTTCAACGTGAGTCACAATATGATCATTATTTAGATCCTCAAGTATAACCACGGAGTCAATTTGATTATCAAAGGAAACCATAAGGTCATCTTGATCGTCAAATGTAACTACGGGGTTTATTTGAAAATCGTCAGAATGAGATGTAGATGACTCATTTTGAACAGTCTGAGCCGTGCCGGATTCAGATATTGGTGGAGATATTAGTTCAGATATGATGATGGTTTGTTCGGGTACCTGAGACAAGCCATCAGTATCATACACTGGGCCTGTTTCACTCATGTGTAACTCACACATATTAGCCATCAACATAACAGCTGCATTGGCCTGCAAGTCCTCCATATCATCATCTGAGTCTGCATCTGCCATAAAGCTCTGTTCTTTGTCTATGAGAGATCCACCAGCTTCATCCTTAAGAGCCAAAAGTAAAGCCTCTTTGAAATAAGCACTGCCCTTAGTCCTCGGATTTGGGCATGCATTAGCCAGGTGTCCCTTCTCATTGCAGTTGTAGCATCGAAGACCATTCAACCCATTCTGAGCATTTCCCTGTTCCACCACTTGAGCTCTGTTGTTGTTCCTACCCATAGCATTAAACCCTTGACCACCGCCCATCTGACGACCATAACCACGATTCTGAACTTCAACTCGTCCATTGTTCACAACAGCCTGATTCCTTGTGTTCGATGAGGAACGAATACGATTGTTGGATTTGTTGGTATAACGGCCAAAAGCATTAGCAATCATAACAAATCCTTGTTGCAATGCTTCGAACCGATCAGTTTCCTCATTAACTTCACTGACATATGCTTGATCATTGTTGTTGTTGTATGGAACCAATTGAGTTTGTTGAGAAGATTGTTATGATGGTGTGATATTGGCAGTTGGTAGAGTTGCTTGTGGAGGAGAAGAACCATTTTGAGCATACAAGGCAAGTTGTTGATTTTCCGGATGTGACTATGAAGCAGTTTGTGCACAGAGAATCTTTTCATTTCAACTTCCTTTTGATGAGGCTTCAAGTAATTGTACAACAATCCGTAAGACGCATGATGCATATCCTTCGCTTGACGGGGGAAAATGACATACTTCTCCCATTCTGGACCAAGACTACTTAGGAACTTTGTATTGACAGCAATACGTGGCATGATGTTGTGTTTATCCAAATCATTAATGATGTCTGAAAATTGATGATGATAAGACTCAAGTGTCTCCCCAGGTTCAATCATGAAGTGTTCATAAGCCAAGTAAATTTTGGATTCCAAATCCTCCTGATTGAGTACAGTTCCTTCCATGAGTAGATGAATTTGTTCCCACATTTTCTTTGCAGTCTTTTGAGCATCAACACTACGAAGAATTGGGTTTGGTAAACCTAAAAGGATATATTGCATTGCAAGCTCATCAGCTTCATAGTGTAGAAGTTCTTGTGGATTCAGATCTGCAACAGTAGCAATGTTTGTTTGTTCATCTCTTGGTGGAGTAGCATTAGGATCTCCGGGTATGGTGACAATAGGCATATGAAATGGACCTTCCAAGATAACCTTCTTTAAGAACTTGCCATGTGGCTTCTTCAGATCACAAAATCTAAAGAATCTAAGCATCCATTGGTCGTAATTTCCTGGAGTGAGCATTGGAGGTCTATCAAGTGATCCAGCCTCATGAATTGATTGTTGGCTACTTAAAGCTTCACACATTTTGCCAAACCATGTCGGTTCCTTCATAGTGTTCCTGGATGGATTTGATTGTATGAGTCTGTGTAAGGTAGTACTTGAAGACTTGGTGGTGGTTGAACCATTTGAGGTGGTGGAATTGCACCAAGTTGTGGAATATGTTGTTGATTAAATTGTTGTTGATAAATTGCTTGTTGTTGATGCCATTGTTGATGTTGTGGAGTTAATTTTTGTAGTTGTTGATTATAAGTGTAAGGGAAATAGTTAGAGTATGGTGGTTGTGACATGTTGATAAACTTGTGTAGTAAAAATGGATCTTTGTAGTCGAATGAACCTTAGTTGATGAAGTGTCCTTAGGCGTAGAAATCACAATAATCCAAGTAGCAATTATGCGTAAAAACACCAAAATTACGCGTAACAATCAAGAGTTACGCGTAGATTTAGCTTACGCGTAAGTAGGGAAAAGACGCTAAAGTTATGCGTAGACACAAAGTTAGGCGTAGAAACTTATGCGTAGGATTACCTTATGCGTAAGACTAGGCTTAGGCGTAAGATGAATCTTATGCGTAGGATTTCTACGCGTAAGCTTTATGCTTATGCGTAAGTTTAGGGTTTTGCCTAAATGATCTTTTACACTATCAAAGTGCAAAAGATATCCAAAGTTGACGTATTTTCAGGATTATCCAAGCAAGAAAACACGGAGTAAACCACGAAACTGAAGATCAAACCACGGATAAAGTTACGCGTAAGATTAGGGTTTTGATACGCGTAATCTTACTCGTAAAAATGATTTTGCCCAAATTTGTTTCTAAACCAGATTTTTGTTATGGAATAGCTTCAATATCACCAAAATAACACAAAAGTGTGAAACTTGATGAACCAAAACGGCTAAACGGGTTACGCGTAGAACGACACCCACGAACAAAAACAAGCTTAAAAACTATGATCCACGCATAAAGTTTGAAACTTTTTGCCAAAAACAAGTATTTTAACACCTTAAAACGTTGAAAGTACAAGAATCTTGGATTCAAAAGTGTAAAAAATACGTTTTTAAGCGAACCAAAGTATCACGTTATTCTACGCGTAGGACCAAAAACCCACTTCAAGAAATAACAATTCACCCAACTAGTTAGGCGATTGATACCACTGATAGGTCACTAGTTTTACAACACAAGCTTACTAGAAAGAAATAGAGAAGAGAAGATAGGCGGATGAACAATCCAAACACACACACGCGTAGAAACAATAAGACGGTTATGCGTAGCACATGTGAAAGAGAATGAATTGAACAACCAACCTTCAAATGAAGGTTAATACAAGGTATTTATAGGAGGGAAGCTAGGGCAACACTCCTCGTTCCCATCCTTTCTTTAATGGACATGGGCCTTCTACATAAGCTTAAGGCTAATAACAAACATAAAGGCCATAATAAAGCTAACTATTACATATTAATTACTAACACTTGATTATGGTTTAGGAGTGATTCCAACAATCTTTCCGTCTCTCACAGTGGCATGATTTTGACGATTGGATGTAGTTCTGAGAAAGTTGTTAGTGTGAGGGGTGAGATTCAGGTTTTGCTTGACCATAAGAGCCACTTGATTGATAAAGTGCTCCATGACTGCATCAGAACTAGGTTGCTTATATCCAGAATCAGAAATGGGCTTGTGATTATCATTTTCAGTGGGTGTGACTTGTGATGCTTTGGTGAAGAATGCAGTTGTATCATTTGATGAGCTTGTTTCTCCGGGTTGTGATTTGAACTGTTCAAGAATCCTTCTTTCAAACATAGCATGTTTCTCATTCTGAAGAAGGAAAGCATACAATTGCTCATAGTTGGTGTTCTTAAGTCCTTTGGTAATCTTCATAGAAGTGACAAACTTGTGCCATTCAGGATTCATGTTGTTTACGAATTTTGAGTTCAGCTGAATGTTTGGCATAGTCATCTTGATATTCCTCATATCATTCACTAGCTTGTGGAATCTCACATAATATTCATAGACACTTTCTTCAGGCTTCATCTTAAAGTGCTCAAATTCATCATACAGTTGTGATTCTCTGTCTTCGATGGTCAATTCAGAACCTGAGAGAAGCATTTTGACATTATCCCAAACCGCCTTGGCTTCAGTGTTGTGATTGATAAGCTTGTAGATGTCTTTTGGAAGACCCTGAAGTATGATGTTTGAAGCCCTGATATCAGCATCAAATCTCTTTTTCTCCTTATCACTCAGATCATCATAAGTCTTTGGTCTGTCTAACCCAAAGATCATTGTTCCATCTGCTGCCGTATCAATTATGTCTCTTGTAGTCTCAACCCGATACGGTCCTTCATCAATTGACTTAAGGATGTTAACCCCATTTTCCTTTCCCAAGCAGTACAGCCTGATTCTTTGTGACCAGGACTCATAGTCAGTTCTATCAAGCATGGGAGGACGAGTATCAGATCCTGCAGCTTGCACATCATCAGCAACGGAAGACATGTTTAAATTCTACGAGATTTTACAAATCTTTGACTTAACCGGGAAATAGATTCTTTCACGGAATTTTACAAAATCAAGAGATAAACCGTAAAACTTATACACTTATGCGTAGACAGCAAAGTTACGCGTAGAAGCTTATGCGTAGAAAACACTCGATACGCGTAGGAACTTATGCGTAGAAGAAAGCTTACGCGTAGACAGCAGTTTACGCGTAACTTATAAACTTACTAGTAGACACAAGCTTACGCGTAGAGTTTTTAGAGTAAAAGACTTAAGTTTATGCGTAAACTAAAGCTTAGGCGTAAGAACCTTATGCGTAAGTTTCCCTTAGGCGTAAGACAAGCTTATACGTAAGAAAAGGCTTATGCGTAAGAATTGTTACGCGTAAGTTTTATGCTTATGCGTAAAATTAGGGTTTTACCCAAAAAGATCTCTTACACTTCACAGTGCACGAGATATCCAAAGTCGAAGTGTTTTTCAGGCTTATCCAAGCAAGAAGAACACTGAGTAACCACCAGAGATGAAGATCAAGAGAAAAATTCCTTACGCGTAGGATTAGGGTTTCGTTATGCGTAGGAAGTACAAATTTTTCCAAACACGTTTTTATGATAAAAAACGTTAAGACAACCAGATAAAGATGATAACACAACCTTAAAAACACTAAAACAACAAGTCTCGAAGATCAAAACCACTATTCTCTCTTACGCGTAGATCCGTACACCCGTATCCAAACACTCTTAAAAACTAAGAAAAACTTGTAAAGTTTGAAACTTTTTGCAAGAAACTGAAAGTTTAACACTCAATAAACCTTAACCCACAAGAATCTTGAATTTAAAAGTGAAAAATTAGAAGCTTTATCGAATCAAAAGTACCGTGTACAAGACAACCTTTTTACGCGTATAGACCAAACTTTAACCCACGAATAACTATCAAACCAAGAACATGAGAGATGGATGATCAAACCATGGCTCTGATACCATTTGAAGGATCTTGGTTTATCACCAACACATGCTATGCGGTGTTAGGTTAAGAGTTTAGAGAGAGAAAGTGGGAGAGAAAGGAAACCCTAGAGAGACAAAGAAAAATATATTATGAAAGCTCCAACCCTTTGCCTTGGAGGGCAAAGGGTATTTATAGGGTACAAGCTTAGTCGCCTACTTTAGGCTGTGGATCAGGCATACAGTGGGTAAAGACCCGTCCGTCCTCCATGGTGTTACAAAGTAAACTACGTACTAACACTGAATTACTATGACTACGAGCTTTCTAATGAGTATACATACTTGAGGTGACCGACACTTTAAGTACTGGATTTACTAAATCCCAACATATGGGTTTAAGTCCAACTTAGTCACTGAATGCTAGGACACCCAACTCCCTCCTAAGGAAACTTGGGAGCTGAGTTCAATGTGGAAAGCTGAACATTCAGTGGACTGGAGCACATGTTTCATTTACATCCCAAGGTTGTGCTCAGAACCTGCTGAAAGGAGGATGAAGTCTTTACTTCTTAATGGTTAGTTTTCTTTGAAAAAGTGCTTGGCAGGAGCATGAATAAAGAGGAACCACCTATGTGAATGTTGAAGTTTTGCCGCTTCAGGAAGCTTTGGACTTTAGCTTTTACAACATTTATGAATGTGGATATGGACACATGGCTTGTATAGTGTCAGGAGCTGATAAGTGTTTGAAAACTTGTGTGTATTTTATCTTCAGGTATTCAAATGGGTTGAAGGGTTCAATTCTTAGAACACCCTGATTCTCGAATATTTGAACGTGTAATTTACTAAGATGGAAAATCAATCCTCAGGACATTTTCGTTTATACGCATGTTTTGTATTATGTTTGTTTTCATGCAAAGGAAGTTAACTAAATTTGGGGAGGATTGTTGGAAAATTTAGTGCACTTGTGGGATTAGTTCACACCTTGTAATGGGTTAGGAGGTACAGAGTGTACACCCATAAGGTCCATGAACACCCTGACTCTAATAGTAGTTTGGATTGGTAGTGCTTGGTGGAAGTACTGTTGTGGTTACCACTGATTATCAGTGTTTCCACTGAAGCAGTACTTCCACTGGATCAGTGTTTCCACTGAAGTGGTGTTTCACTGAAGTAGTGTTTACACTGAAGCAGTGGTGTTTCCACTGATAGCACTATGAAAGTACTGATGATGGTACTGCTTGTAACAGATTTGACCTATTCATGTGGCAGTTTAAACTGCATTATGACCATGTTTAATTGGTTATGTAACCACTAACGGCTATAATGGGGATAATTATGAGGCTATTAATGGGCCGATTAATACTCATAATTCCATTGACTAGCCAAGAGTATTTTCTTATAAATGGGAGATCTGATTATGCATGATATATATACAGAAAACGATTAACACTTATAAGCGCAAGGGTTATTGAATTGTGCCTAATTCTATAACTACATTTGGTCTTATCCCAAGTAGATATTCGTGTAACCCAGGCATTAGGGTCGAATAGTTTACTTTGAAAAGTGATCACACGATTCCAAGTGATATCCGGTAACCACCAAGTGGTATTGTGTTTCTGCTGACTTGTTACTTGTTTCAGCTGAAGATTGATTATCTTTACCCTGCTGCTGGGAGTTAACCGCCAACACTTGTAACCTCCCTCTATTATATAAAGAGGGTGGCGTCTAGGTTATGGGCATCCAGAAATCATAGAACTCTCCCAATGAGAGTCTAGACACACGAATATAACGTGTGTATATTATTAGTTAGCAGTTTATGTATTAGTTTCTTTATCATGTTTGAATAAAGAAAACCTTATTACTACCCTAGTTGAGTCCAGATCTTGGTTTCAACAAAAACCTACTCTCACACACTTAAAAGTGTTTGGTTGTCTTTGTTTTGCTACTGTGGTGAATAATACTGATAAAATGAGTAGCAGATCTGAAAAATGTGTTATGATAGGATAGTCTAATGTTAAAAAAGGTTATAGGTTATACAGTCATGATAAACATCAATTCATCGTTTCTAAGGATGTTCAATTTTTTGAATCTGTTTTTCCTTTTAAAGAATCTGCAACTGAAAAGACTAATACTGCTTCTGAAAATGTTTTTCAAGACATAAACCATTTAAATAGTTTAGATATTGAATATCCTGAGATATCCAATGAAGATGAGAGTAGCTTGAATAGTGAAAATATCTTACAAAGTGAAGGCAACTACTCTCCTCCTCATGGTGGTGATGTAAACACTTTTGATTTCTCAAATGATAATAAGAATGATGCTGATAACATTATTGCTGAAGAGGATGAGATGGTAGCTACACTTGAAGAGAATCAAAATATTTCTGAGGGTATTTTGGATCAAAATCCAAGTTCATCTTCTCAGGTTATTCAAAATCTAAGAAGGTCTTCAAGACCTTCTATATTTCCAAAAAAACAATAATGATTTCATTTTTGACTCTAAAGGAAAATATGGTATTGAAAAAATATGTTAATTACTCTAATATGAACTCAGAATGTTTTTGTTTTACTACTCAACTAAATAAAAAATAGTGAGCCTAAAACTTTTTATAAAGCTTCTAAACATTCCTATTGGGTTGATGGTGCGAATAATGAAATGAATGCCTTATATAGGAATGGTACATGGGAGGTTACTGTTTTGCCTAAGGGTAGAAAAGCTATTGGTAGTAAATGGGTTTTCAAAATCAAATATAAATCAGATGGAGAAATTGATAGATACAAAGCTATGCTTGTTGCTAAAGGTTATAACAAAAAGAAGGTGTTGATTATGAGGATATTTTTTCTCCTATTGTCAAAATGGTCACTCGTAGGTATTTATTCAATACTGTTGTGAAACATAATTTGTTTGTTTTCCAGTTTGACATTAATAATGCCTTTTTATATGGTGACTTGGATGAGACTGTTTATATGAAATTACCCGAGGGTTATTTTCCTGAAAATGATAATAGAGTTTGCAGACTTACGAAGTCTTTATATGGTTTGAAACAAGCACCTAGACAACTGGAATCCTAAACTTACTGCTGCTCTTATTGAAAATGGTTTTAGTCAAAGTAAATCTGATTATTCTCTTTATACTAAGTCTGATAAAGGTGTTTTTCTTGCTTTGCTTGTTTATATTGATGATATCATTATTACTTGCAATAGTGTTTCTGAAATTGAAAAGTTTAAGTCTTTTCTTAAAACTAAGTTTATGATCAAAGACTTAGAAAAATTGAATTATTTTCTTGGTATTGAGGTTAATGATATCAAAGATGGCAATTGTCTTAACCAAAGGAAATACTATCTTGATTTGTTATCTGATTATGAGATGCTTGCCTGCAAACCTGCTAAAATACCTTTGCAATCTAAAATTGTTATAACTAATGAAGCCACTGATGTTGATCATATTATTGATAACATCACTGATTATCAAAAACTTATCGGCAAACTGATTTACTTGACTAATACCAAACATGATATATCTTATGTTGTTCATTGTTTAAGTCAATTTATGCATTGTCCTCTTAAGTCTCATCTCAAAACTGCTTTCAAGATATTGAGGTATCTTAAAGGATCTCATGGTATGGATGTTTAGATATCTAAAAACTCAAGTATGTCTTTAAATGTATATTTTGATGCAGATTGGTTTAAATGTGTTGTTACCAGGAGATCAATTATAGGTTTTTGAATTTACTTAAACAAATCTCTTGTTTCTTTTTTTTTTTTGGGTAAAGGGTTACCCCGGTAAAGTATATTAAAACCGAAAAAAGTTAAGTACAAATGGAATATGGCTGAAATACCATATTTACCTCAAGCTAAGCAACTTGAAAAACACATAAGACTCGTGCTTATAACATACCATAAGCACTTACAACTCTAGAAACAAAAGATTCACCTAGAACAAAATATCAACTGAAACAAGCTAACCAGCAGCTACCGTGAAAGATGAACTTTCACCTGTATTTGAATTTGGAAATAAGTTAGCCGATTCATCATACACATTTTCAACATGTTCTTCATCTTCCTCATCATCATTCACCAATGCAGAATACAAATTAGATGTAATTATTTTACCTTCCTTAGAGGTAGTGCCAGTAGACTTCAACATAGACGACAAGTTAGATGCATTCCCCATAGGAGTAGCTCCCTTCTTAGGTTCACTAGTTACCACCTTAGAAACATATCTGATATTCTGTTAAACCGAGGGACCAGCAAATTGACTTCCGTTAGTAGACTTGGCTTTACCCTTCCTTTTTTTCTTACCCACAGTTTGGAAACCCTCATTTGTCAGCACTACAGTAGGAGTAGCAACATGTGGAGTAGAAACAATAGGAGGACTCACCACATGTTTAGGACATTGATCATGAATGTGACAAAATATCTTGCATATATTACACCTGGGAGGCCTCCATTCATATTCAACACGGATAGTAGCTTTAGTAAAACCCTCCCCAGAAAGTGAAGTAAAACCAACAGTAACAACCTCCACGAGATCAGCCTCAGAATTGACCTCAATAAGGCACCTAGCAAAACTACTTCTACCCCACGAATCTTTACACATAGAGCTCGTGTAAGAATCAAGCATAACAGGTTTACCAATGAATGTAGCAATCAAACTAATACCATCCTCTTCAAAAACTTGAATAGGAACATCATGCAATTTAACCCATACCGGAATGCGAGTCAATTCTTCCTTATGCAAACTAGTATCAATAGACCATTTCTTAAGAATAAATGGAGATTTGCGTATCATCCAAGGACCACCTTCCAAAACAGCTTCTAAACCAGCCTGTGCATCAAATTTAAAGAAAAAGAATCCTTTCGAATTCATCATAATCCTTTTCAGGCCATGTTTCAGTTATTCCTAGCATAGTATTCAACAACTGGAAATGCCATCCTCTTTCCAATAAAACATCCATATAAAGTGTGTTCCAATCGTGAACTACCCTTTTCAACCACTTTGCGCGGAATAGAGATGTTAACAGCTGCAAATACGAGTTCGGCAACCAAGGGACGAAATAGTATCAAATTTAGGATGCTCATTATCCCTTAAACCCGTAGCTCCAACATAGGATGTAACATTTGCATTGATGTTCATAGCTTGGATAATAGGAGACTCATGAGTAGGTTTAGGAGTAGTAGATTTAGCATTTATTTCAGCCTCAAAAGCCTCCCACAAACCACAAATAGCATCCATAACCATCGTTCGAACATCACTTTCCAATTTAGCCCACACCGGATAGTTACCAGCTTCACAACCCTTAGTGAATACATCAATATCCTTTAGTGTTTTAAGTGACACGCCAAACAAAGTATCAATATAATCATGCTTACTCTTAATAGACGACTTCATAGGTAGAGTAAAATCTGCATCCGAAGTCGTATGCGTGTCCCTTTCATCCTGGTTCTTACTACCATCCAAGCCTGCCATCTTAGATGTGAAATTGTCCAAAATTGAATTAATATCCTCCTCTCCTACACCCTTGTCCATCAATTGATCCATAGCCACCAGAAAAACACGAATACACCTTAACCGCCCATCATTATTACTCAGTAATGGTTACCTTTGAAAAGTGTGATCGAATATACTATGCGATTAATAAAAGTCACAATTAATGCATGCACAGAATTGTCACCGACCCACGATTAACCCTCAATATGATATAGAATAATAAATCCAAATCCACGTAGATAGGAATATCATGCAATAACCGACAATGGATAGGATTAAAGTAATCAAAGAAAGACAAAAGAATTAACCGAATAAAGATTAAAAGATGCTCAATGTTTAGTCGGTTTTCTCCTTTGTCGTCACATGGAGAGAGAAAGCTAGGGTTAAATCTCTTGTTTCTTGGAAGAACAAGAAACGAACTTACTCTCTTAAATATTCTACTGAAGCAGAGTATAAAGCTCTTGCTTTAGTAACCACTGAAGTTGTTTGGATTTTGAAAATTTAAAAGGATTTAAACTGTGAAAGTTTTTTTACCTGTTTCACTTCACTGTGACAGTAATCCTGCAATCAAAATTACAGCCAACCCTGTTTTTCATGAAAGAACTAAACAACTAGAAATTTATTTGCATTTTGCTAAAAAAAATTGAATGATGTAGTTAAAACTGTTAAGGTAGATACTGCAAACAAAATTGGAGATATTCTAACAAAATGGTTGCATACATTGCAACATAAAAAACTTGTTGAAAAGTTGTGCTTAATAGACATTTACCAGAAATCAGATGAAGAGCGGATGTTGAAAAATAAGGATGTCATGTGATCTCTTGTATTAAACATAAGGACTAATGTTGTTACTTTTACTCTTTGTTTTGTAGTCCTTGCTGAATTTGAACATAAGTAGAAAGACATATGGCATTGTTAATAATGAGAAAACACGGGAGGGTTTTTATGCAAATGTTGAGGGACTTGAAGCTGCAATATCTCAAAGAGTTGAAGCTGGAGTATATAAGGAATCTTAGCTTTTGGTCTCACTTTTCATATCTCAAATTTCTCTCTCAAGATTTTGATACTCTCAACCTTCTCACACTCAAACCTTATCTTTGATTAAATCATCTTGATCAGTTCTTGATTCATTTTGTTTTGCTCTTCGTATTATTATC
Source organism: Chrysanthemum seticuspe (assembly GCA_019973895.1). Taxonomy (NCBI): domain Eukaryota; kingdom Viridiplantae; phylum Streptophyta; class Magnoliopsida; order Asterales; family Asteraceae; genus Chrysanthemum; species Chrysanthemum seticuspe. The sequence continues at coordinate 25,760,583 of BPTQ01000004.1, read as the reverse complement.
ACTCTAGATATTAGGATCACACCAAATTAGCTGTGGTGATCTTTATGGTTGTTTCTGGTTATAGATTGAGATCTATACTTGTGTTATGGTGATTTGGTATTTTGGTTGATAAACTGAGAATACGTAACTAACTTTCTCAAATATACCGATGTACGTAACATACAAATTTTATTACTTTTGTACGTAAATAACTTTCAAATTATGGTCAATGTACGTAATGTGACCGGTAACTACAAGTTACCAGGTCAAAAGTTTCAAATTATGATCAATGTACGTAAATAACTTTCAAATTATGATCAATGTACGTAATGTGACCGTTTTTCTTACGTTTTGTCCGTTTTTGTTCCGTTTTTGTCCGTTTTTCTTACGTTTTGTCCGTTTTTGTTCCGTTTTCGTCCGTTTTTCTTACGTTTTGTCCGTTTTTCTTACGTTTTGTCCGTTTTTCTAACGTTTTGTTCCGTTTTCGTCTGTTTTTCTTACGTTTTGTCCGTTTTTGTCCGTTTTTCTTACGTTTTGTCCGTTTTTGTCCGTTTTTCTTACGTTTTGTCCGTTTTTGTTTCGTTTTTGTCCGTTTTTGTTCCGTTTTTGTCCGATTTTCTTACGTTTTGTCCGTTTTTGTTCTGTTTTTATCCGTTTTTCTTACGTTTTGTCCGTTTTTCTTACGTTTTGTTCCGTTTTCGTCCGTTTTTCTTACGTTTTGTCCGTTTTGTTCCGTTTTTGTCCGTTTTTGTCCGTTTTTCTTACGTTTTGTCCGTTTTTCTTACGTAAAAAAATGGACTAAACGTAAAAAAGGGACAAAACGTAAGAAAAACGGACAAAAACGGACAAAACGTTAGAAAAACGGACAAAACATAAGAAAAACGAACAAAAACGGAACAAAAACAGACAAAACGTAAGAAAAACGGACAAAAACGGAACAAAAACGGACAAAACGTAAGAAAAACGGACAAAAACGGAACAAAAACGGACAAAACGTAAGAAAAACGGACAAAAACGGACAAAACGTTAGAAAAACGGACAAAACATAAGAAAAACGAACAAAAACGGAACAAAAACAGACAAAACGTAAGAAAAACGGACAAAACGTAAGAAAAACGGACAAAAACGGAACAAAAACTTAAGAAAAACGGACAAAACATAAGAAAAACGGACAAAAACAGAAAAAAAAAAAAAAAAAAAAACAGACAAAACGTAAGAAAAACGGACAAAAACGGAACAAAACGGACGAAAACGGAACAAAACGTAAGAAAAACGGACAAAACGTAAGAAAAACGGACAAAAACAGAACAAAAACGGACAAAACGTAAGAAAAACGGACAAAACGTAAGAAAAACGGACAAAACGTAAGAAAAACGGACAAAAACGTAAGAAAAACGGACGAAAACGGAACAAAAACGGACAAAACGTAAGAAAAACGGTCACATTACGTACATTGATCATAATTTGAAAGTTATTTACGTACATTGATAATAATTTGAAACTTTTGACCTGGTAACTTGTAGTTACCGGTCACATTACGTACATTGATCATAATTTCAAAGTTATTTACGTACAAAAGTAATAAAATTTGTATGTTACGTACATCGGTATATTTGAGAAAGTTATTTACGTATTCTCAGCCTTCACCCTTTTGAAATTAATAAAAGGTTTTGAGTGTGTTAAATCATATTTTTCTACACATCCACATTGCACCATCAAGTTCAAAATTCAAAATTGCATGTCCCAATAAGCAAAAACAACTTGAATAAGATACTAAATACGAATATCCATGAAATGAGCAAAACATGATTCCACTACAAGAGATACAATTAGGAACGTAAAAATATAAATACATTCAACATACTAGCAGGTACAATCTTCTTTTCTCCTCCCACATGATAACTCGGATCCAGTCAGTTGTTCAGTTTGTCTCACAGACTACTGTCAGGGCAGAAAAACAAGGGGAGCCCATCAAACGTTTTGGCACAAGCTTCCTAATCATCTTAAAAATAGTGATATATAGCGATCCAGCTGCGATTGAATTACTTAAAAGTGCCAAAGTTGAAACATCGAGATAGTAGGAACTTCCATCCATTTCCTGTAAAAGCATCTCTACATCATCATAGTGGTTGTTCTTTAAGTATCCTTGAAGAAGAGCAATGTAAGTACCATTACTTGGCATGAAACCACTCTCTTTCATTTTAAGAAACATATGTTTTGCATCATTCACGAGACCTTCACTACAAAAACCATGAATCATCAACTCATATGTGCGATCATTAGGTGTCATACCCTTGACAGGAAGGTCATTGAAGACAGCCCTTGCAATATCAAGCTTCTCAGATATGAATGCCCACTCAATGAGGAAATTGTACTCATACATATCTCTGTCTAGGTTGCAAGGACCCAATAAAGTAACCAATGAGAACGCCTCTTTCACTTGATCGCTGGAGCACAAACACTCTAAAAGAAGGTGATAAGTAAATTCATCGGGCACTTGGCCTAGTGCATGCATCCTCTTGAGATATTCGTGTGCTTCTGGGCTACGCCCAACGGAACAAAGCCCTTCTACAATTATTTTGTAAGTGACTGCATTGGTTCCTATAAGTTTTTTCCTCATTTCGTGAAAAGTACGGATGGCTTGGTCCGCCTCGGAAGGGAGCTTATCAAAATACCCCTTCAACATAATGTTATAAGTAACAATATCAGGGGCAGCATCAGCAAAAACCATTCCATTAAGAGTTCTCTTTGCGCTGTCCATATCACCCAGCGAAGAGTAACAATCTATGAGTGAATTGTATGTTACAGTGTCCGGATGAAAACCTCTTTTCATCATGGTGTAGAGAAGATCTTCAGCTTTTCCGATATGGCCTTCTTTGCAACATTCTTTAATTAGTATGTTACAAGTCTGCCGATCTGGAGAGATGCTTTTATCCATCATGTGTTTTAGCAGCTTAGAGGCTTTGCGCAAACGACCCAAGAAACAAAAGCTATCAATTAAAGAGTTGTAAGTGAAGACATCTGGTGTGATGCCTTGGTTGTTAATCATTTCTTTAAAAAGCTCAAAAGCCTCATCTACCCGTTGCTCCTTGCAAAGACCATCAATGATGGCGCTATATCCAACAATATCAGGCTTACAACCTCTTTCATTCATTAGTCTAAGCAAATCAGTGGCAGTTTTAACACCATCAGGACCTACCCTGCAAAGTGCCTTAATAATTGTATTGTACATGGTTAAATCAGGTTCACAAACTCCCTTGTTAATGAGGCGCTTGAGCAATTTCTCTGCGTCGCGAATCTTGTGTTCTCGAACAAGTCCGTTCAAGAGACTACTAAAAGTGACCACATCAGGACTAACACCTCTCATGAGACAACTCCCCAAGACAGCAAAACCGCCTTTGTTCGCGCAAAGCAATTGGCAACAAGAGTTGACAACAACGTTCATAGTATCATAATCAACAGGTACACCAAGTGAGCACATATGCTTATAAAAATCTACACTAGTAGAATAATGCTTCATACTGTTAACGGCACTCAATAACTTATTAAACTTTTCAACAGATGGAAGTGGTTGTCTTTGAGTCATTCCATTGAAAAGCTTCAAAGCATCATTCAAGTTTGCAACTTTTGATGATTCGTCATTTGTACAATAAAACTTGGAACCGAATCTTAAACCTAACGAAAAAGGGTTCTTTGAAGGATGAGCAAAAGATTTCGTACCTTTCGATTTTAAGAAAACATTTACAGCAGATCTTGTGCGATTCATCATCTTGGTCTATTAGTGTCTCCGACAAAGAAACCAAACCAAAATGAATTTTGGGGAAAACCTAGTTTACCTTTTTACTCCCAAATTACATGGTTTGCTTTTGTCGACACTCATGGTCTCTCGACTTTCAAGAACTCAAATGTAGTCCTTCACTCACAAACTTTTTTCACTGCTCGTCACTGTTCAGCAGTGCCGTCTCATGAATTTTATGAAATTTTGAGGGCTCTGGACAAAATCACATAACGAGGCTTTTCGAGAAAAAATGTTATATAAAAAGGGTCACCGTTTTTAATATATAATGCAATTAGTTATCTAAATGTGCTAACATATTACTTATTTAAGATATTTTCGCATCTAATTTTTTTTTTCTTCGTAAAAAATATATGTACACATGCATATAATTATTAATAGGACAAATTTTGGGGTCCCAAAAAATTTTGGGGCCTTGAGCGGTCGCTCACCTTGCACACCCTCAAAGACGGCCCTGCTGTTCTGTAACGAGGTTTTCAGGTATCTGTGCATTGCAATGGAACTAGTCTATATCTATACCACCTATAAAGCATTTTAGCACTTTCTTCTATTTTTTTTTTCTTTTTTAAATAATTTTTAAGCATTACAAATTAGAAAGCAATGTTTGCAACTACTTAATGCACAAATACATTAAGTCAACACATATAACTAAGAGGTATTTCTGAGACTAGCCCGTTCACTCAAATTGGCAGGGTTTTTTAGACTGACTTCAGTGGTTTTCTTGAAATACACCGAGCGACTTGCGACTTTGTAAGTTTTTATATCAAGGCGACATGTGTCACCCAAAAAAGTCGCGCTCAATCATTGTTGTAATACTTTTGTAAGGGCTAACTAGGTGTATTTTTTAACCGAAATATATCCAGCGACTTTGTCATACTTTGAGCGATTTTCTATTTTGTCATTTTCTACTAAAAAGTCAAATTTAAAAAAATATTATTTTATTCTTTTTGGCCCTTCTCAATGTTAAGCAACCTAAGCGACTAACGGCTTGGTACTTTGAGCGACTTTTTTTACTTTTTACCTTTTTGTACTTGCCCCCTTCCCAATGTCAGTACTTTTTTTTTAAAAAGTATTACTTTTAAAATACTTTACAAACACTTTTTTATTTCAAATTCTTGAGTGACTAGATAAAATATAAAAAAATGTTTGTTAAGTATAAAGTCGCCCAATATTTTATCTCGTCGCTCAAAAATTTGAAATAAAAAAGTGTTTGTAAAGTATTATAAAAGTAATACTTTTTAAAAAAAGTACTGACATTGGGAAGGGGAAAGTACAAAAAGGTGAAAAGTAAAAAAAATGCTCAAAGTACCAAGCTGTAAGTCGCTTAGATTGCTCAACATTGGGAAGGGCAAAAAAAATAAAATAATATTTTTTGAAGTTTGACTTTTTTAGTAGAAAATGACAAATTAGAAGGTCGTTTAAAGTATGAAAAAGTTGTTGGATATATTTCGCTCGAAAAGTACACCTAGTTAGCCCTTACAAAAGTATTACAACAATGATTGGGCGCGACTTTATTGGGTGACACATGTCACCTTAATATTAAAGCTTAGTCACAAGTCGCTCGGTCTATTTCAAGAAAACCACTAAAGTGAGTCTAAAAAAGCCCGCCACTTTTAGTGACCGGGCTAGTCTCAAAATTAGCCCTATAATTAATATTCTTCTTAAAACACCCCCTAACTCAAAAGTACAATTATATTAACACATGGTACAATCAAAGCAAGCCACTGATATAGAAAATAAAGTAATACAACCATTCATGCAATGTGTACAATTAATTGATGCACTAAGACATACATCTATTGACTTGTCAATACTTATGATTTACAATTAATGTGATTGTTAAAGGGAAAGAATAAATAAAAATACAAACCTACAAAGCTACAACCAGTTACATAATATACATTTAGGTTTTTTTAAAATGGCTGACAGGAGAAAGCCTATCCCGGAGGAGGTTCAACGCCGTCTTACCAAGTTTTTCGTTTCACACTTGCCAGATCGTTGTAGTGGCATGGATCTGGCTGCGGCGATACGTGAATACGGTGTCATTTTTGACATCTATATTGCCAAGAAGAGAGATAAAGGGGGAAGGCGATTCGGGTTCTTCTCTTTCTTTGATGTTAAAAACAAGGATGAGTTGATTAAAAAGATGTCCAATATAAGGTTGGGAGATTATAAGTTGGCTATAAATGTTGCTCGCTTTGTCCTTGAAGATGGGGAATTCAGGAAACCAATGCCGGATAAGCAAAAGGAAAGAAACACATGCAAGGCTCAATTTACTGGTACTTCACAGGCCAGATTCGTCAAGAAAGGAATTTTCTCTTATCAGGAAGCTCTTACGGGGGAGAGAAGGAAGAATGATACGCAAAATAAGACTTTGATACTCGATGACAATGTTTCGGTGTTCGATGAACTTCAGGGCCGGTCACTCATCCTAAGGCTTGTTTCTTTTGAGATGCTACGCAACATTCATAAGGAGATGAAAGACATGGGATTAGCCAGTGGTAGAATACGATACTTGGGGGACTACAACTCCTAGTCTCTTTCAATTCGAATGAGCAGGCCACCATGGCAAAGGATGAGTTCCTTAGAATGAATAATGTCTTTGAAACTGTTGCTATTTGGGAAGGGCAGGAGATAACTTATGAAAGACTGGCTTGGGTGAAGGTTCATGGTTTTCCACTGCACTTGTCGTCGAATGTTAATATCGACAATGTTGCTAAGTTATTCGGGAAGGTGGTTCATAATGCTCAGCTTGAATGCAACGATGTTGATTTATCATACTACTATGTGGGTCTGTTGGTCAATAGTGGGGATATGATTCATGGAGAAGTCTCGGTCATGTGGAGAAACAAGTTATTTCCAGTATGGGTCAATGAAGAATCAAGCGCTTGGGTTCTGGATTTTTTGAATTACGATGATAAAAGCTCCGGAACTCCTATGTCATCGGATGATGGTTCTTTCACTCTAGACTCTATGGACTCATTATCTGATTCCAGTCATTTTACACCGGAGAAGATGGATGACGACGATGTGACAGCTCCGGCTGTTCATGCCTCAGAGACATTTAAGGAAGGTATTAATTCTCCAATTATGGGAAGCGGAATTTCTGCGTCTGATTCAATGAAGGATTTTCAGTTACCAAATATAACGAATGACTTTAATGAAGAATATTTTGTGGACTTTGAAAAGGTTGACAATGATAATTGCCTTATTAACAAACACAAAAGAAAGAAAAACAGAGGGTTGGTTGAGATGGGCCAAGATTCGGGTAGCTACAAGAGTAGCAATGAAAGGCCCACTAAGGAAACAAGGCTTGATGTGGATGATCCATTTGGGCTTGCTCCTTTGATATTGGGCTCTAGTGTGACAACTAAAAGAGGTGATAATGGACCGGCCATTTTGGAGTTTTCTGAATTAAATCACGACCTACATAGAACCCCTTTCCAGAATCCAATTATAGTTAATCAGGAATGCTCTGTTCAAGCTGAGATAGAAGCCGAAATTGCTGCTGATGTTGTAGACGCTGCTCGACATGCTGATATTGAAGCTGAAGTTCATGAAACAACCAAGATGGGTATTAAAGTTGGAGCTCAGCTACATGAATTTAAAGGATTGGTCCGTGATTCTGTTGAAAAAGAGGCGCTACAAACAGGTTTTAAATGAACTTTCTTTCCTGTAACATTAAAGGGCTTGGGATTGTTGGGAAACACTCTTGGGTGAAAGGTATGGTTAACAATTTTGGGGTTGAATCTTTGGCGGTTCAGGAGACTATGATAACTGGGCTGGGAAATTTTGATTTTTCTAGATTATGTGGAAGGAATGATTATGAGGTTGATGTGGTTGAACCGATTGGGAGATCGGGTGGGTTGATTAATCTTTGGAATCCTAAAAAGTTCAAAAGGTTTTCGTCTATGCAGAACAAAAATTTCTTAATGACTTCAGGCTCTTTATTCGAAGATGGGACGGTATTGAATGTGGTTAATATATATGCTCCCCAAAAAATTACTCAGAAAAGGGCCCTTTGGGACAGGTTGAGAGAGGTTATTCAAAGTACTTCGGGGATGTGGATTTTGTTGGGCGACTTTAATGCGGTTAGATTACCAGAAGAAAGGAAGAACTCTCAATTCAACCACCTGTCTGCGTTAGATTTTAACACTTTCATTGATGATGTTAGTTTGCAGGAGTACTACATGAGAGGGAATAAATTCACTTTCTTGGCAGGAAAAGACAATGAATTCAAGCTGAGTAAGATTGATAGAGTTCTAGTTTGTCAGGAATTCTTTAATAGGTGGCCTTTGGCTTGTTTGAGGGCTCTTCCTAGAGATTATTCTGACCATTGCCCCTTGCTTCTTACGGTGTCGGACTATAATTATGGTGCTAAACCATTTAGATGGTTTAACTCCTGGTTGGAGAGGGATGGCTGTGTGGAGGTAGTCATGAAAGCCTTTGATAATTGCACTTTTGAAGGACCCCCTGATGTTGTCATAAATAAAAAGTTGAGTTGTATTCGGGGAGTCCTAAGATCATGGTGGGAACAGGTTTTAATCAAAGAAGGAGAAGCCTTAATTCATCTGAAGAATGACCTTGAGCGTATTGAAAAAGTCATGGAGGAACGGGATCTGGAAGAGGAGGAAATTTGGGTTTGGGAAGAGTGCAAGAAAGGGTTGGAACAGATTAATATGTATAAAATAAGGGACTTGCATCAAAGATCTCGTGTCAGGTGGGCCGCTCACGGGGATGATAATTCCGTCTTTTTTCATGGCTTCATAAATGGCAGGAAGGCTTCCAATTCTATTCCTGGCTTATTAGTGGATGGGGTTTGGGTGTCTAAACCTACCATAGTAAAAAGGGAAGTTCTTAGACACTTTAGAAGACACTTTTCCGAGACGTACAAGTGTAGACCCCACCTTAACTGCAGTAATCTTAAAAAGGTCGACTATAATCGAGTGGAGGAGTTAATCGCTCCTTTTACCAAAGAAGAAATCAAGGCGGCGGTTTTTGACTGTGCTTCGGACCGAGCTCCTGGTCCAGATGGTTTTAACTTCAGGTTTGTGAAACATTTTTGGGGTCGTCTTGAGGAGGATTTTTATAGACTTATGGCGGATTTTCATGACACGGGAGTTATACATAGAGGGTGTAGTACCTCTTTTATAACTCTTATTGCTAAGACTAAGACTCCGCTTGGGTTGAAGGATTATCGGCCTATTAATTTGGTTGGTGTTATTAGTAAAACTATTTCCAAGTTGATAGCTGGGAGGATGAGGAAAGTTATTGGGGAAGTTATTTCTGATTCACAATCAGCATTCATTAAAGATAGATTTCTTTTGGATGGTCCGTTAATGATAAATGAGGTTATTGGGTGGTTAAAGAAAAAAGGGAAGGAAGCTTTCATGTTGAAGATTGACTTTGAGAAGGCTTTTGACAATGTTAATTGGGAATTTTTACTCTCTATCTTGAACCAAATGGGTTTTCCTCCTAAATGGTGTCTATGGGTAAAAGTTATTCTTCAATCAGCAAGATCTTCTGTTTTAGTCAATGGCTCCCCTACTTATGAATTTCAATGCGAGAAAGGGTTAAGACAAGGTGACCCTTTTTCCCCTTCTTGTTCCTAATTGCGATGGAGGCTCTTGCGTCCATTCTTAATAAGGCAACTGAGGAAGGTGAGTTTGAAGGCATTCGGTTACCTAATGGGGGTCCTATTCTCTCTCATTTATTTTACGCGGATGATGCTCTAATTGTGGGGAAATGGTCCAAAATTAATTTGCAAAAGACGGCTCGATTGCTTAGAATTTTCTATTTGTGCTCCGGATTAAAAATTAACATACACAAGTCTCACATATTTGGCATGTGTATAAAAGGAGAGGAGGTGGATCGTTTAGCTGGTATTCTTGGATGCAAGGTGGGCGCTCTTCCCTTTGATTATTTGGGCATCAAAGTTGGCGCTAACATGAATAGGGTTGTTTATTGGAATCTGGTTATTGAAACTATTCATTCTCGGTTGAATTCTTGGAAGGCTAAGACTTTATCTATTGGTGGTCGTTTGACCCTTATAAAATCAGTTCTTTCAAGTCTTCCAATCTACTACTTTTCTCTATACAAGGCTCCATGTAAAGTTATTGATTCAATTGAAAGCGCTATGAAGAAGTTTCTTTGGGCAGGTACAAGTGAGAGCAATAAAATTCATTGGGTAGCATGGGAAGTTGTCACTACTCGCAAAAAGGATGGAGGTTTGGGAATTTCGAAGCTAAAGGATGTCAATGCGGCTCTTCTTTTAAAATGGGCTTGGCGTTTCAAGACTCAAAGTGGGAGACTTTGGCGCGATGTTGTTCTAGCAATTCATGGTGGCCGAAACAAGTGGTGTTTTTTGCCTCTTGACCGGAACCATGCAGGTTGCTGGAAGGCGCTCGTTACAGCAATGGAAAAGCTTCGGATTGCAGGTACTCAGGTTGATTGGTTTTTTAAAGGGAAGTTGGGGGATGGCCATCACCTTCGGTTCTGGAAGGACAGGTGGTTCGGAACCAAAGCTTTGATGTATAGATGGCCTAATCTTTACGCGCGCGAAACGGACAAAAACTGCAAGATTTGCGACAGGATTGTTATGTCCGGTTCTGAGGTCTCTCTCTCGGCTGGATGGAATGCGTCTTCCTCTACAGTGGAAGAAATCTCCGAATTGCAAGATGTTTTTTATATGCTTTCCTTGGTCAAATATTCAGGTAATAATGACTCTTGGCTCTGGGATGATGAAGGTAAGGCTCCTTTCTCTGTTGCGCTTGTAAAAAAATTATTTAGGAAGGATCGAGATGAGTACCGGCCACACAACATGAAATGGGAATCATGGTTCCCTCTTAAAGTTAACATTCTTATGTGGAGAATTGAAATGAATCGAATTCCAACACGTCTAGCCTTACATCATCGACACATTTTCTTGATGGATATAACATGTCCCCTTTGCGAGGTGGTCGATGAAAGCTCCTGCCATGTTCTTGCTGATTGTGGTTTCTCGTTTGGTGTGTGGAGCTCCATTTGGAAGTGGTGTAAATTGGATCCTATCTATGTCTTTGATATTGACGATCTTCTGCACATTCATAAAAATGTCAAAGGGCCGAAATGGGCGAAGAAGGTGATTAGGGGGATTATTATGACTACTTGTTGGGCCATTTGGAACGCGCGCAATAAAAAGGTTTTCGATGATCACAATCCTAAGGTGGTTGAGGTTGTTGCTGTGGTTAAGTCTATGTCGTTTTTATGGCTTAAGAGTCGAGCTAGTTTTAACTCCCTTCTTTGGAAGGATTGGGTTGTGTTTCCTCTGTTTATGATGTAATTGTTTCTTGGCGGTCCTTGCTTTGAGGGCTCGCCGTTTTCAATGAAGTTCACCGTTCAAAAAAAACAAAGCTACAACCAGTTGATTAGTTTACACGCGTTTAAATTCTTTTAAATGTATTATAGTTTTTTTTTATATCCCACACAACAAGAACAACAACACCAGTATCTTTAATATTTGACACTCTTTTTGAAAGGCGTTGAGCCATACACACTATAAAAAGACACAATACAACTCATAAAAAATTGACACACAAAACGATAACTATGTTTATAAATCAAACACACTAATTTATACGCATGAATTGATTCTCCCACATGCATTTTGAGATGTGACAGGAATATATAAAAGGATGGGTTGATCTATGTTGCAGGTGCTCGTTGAATAAAGCAGATCGAAGGAAGACGAGATTGTGGAGGCAGGTTGATGAAGACAAACAACAAATGAGAGGAATTGGCAATAAATGAGGGGTTTTTTTTTGTGCATTTAACTTTGTATACAATTTGCTATTGTAAGTGAGAAAAAGGGTTCCATCATAGTGGGCTGATGATGGGCCATTGATTTTCAAGAAGTCAAAACAAATTATTATTTTTGTTTTTGCCTTATAAACAAAATATGTATCATATTTGATGATTGAATGTGTAGTTTTTCACTCTCAACAATTTTGACCTCCTATCTTCAAAATATTACCGTGTACCGTTTTTATATTTTCACATTATCGCATGTGCATCCTACTATTTTTGTATAAAATAGTTTGTTTTTACTTAAAAATTTTCAACCTAAAAATCCCACTATTTATAAAGTTATTGTCACGAAACACATACAGCTAGAAAGCATTGCTTACTAAAATTTTAATTATCGGGCACTTGCGGTCGAAACGCACGGATACCATGCTAGTATATATTTAAATGGAATTTGTTAATACAAATAAGCCGTAAAAACGTTTATTTATATTTTACGATCTTCTAATGTTTTGTCGATAACAAACGTAAAATCATTTTAAACGAAACAAATAAAATACGTAAATGGTTTGAGCCAATAGTTTTCTAACACACTTACGTTTTCACATAAACACTAAAACAAGTATAACTGATTTTATAATTTAGTAATACATATGTACAACAACTAGTGATTACATATTGGGTAAATATATACATAACTAGTATGTATTATAATGGGTAAATATAAATGGGTAGAAACTTAAGTACTTGACCCATTGACCAAATAATTGAATGTAGTTGTTATAACCCAAAGTCCATGACCCATACCTATGGATCATGACCCATAACCCATTGCATGACATCATGCTTAAGTCATCTATGGATATTATGCATGACCCATGGTTTTAACCCATGATCCATGGACTAGATGCATTGCATCTTGTAGATACATTGTATCTACTTGGATACCCTTGATCCATAACCCATGACCCATGACCCAAAACCCATGGGCAAAAGGGAGAGTTCCACGGATTCCCAGTATTACACTGGACGGATCCCTCAAGTGAGGGATCCGTGGGATCCGTGGAACAGTAGCTAAATTTCTTCTATAAATAGTGAGCCATTTCTTCCTTTTGGGTTGCCACTCCCACACATACTTTCCCCAAGTATTGTAACCTTCTAACCTCATATCCTAAGGATCTTTCTATGTAGTTTTTCTTTTGTTTTTGTGTGATTCTCTAGGTTCCTCTTAAAGGCGAGATCACCACCTCTTGAAGTCAAGCAAGCTAAAGTCCATGAGTTGTCATGCTTCGTTATCATTAAGACTACTGAGGTTCTCTTGTTGATACTTCTTTCTTCCTCCATAGAAGAGTTGTGTCTAAGGCATTAGTGAAGGATGCCGAAAGAGTCAAGACGAAAGCATTAGTGAAAGGTTCTTATCGTCCGTGTCAAAGGCATTAGTGAAGAATGATAAAGGAGTCAAGACGAAGGCATTAGTGAAAGGTGCCAAACGTCCGTGTCAAGGGCATTAGTGAAAGATGCCTAGAAGTCAAGTCAAATGGCATTAGTGAAGAATGCCAAGGTTTTATACTCGATGAGGTGCATCGATATACAAATAGAGATAGGCTGTATCCAAGCATATTGATATCCTTGATGGTGTTGTAATAAGGAGTTGGTCTCCTTTCGGGTTAGGTGTTGTGTAGTGATGGGTAGTAGTTCCTCCATTGTAATGGAACTTGGTACTTAACCTAGTACCGGATAAAGGGTAGGCGACGTTGTGATAGGTGTGGTTCTACCTTGTGGAAGAACCCGGTGGTTAGCCTAGTACCAGAAAAGGAGTAGGCGACGTTGTGAAGGCTTCTCCGCCATAAGGAGTTGGTGTCATGTAGTAATTACAAACTCTCGAGTAGGTGACTCGGGGAGTGGAGTAGGGCAAGGAAGGTGACCTTGTAGCCGAACCACTATAAATACTCGTGTCGTGGTTATGTGCTTCTTACTCTTTATCTTTCATTACACATTTATATATCTATCTATCACTGTCCAACATACACATTCAAATAGATTGACATAAGTCGATCTAAATATTTTAAAACGAAGTTTTAATTGGTAAAACTATTCAACCCCCCTTCTAGTTTTCCACAATTGGCATCAGAGCTTCGTTACTAAGTTTCTTAGAGTATGTTGTACTTTAAAACCTTGATACGATCCGTTTATGTTTGAAAAATACAAAGAAGGAAATCTTTTAAAACAATTTTTTTTATGTTGGATATTGGTAGATTATTCTAACATTCTCTTTTCAAGAAATCTTCATGCTAGGATCTCCCCAAAGTCTTCATTTCCATTCAAAGAATAAGGAAGTCAACTTTCAAGGAAGAACCTAAAAGTAATCGCAATCTACTTATTCTAAGTACAACGGATTACTTTAAAAGCTCATGAAGTATTTTCGGTCTTATGGTCTCCTTAAACCATACCAAGAACATAAAGGTATGTTCAATTTTCATTAGCTAGCTTACATCTACATGAATATGTTGATACCATCTTTTATTTTAGACGTTAATAATTGCTAGTCTCTTAAAAGTCTCTTTTCGCCACTTTCCCGACTTACTCATCATCGGGAATAGTATTCCTCTTGATCTCGTCAAACTAACGTCGTCGTCACAAATGGATCCTTGATAATTAACCTATCAAATCCCGTTGACCAAACATCTTTTCAATTAGAAACCTCAAAACTATTTTTGTTCCATAAGCTAGTTTATAACTTATTACAAAAATAATGCCAAACACCCTTTTTCTGTCTACAGTAGCCGGATCCCTCTAGTTGTACTAGTCGGATCCCTAATACAAGGGATCCGGGGGAACCGTGTGAAAGAAACCAGCTATACGCCTTTCAAAATCAATTCTGCTCATTTTCCCTCTCCTCACAAAACACTAAAACGACCCAAGAGCTGCTTTCATCTCCATAGGACTCCATACCATCAAGCATCCATCTCTAGAACATCATTTTAAGTAATTACACTAACATGTTCTAATCTTTATCATCTTCATCCTAGGGTTTATGGTTTTTCAATTTTTCTTAATCAATTGATAAAATTTGGTTTTCCAAAATTAATCACTAGAAAAGGTTTTCATATAACTAAGATTACATTGTGTTTACAACATTGTTAATACAAATCAAAACCATAAACCCATCTCAAAAAAATTAATCACTAGAAAAGGTTTTTCTAGAACCAACCATGCCTAAAGCCACCCAACAAGACCACCATGATACCGTCCATTACCTCACCCAATACTATCGAAAAGAGGGTTTGTCTAAAACCGATCGCAAAGTCTTTGTAACATATTGGATTTCACAATCACATCAAACCATAGTTATAAGAGGCGTATATTATGAGTTTTAGAGAGAGAAAGTTTAGAGGTTTAGGGAACTTAGTGAGAGAAAGTAAAAGTATTATTATGAGCTCCAATCCTCTACCTTGGGAGGTAAAGGGTATTTATAGTATCTTACATAAACGCCACCTACGGGCTGTGGATCAGGCATACAGTGGGTAAAGACCCGTCCGTCCTCCACGGTGTTACTAAACTAAATACTAACTAACATTAAATAACTACGACTACGAGCTTTCTAATGATTACATATACTTGAGGTGACCGACACTTTAATAACTGGATTTGCTAAATCCTAACAATCTCCCCCTAAGGGAGGTCATCTCAAAATACAATGAATACAAACAGATATTGCATTAAGATTTTTCTTGGATTCTTGTTAAAGTTCTTTGCTCTGTAGCCCGTAGTCTTTGATTCTTCATGTTTTGCATGTTTGGTTAATTCAAGTGGAGGTCTTTAACTGATCCACGTGATAATGAGTTTTGAGCCAGCTTTGAGATCATCAGCTACCATAAATCTCTGACTCTTCCTTTGTAGTGTTGACATTATGTGATGTTGTGACATTTGGACCGACATGCTCACATTCTGGATCATGATATCTTCTCATCAAAGTAGCGAAAGCTTTAGTTCATTCATGATATTGGCAGCAGCCTAGCAGAAACATGGAGTGAAAATATCAGAGTTGTTGATGCACTTATCATGATTTCGAAGTGAATGTGTTGTATGAGCATGCGGCTATGGATTGACCTCTCCATTATGATTAGCTGCAAACGTCGGGCGTACCTGCATACAACAGTTAGCAATAAAGCACACGAAAGTGTCTTTGATCACTTTCGTTGAATTGAGGTACACGGCCCACGGTTCCCCGTTGATCAGTACAAGTACTGGCTGTGATCATGTATAATTCCGAAGAATCTCCTTGACAGGGTTTCGCAGCTGCTCTAGCTGTTCTCAAACCGGAACGTCTCAAAGAAGACAACACGGAGTGAGTGAACCAGCGAATTTGAGATTCACTGATTGATGAAAAGATATTTGAAAAACAATCGTGTACTGCTCAATAAAGAGTTTTTGCAATACGACGAAGGTTTTATGGAAAATCAATTATCAATCATAAACACCTTTTATTTTTGAAATATTAATACACAGTTGATGTGCTAAAGAAAAGAATTTTAAGCACAACGACCGGTTTTTCAAAGGTATCCGTCAATCCATAACCTGAACCAGGATTGATTCATGATTTTGAATCGCCCCATTGTTTCTGTTCAGTTTTCACATGGTGGATCTATTGGATAGATCTCACATTCCACCTACCAAGAGCTTGTTTGATGTTGGCTCTAGAAGGCTTTGCATCTTCATTGTGAATATGTTTGCATATCACTCAGATGTTCTGGCAATACCACAAGGATAATGCGTAGGACTCTTAAGATATAATCTCTCTTTCCACATTGTGTGAAACAGAAATTCTTCATTGACAGTGTCCTAATGAGATTTATTAGATGATCTCGTGGCTCTAGACTCAATTGTGCACATTTGGTTCCTATGTCGGAGACTAGGGAGGGGGTCTCCTTCTTCAATATCAACAATCTCTAAGAAAAAGTCGATAGATTATGTAGGTTCCCCGTGAGAATGAAACAAGACCTTTTAAGAGGAACTTGAGTAGCTTGGGAAGTTGTGGTGCAGTGCGTCACTGGGTCCATGACGTCTTGTCTTCAATACCAGTGTTACCTTGGTAACAACCAGTAGCATATGTATTGAACCCGGTATCTTCCCTAAGGTTGAATTATTGGAGGGCTATTTCTTTTCACCCTTTTTCACATTCATTTCTTTTTCATTCTTCAACCCCTTCAGTGCTTACCGAGACTTCATAACTAGAACCTTGTTGGGTTTATTCCAGTGCTAGCTCAGCCTCAGTCCGCACACTTCCCGTTTCTCACTTTTCTCCTTTTTTCATCATACCTAAAGACTTCTACACTATCTAGTGGATTGTCCCTGGGTAGATCCCTCTGGCTCTGGCGGGATCGTGGGAACGAATACCTAACCTAACCATCCTTATATCACCATACATAAAGTAAATTTGGTCGGTCTATTTGGTATTGTTCATCTGCCATTGGAACCAATTGAAAACCATTTAAAAAATCAATCCAGATACTTGTGATATATTATCAAAGCATTTTGTACCTAAATTGTTTTTGATATTTCAGAAAATGAGCTCCCCCTCAACATGTGCCTCGTATATTTGAAATCATTTTGCCACATGGAGGCAAGAGGAAGAATTTAATTCATTGACTATCATTTTCACAAAATATCTACATCACCTTCCCGATCAAGATTCGTATTTTTCATACTTAGTTAAAGATATTTTTTGGGAAAGAATGTGGTTTTCAAAAAGTTTCTCCCCGTCAATATGTGCATCTAGATTCGAAAGTGTTTTGCACATATAAGGGAAAACCTGCACATTGACACAAATCAATCACGTTTCAATCCTTTTTGGTTTGATATAGATACTCCCCCTTAACATGTGCATGGAAAATTTGAAATCATTTGGCACATGTAGGGAAGACAGCTTGTAAATCACTATAAAACCATTTATCGAATTATCAGTTTAAATCCAATTTAGATCACAAATTCTCCCCCGATCACAATTTTCAAATCATTTGAGATTTGTGATCTCGGTAGATTTAAATTGATTTTGAAAGCTTTTGAGGCGAATTGTGACTTGCTTTTGAAAACATTTAATCGATAAGGATCAAATCTGAGACTTTAAACTCCAAAGATTAAACATGCTTAAATATCTTTTGAAAACATGACATAAACCTTGGTCTGAACCAATTGTATGACAAATAACCTTTTGATTTAAATGAAATCATTCTCCCCCTCAATCAATAACATAAGTTGTTGATTGAGAGATAGAGATTTTGACAAATGTCAAGTCTAGATGATTTTCAAAAATTGAGACCGAGTTATTTTTATTAGTTTTCATTTAGATAACAAATATTTTTCCGAAGAATTTATAGAAGGAAAAATATTTGTGAGGGAAACATTTGTCCTTTTAGTGACAAACATTTGTTTGGAGAATCAGAGCATGAGATTTGAAAAATAAGATAAAGCATGGCTCTGTTCTTTCTTTAAAAAACAGGTTATAGAATGAAATGACTATAAGCCTTTTGGTTTACATTCTCTCAAAAATATTTTTGATTTTTTGATTTTTTGATTTTTTTTAAATACATTCGAAGTTCATCTAAAGACCCATGTCACTCTTTGAATGACAACACAAATACCGTAGATGAAATCGAATACAAGAAAAAGATGGGAAAATATTTTTGGCTTTTTCAAAGATTTTCTGATTTTTATGGATTTTCAAATTTTTATAATTTTGTATTTTGCTTTTTGAATAAATATATACAAGAGATGGATGAAGAAAAACCATTTGCTCCTCTTCTTCCTCTTGAAGACGCTTGAGTGTTTTCGGTTGTAGACTCTTTAGACCAAGTCGTGGAAGGATAAACTCAAAACGTTCTCTAGGAAGAGCTTTGGTGAAGATGTCTGCTAACCGATATTCAGTTCTCACAAAATACAGTTCTACCACACCGTTCTCTACTTGCTCCCTGATGAAATGATTTCGAATGTCGATATGCTTTGCTCTTGAATGTTGAACGTTGTTGCATGAGAGAGCAATAGCACTTTTGTTATCACAATACAGAGGGATTTTGTTGAATTCAAAGCCATAGTCAGATAATTGGGATCTCATCCATAGGATTTAAGCACAACAAGATGACATGGCTATGTATTCAGCCTCTGTAGAGGATATAGAAGTACTCATTTGTTTCTTTGAAGACCAACTCACAAGCTTATCACCCAAAAACTGAGCACCTCCAGACGTGCTTCGATGTGTATCTTGACATCCTGCATGGTCAGCATCTGCATAGGCTGTTAGTGACATACCGATGTCCTTCGGGTACCAAAGACCCATGTTGATGGTTCCTTGGAGATACCGAAAGACCCGTTTAACCGCTTCAAGGTGCCTTTTGGTAGGCTTAGCCTGGTATCTAGCACACATGCATACACCGAACAGAATGTCTGGTCTACTGGCAGTAAGGTACATCAGAGATCCAATCATACTACGATATTTAGTCTGATCAACCATGATCCCTGAGTGGTCCTCATCCAGTTTAGTACGCTCTACCATGGGAGTGTCAACAGGGTCACAAGAGTCAAATCCAAATTTCTTTAAAATCTCATTTGCATATTTAGATTGATTGATAAAAATGGCTCTGGGACTTTGTGAAATTTGTAATCCCAAGAAAAATGACATTTGTCCCAACATAGACATTGGAAATTTGGAGCCCATCTTCTTAGAAAAACGGTCACATTCATTGGGGTAAGTCGAGGCAAAAATAATATCATCAACATAGATTTAAACATGAATTAAGTGTTTACCTGACTTTCTGGTGAACAATGTCGGATCAACTGCTCCTTTGATGAATCCAGTAGATAGAAGAAACTTTGATAGCGTATCGTACCATGCCCTTGGAGCTTGCTTCAAACCATAAAGAGCCTTCTTCAAGCGATAGACATGAGTAGGATGCTCTAGATTTACAAAACCTTCAGGTTGGCTGACGTATACGACTTCTTTAAGATCTCCGTTAAGAAAAGCTGTCTTTACATCCATCTGATAGACTACCATATTCTTACTTGCAGCATTAGCCAGGAAGATACTGATTTCCTCGATACATGCAACTAGAGCAAATGATTCTTCAAAGTTAATACCCTCCTCTTGATGGTATCCTTTTGCAACCAATCGAGCCTTGTTCTTTAATACATCACCATGCTCATCAAGTTTTACTTTGAAGATCCACTTTAGAGCAACGATCTTAGCACAGTCAGGAGCAGGTACTAATTCCCATACATCTAGTCGATCAAACTCATGAATTTCTTCTTGCATGGCATTGAACTAGTTGTCTTCGTTCATGGCAGTTTTAACGTCTTTTGGTTCGACCTTAGATAATACGGAGTTGAAGAAGCACCATAAGGCATTAGTTGCAAGTTGTTTATGAGTGGATACTGGGCGAGAGGGGTTTCCAATGATGTTGTCCAATGGATGATCATGTGTCCATTTTCTAAGGTGTTCATGTGGTTGTTGTTGAGGAACTGAAGTAGCAGAGTCGTTTTATCCTGATGAAGATGGTTCTGATGATGATTCAGGAGCAAATATGTTTTCAAAAGGAGCATCTTCAAGAGTAGCAAAGGGATTGTCTGCATCATAGGTGCCAGAAACAATTCCATGATGTACACTTGATGATTAATGATTTGATGATGAGACAGAGTGATCAGCAGCAGGCGCTTCTTGACTCAATGACATAGATACTGAAGGGTTATCTTTGTTGGCAGGGATAGGAGCAGCCTCTGTTGATGGATTTGACAGATCATTAGCAATTGGCTCATAGTGTTCATCAAACATTGGATCAAACAATTTGTTCAAATCATCTTCTGAAGGAGGTACATAAGGAGTTGCTGGTGAGAGATGTTGTACAAGAGAAGAACTAATGGGACTACTTAATGAAGGTTGTAATGCGGGTCCAGAACTTGATTGTCCTGGAGCCATTTGCCCAGACAGCTCATCGAACGTGACGTGAATAGTTTCCATGATATCTCTAGTTCTTTTATTGTAGATTCTGTTGGAATCACTCCTAAACCTTAATCAAGTGTTAGTGATTCATATGTAATAGTTAGCTTAATTATGGCCTTTATGTTTGTTATTAGCTTAAGCTTATGTAGAAGGCCCATGAACTTAGGCCCATGTCCATTAAGGAAAGGAAGGGACTAGGAGTGTTGCCCTAGCTCCCCTTCCTATAAATACCTTGTAATAACCCTCACTTGAGGGTAGGTTGCTCAATTTATCTCTTTCACATACTCCACGCAAAACCGGTCTTATATTCCTACGTGTATGTGTGTTTGATAGTTGTTCATCCAATCTCTTCTCCTCTCTATCTCTTTCTATTGTGCTTTTGTTGTAAAACTAGTGACCTAACAGTGGTATCAATCGCCAAATAGTTGGGTGAACGTATTGTTTTTGAAGTGGGTTTCGGTCCTACGCGTAAAACATACGAGATACTTTGGTTCACTTAAAAACACATTTTTTACACTTTTTAATCCAAGATTCTTGTACTTTCAACGTTTTAAGGTGTTAAAATAACTGTTTTTGGCAAAAAGTTTCAAACTTTACGCGTGGATAAACGTTTTTGAGCTTGGTTTTTAACGAGGTAGCTGTTCTACGCATAACTGTTTTAGACACTTTGGATCATCAAGTTTCACACTTTTGTGTTATCTTGGTGATATTGAAGCTATTTCATCACAAAAATCTGGTTTAGAAACATCTTTGGGAAACAATCACTTTTACGAGTAGTTCTACACGTAGTAAAACCCTAAAACTACGCGTAACTCACTCCTTGGTTGATCTTCAGTTTTCGTGGTTTACTCCGTGTTTTCTTGCTTGGATAAGCCTGAAAATACGTCGACTTGGGATATCTTTTGCACTGTGATAGTGTAAAAGATCACTTGGGCTAAAAACCCTAAAATTACACATAAGCATAAGCTTACGCGTAGACTTTTTACGCATAAGATTTTTCTTACGCCTAAGCCTTGTCTTACGCATAAGTGAATCCTACGCCTAAGTTTTCTACGCCTAACTTACTGTTTACGCATAACTTTAGTGCTTTTTCCCTGCTTACGCGTAAGCTAAACCTACGCGTAACTATTGCTGTTATGCGTAACTTTGGTTTTTTTACGCATAAGTTCTACTTGGCTTTCTTGTGATTTCTACGCCTAAGGATACTTCATCAACAAATGTTCATTCGACTACAAAGATCCATTTAACAATACAATTTTTCAACATGTCACAACCACCATACTCTAACTATTTCCCTTACACTTATAATCAACAACAACAACAACAATTAAGTCCACAACATCAACAATGGAATCAACAACAAGCAATTTATCAACAACAATTTAATCAACAACATACTCCACAACTTGCAGCAATTCCACAACCTCAAATGGTTCAACCACTACCAAGTCTTCAAGTACAACCTTACACAAACATCTACAATCAACATCCATCCAGGAACACTATGAAGGAACCGTCATGGTTTGGCAAGATGTGTTAAGCTTTAAGTAGCCAACAATCCATTCATGAGGCTGGATCACTTGATAGACCTCTAATGCTTACTCCAGGAAACTACGATCAATGGGTGATTAGGTTCTTTAGATTTTGTGATCTGAAGAAGCCACATGGAAAGTTTTTAAAGAATGTTATCTTGGAAGGTCCATTTCAGATGCCTACTGTCATTACACCCGGAGATCCAAATGCTGTTCCACCAAGGGATGATCAATCAAACATTGCTACTGCTGCTGACCTTTCTGGTGATGAACTTCTACACTACGAAGCTGATGAGCTTGCAATGCAATATATCCTTTTAGGATTACCAAACCCAATCCTTCGAAGTGTTGATGCTCAAACGACTGCAAAAGCGATGTGGGAACACATTCATCTTCTTATGGAAGGAACACCACTTAATCAGGAGGATATGGAATCCAAAATTTACTTGGATTATGAACACTTCATGATTGAACCTGGAGAGACACTAGAGTCTTATCATCATCGATTCTCAGACATCATCAATGATTTGGATAAACACAACATCAACATGCCAAGAATTGCAGCTAACACTAAGTTCCTGAGTAGTCTTGGTCCTGAATGGGAAAAGTATGTCAGTTTTCTCCGTCAAGCGAAGAATATGCATCATGCTACATACGGATTGTTGTACGACTATTTGAAGCCTCATCAAAAGGAAGTTGATAAGGAAAGGATTCTCCGTGCTCAAACTGCTTCACCTTCACATCCGGAAAATCAACAACTTTCCTTGTATGCTCAAAACAATTATCCTCCTCAACCAACAACTCTACCAACTGCCAACATCACACCATCACAGCAACAATCTCAACATACTCAATTGGATCCATACAACAACAACAATGATCAAGCATATGTCAGTGAAGTTAATGAGGAATCCGATCCGTTCGAAGCACTGCAACAAGGATTTGTTATGATTGCTAATGCTTTTAGCCCGTTACACTAACAAATCTAACAATCGCATTCGTTCCTCATCTCACATAAGGAATCAGGCTGTTGTGAACAATTGACGAGTTGAAGTTCAGAATCGTGGTTATGGTCTTCAGATGGGCGGTGGTCAAGGGTTTAATGCTATGGGTAGGAACAACAACAGAGCTCAAGTGGTTGAACAGGGAAATGCTCAGAATGGGTTGAATGGTCTTCGATGCTACAACTGCAATGAGAAGGGACACCTGGCTAATGCATGCCCAAAGCCGAGGACTAGGGGCAGTGCTTATCACAAGGAGGCTTTACTTTTGGCTCTTAAGGATGAAGCTGGTGGAACTCTCACAGACAAAGAACATAGTTTTATGGTAGATGCAGACTCAGATGATGATATGGAGGACTTGCAGGCCAATGCAGCTGTTATGTTGATGGCTAATATGCATGAGTTACACATGAGTGACACAGGCCCAGTGTATGACACTGATGGCTTGTCTCATGTACCCGAACAAACCATTTTCATCTCTGAACTTATATCTCTGCCAGCATCTGAATCCGGAGAGGCTCAGAATGTTCAACATGAGTCGTCCACATCTCAGTCTGACGATTCTCAACTAGACCCCGTAGTTACATTTGACGATCAAGATGACCTTATGGTTACCTTTGATAATCAAATTGACTCCGTGGTTATACTTGAGGATCTGAATAATGATGATGTTGTGAATCACGTTGAACACGCTGAACCTTTGCCTCATCCAGATCTTGCTCTATTACTTAAAGACCACCAACTCAGAATGGAAGAATGTTATACATTAAATCAGGACTTAAAAAGTAAAAATGCACTGTTAACCAGGGATTTTGAATGCTTAAAAATGCAACTCAATTTTTTCAAAACTCAAGAAAAACGTGAAAAAGGGTTTGAAGCCGCTTTTGCCAAATCACACCAAAACGAACAATATTTAGAACGACAGATGCGTGATCTAGCCGCTTCGAAGAATGCTTTATTGTCTCAGATAGAACAACTGAAACATGAACATAAACAACAAATTAACAAACTTACTTTGGAAAATAAAAAAGCCAAGGCTGAGTTGTTAAATTGTCAAAAACAGTTCTCTGCGTACAAAAAGCATTCAACGAAACGAATAGATGACCAACTGGAGGAAATTGTCGGTTTACAAAACAAACTTAAAGAGTTTCGAAATGTTGTTTATAAGCATGGTGAGTCAATCACAACTATTCAAAAGTTTACATTAAAACCCAATCCAGATGGATATGGACCGAATCTTGCTGATTACAAACCTAAGCTTTCAACCAAAGCATTCAAACCAAATCCTGAAGTTTCCAGTGCAGAATATAAAATTGATGATTCTGTTATGAGTGTTGTTGAATATCATCGTCAAGAGGAATTAGATGCAGAAGACGAGAGTCGATCAAAATTAGAAAAAGTTGTTTACAACAAACCTTTTAACTATTCAAAAGCTGTCACTTTCGTCGAACCAACGGATTCTTCTAACACACCAAGGATTATCACAAAAATGTCTGAGTCTTCTAATGTTAATCCCAAACCAAATTATGCACACATTTATGGTCCTTTACTTTCCATCAGTGAAGTAAATTCAAAACCTGAAAATCGTCATATTCTTAGATATTTTGACCTTTTCCAGGCAGACCTCAAACTTTTAGAACATGAGATTGAATTTCATTCTGAAATAAAAGTTCAAAATTTTCAATCGCCTCTAGCGCGTGAACAAAGAGTCATTTTTCAGACAAGACTTTTACCAAATGTTAAAAATTTGAAAAATTGTGCATTATATTGGGAAAAGGAATTTCATAAGGAACTTGGATTGATAAAGGTCGTTTTCGAGAAAACAGAAGCATCTATTTCTAACACTAAACGTAAAAAGAAAATGTTAAGAAAAGTTGTTGATCGACTCTTGGAAGATGTTATCTGTGCTGATATCCATAATGTTGTGTTATTGAATTCTTTGCCATATGCATCTGATCATATCTCTGTTGATACTGTTAATTCTGTTGTAACTGTTGAGAATACTGATAATGTGCTTCAGAACGAGTCTTTAAAAGTTGAAAACGAACGTCTCTTAACCAAGCTTTCATATGCAAAACGTCGTCTTCAATGGTGTCAAAAAGATTGTCAAACTCGTAAACTTGCTTTGCAAAACAAAATCAACCGGTTGCAATCAAACACTTTTAATCCAAAATTTGAGCAACTGGATGATCAAAACGTGTCTTTGAAAAGTCAAATCTCAAAATCTGAACAAGAACTTGTAAAAGTTAAAAAGGAATATGGTGTCATATTTGATTTACTCAATAAGACTCGTGATGAAGCATCAAACGAACTTGATCATTATCTTGCACACACTAGAGAAGTAATGAATTTTGCTGGAAAAATTCGTTCTAAAAATCAAGATTTGATTCACACTATCTTTAAGTTAAGAGAAATGTTAGGAAAGTATGAACAACTTCCGCCAACCATCATTAAGAGAATAGCACTAGTAACACTTAGTAAACGTGAACCCAGAATGCCTACTGCCAAAACACAAGTTGCTAACGTGCTTCCTTCTACTGAAACAGGAATAGTTGCGTCTTTTCCAAACGTCCACACTTCACAGCCTAGGAGCACTACATCGAAGAATAGGAAGTTGCGACCTAAGAAAAGATCAATAAGGAATGCTAAAGTAGAAGAACACCCTTGGAAAATGAATAAGACTCACGTTGCTTCCACTATAGATATTGCGTCTGACAAATGTAATAGAAATAGTGATGTAACGAATGCTAAACCTTTAAGTACTTTTGATATTCTGTCTGATGCACCTTGTGTTATTTGTCGTAAAAGTATGAATTCTGATTGTCATGACAAATGTGTTGCTAAAGCTATCATCTCTCGTTTATGGAATCCTAAGAATTGGAATACCTCTAGGCCCACTAATCTGTCTAAGTCAGTGCTTGGCAAACCGTCCTCTTTAGATTCTAAGAAAGGCATTGCTGTCCCTGTAGCTCCAGTTTCACCCCCAAAGAATGTAGTACCACCTAATGCATTCACTAAGACTAAAGCAAATAGCAGTTATAGATGGCAAAGGTGGATTCACAACACACTAGGATTTAAATGGATGCCTAAAATACTTGATGTGTGTATTTCCACTATAACTGCTTCGGAACCCTCTAGCATTTCGGGTTCCACATCTACTTCTATTCCATCTGTGTCGTCTGTGTGTATTGCAGGTGATACAGATCATTCTCTGGATTGTTGATAGCGGATGTTCCCGACACATGACAGGCAACCTTAAACTGTTATCAAACTTTATTGCAAAGTTCATTGGCACTGTCAGATTCGGGAATGATCACTTTGCAGCTATCATGGGCTACGGAGACTATATCAATGGGAACATCGAAATTAGCAGGGTTTATTATGTGGAAGGCCTCGGTCACAATCTGTTTTTAGTAGGTCAGTTCTGTGATGGAGATTTGGAGGTTGCTTTCAGGGAAAAATCTTGTTTCATTCGTGATCTACAAGGAAACGACCTTATGTCTGGCTCGCGTAATTCTAGTCTCTACACTATCTCTATGCAAGACATGGTTGCTTCATCTCCCATCTGCTTACTTTCAAAGGCTACATCTACAAAATCCTAGCTATGGCACCGTCGTCTCTCACATTTAAACTTTCAAACCATTACCAACCTTGCTCGACAGAAACTAGTTGAAGGTCTCCCACGATTCTGATATTCTAAAGATCACCTATGCTCAGCTTGTGAACAAGGGAAAAGCACTCATGCTCATTTTCCTTCAAAGGTGGAACACAGCTCTCAGCATGTGCTTCATCTTCTTCACATGGATTTGTGTGGCCCGATGCGCGTGCAAACGATCAATGGCAAACGCTACATCTTGGTAATTGTTGATGACTACTCACGATGGACTTGAGTCTACTTTCTTCGAAGTAAGGATCAAGCTCCACAGATGATCATCACCTTTCTCACGAAAATACAAGTTCAGCTCCGGAAAACCGTCAGACAAATCAGAACAGACAAAGGAACTGAATTTGTTAACCAAACTCTTCGTGAATTTTATGAGAATGTGGGAATTCAGCATCAGACATCTATTGCACGTACACCTGAACAAAACGGAGTTGTTGAAAGACGAAACCGAACGTTAGTGGAAGCTGCAAGAACAATGTTAATCAATGCTAAACTCCCAGATTACTTGTGGGCAGAAGCTGTGTCAACTGCATGCTATACTCAAAACCGATCTATGATTACAAAACGTCACAACAAAACACCTTTCGAGCTTGTCCACAACAGAAAACCGAATCTCAAACACTTTCATGTATTTGGATCTCTTTGCTATCCGAATAATGATCGTGATGACTTTGGAAAGCTCAAAGCCAAAGCTAACATTGGAGTCTTTATTGGATATTGTGATAATTCTAAAGGTTTCCGAATCTGGAATCGTCGAACAAAGGAGGTTATGGAAACGATTCATGCTCATTTTGATGAACTTACGGAAATGGCTTCTGAGTATAACAGCTTAGAACCCGGTCACAACCGCTTAAACTTCCCTTAACCCCCATCATCAGCTGAACAAAGCCCACAGCTAACTCGTCAACAAATGGAAAGGTTATTTGCTCCGTTGTTCAGTGACGATATTGATGAACGTGCTCCAGGTGTATCCGCTGTTTCTGCTGCTCAACCTGATACTACTCTTATACCTGATACACCTGCTACAACAACTACTGTTGTAGAAACACCACCAGTTGACTCCGATACAACAGTTGAACAAACCGCTTCCAACAATGATGAACCATCTGATGATATTCTTAACGAAGTACCCCCACCTGCAGATTTTGATCCAAATGCGTTCTTCAACCCGTTTGTTAATGAGACTGCTGCACCAGATGTCGCGGAATCTTCAACAAGCCATTTGAATCCTCAAAATCTGCACAATGTATACCAACATCAACCCTCCACACATCGCTGGACAAAAGACCATCCTCTTGAGAATATTATTGGCAACCCTAATCAACCAGTCGTTACGAGACAACGTCTTCACTCAGACGGTGAACACTGCATTTATGCTCTCACTGTCTGCCAATCTGAACCTAAAAACATTCAAGACGCAATGACAAAGAACACCTGGATTAAATCCATGCAAGAAGAACTCAACCAATTCAAACGTCTTGAATTATAGGAACTGGTTGCAAGACCAACAGGGGTCTACGTCATTGGTCTTAAATGGATTTGGAAGAACAAATTGGATGCTGAAGGGAACCTAATTAGAAACAAGTCACGTCTGGTGGCTAAGGGTTATCGACAGGAAGAGGGTATTGACTTTGAAGAATCATTTGCTCCGGTTGCTAGTCTTGAGGCTGTTCGGATATTTCTCGCGTTCGCGGCTCATATGAATATGACGGTCTTTCAGATGGATGTCAAAACTGCGTTTCTCAATGGACAACTGAAAGAAACGGTTTATGTCAGCCAACCAGAAGGATTCGTTGATCCCGAGTTCCCGAACCATGTCTACAAACTGAACAAAGCTCTGTATGGTCTCAAACATCATTTTTGGGTCTACACATAAAAACTACTCAATCG
>BPTQ01000004.1:25413302-25731940 GCA_019973895.1 Chrysanthemum seticuspe | reverse complement strand
TCTGCCAATCTGAACCTAAAAACATTCAAGACGCAATGACAAAGAACACCTGGATTAAATCCATGCAAGAAGAACTCAACCAATTCAAACGTCTTGAATTATAGGAACTGGTTGCAAGACCAACAGGGGTCTACGTCATTGGTCTTAAATGGATTTGGAAGAACAAATTGGATGCTGAAGGGAACCTAATTAGAAACAAGTCACGTCTGGTGGCTAAGGGTTATCGACAGGAAGAGGGTATTGACTTTGAAGAATCATTTGCTCCGGTTGCTAGTCTTGAGGCTGTTCGGATATTTCTCGCGTTCGCGGCTCATATGAATATGACGGTCTTTCAGATGGATGTCAAAACCGCGTTTCTCAACGGACAACTGAAAGAAACGGTTTATGTCAGCCAACCAGAAGGATTCGTTGATCCCGAGTTCCCGAACCATGTCTACAAACTGAACAAAGCTCTGTATGGTCTCAAACAAGCTCCTCGGGCATGGTACGACAAGCTATCATCTTTCCTCATTGCCAATAATTTCACCAAAGGTTCGGTCGACCCTACTCTTTTCATACAATATCACGGGGCACATATCTTAATTGTTCAAATTTACATGGATGACATCATTTTTGGGTCTACACATAAAAACTACTCAATCGCTTTTGCAAAACTAATGAAGAAAATTTTTAAAATGTCCATGATGGGTGAACTTACGTTCTTTCTAGGACTGCAAGTTCATCAATCACCCCGTGGTATTTTCTTGAGTCAGTCCAAATATGCCCTTGAATTGTTAAACAAATTTGGAATGAAAACCTGTGACACTTATGCCACACCAATGACTCATACCAAGAAGCTAGACGCTGATTTACATGGGAAATTAGTGGACCCTACAAAATACCGTAGTATTATTGGGTCTCTCATGTATCTAACAGCTAGCAGACCTGATATTGTCTTTGCCGTTTATCTATGCTCCCGTTATCAGTCGAGACCAACTGAAACCCACCTCTCTGAGGCTAAAAGAATCCTCCGATACATCAAGGGAACCATTAACTTGGGGATCTGGTATCCGAAGGATTCTGGTTTTGAACTAATCACTTTTTCAGATGCTGATCACGCAGGATGTTTAGATTCACGGAAAAGTACTTCAGGAGCACTACAATTTCTTGGTGACAAACTGGTGTCCTGGCAATCGAAGAAGCAGGATTGTACATCGCTGTCATCAACCGAAGCAGAATATGTAGCCATGTCGGCGTGTTGTGCTCAAGTCATCTGGATGCGAACTCAACTCAAAGACTATGGTTACGTATTTGATAGAATCCCGATGTACTGCGACAATCGGAGTGCTATTGCGATCTCGTGCAACTCAGTTCAGCACTCGAAATCTAAGCACATCGATCTTCGCTATCATTTCATCAAGGACCACGTGGAACAGGGTACAGTTGAATTATACTTCGTGGGTACAGAATACCAATTGGCAGATCTTCTCACCAAATCCTTGCCTCCCGCTAGGTTTAATGAGTTGGTCCACCGGATTGGTATGCGGTGTTTAACTCAAGAGGAACTGGATGAACTCTTAAAACAGTCTTAAAAACCTGTCAAACACCAAAATCTCTTTTGTAAATAATTTTTCAAAAACAAAATACAAAAATATAAAATCTGAATACTTAATCTTGTTTATGTGTTTGTGGTTAAAAAGATTGTGTCAAAACGTTTCTAAAACATCAATGATACCATTTTTATCCTCAAAACTCACCCAGAAACACGAATTGATTGAATCTGGAAAACTAGGGTTTATGCGTAAATTGGGTGTTTTCATGTGTGAACGTTTCTGGCTAATTGGTTGCTTGCAATATGTTGTTTATTTGATGAATTAACTATATCCATGCTTAGAACTTGCCCAGAAACATCAAAAGTGAAAGAATTGAAATTTAGGGTTCTAGTTCATACTAATTGGGTATTTTTTATTCTCATAGAGTTTGATGTTAAAACTTGGATAAACTTACTTATTAGGCTTCTAAGACTTACCAGAAAAACTTTGATCCAAATCCTATGGCTAGATTTCATACGCGTAATCCTTGAACTTTAGGGTTTAGGTCTACGCGTAAGTATGTTTACGCGTAAACTGCTTAATAAGTATTCATGATCTGTTATAGAATGAATGTATGTGTTAAAATTGATTCTATGATGATTTTATTTCAGGTTTGCTACACGTAAAAAATTAGAATCAAGGTTGTTAGACATCTACGCCTAAGGATCACCTTACGCGTAGCATGTTATGCGTAAGAGAAATCTTACGCGTAACGTTTACGCATAAGGTTCTACATAAGGGACTACGCGTATCCTGTGAAGGATATGCGTAAACAGTGACCTCTACGCATAAGGTCTACTCTTACGAGTAAGCCTTACGCGTAAGGTTTATATACGCTTACGCGTAAGCTCTACGCATAAGGTCCCTTTTTCCTACGCGTAATATTTCTTACGCGTAAGTTAGGATCCTACGCATAAGCTTGCGCTTACGCACATATTACTCCTGTTTACGCATAAGCTACCATTTCTACACCTAAGCCTTGATTAAACCTTCATTATGAATTGTTACGCGTGCAAACTTGTAAATAAATAAATCATAACGTCACGAAACCAATAATGTCACTAATAAGCTTAAACGTTTGATATGTTGTGAAAAATAAGAGATAACATAAACTTTAAAAATTAAAGTTAACTAACTCACGAAACTTATCACGACGTTATTGGACTATTAGACAAACAAGTGACTTTGGACTCGTAACAATCATCGACATAACACATTCAATAATTAGACAATAAAACCTTCTGTTGAATAACATAATGTCTTTCGATATGTTGGTTCTTTTGGCTAAATTCATTTCAGATCACTACATGGACGCTCAAATGAATGTGGATGCACCAGATGTTCTCACAGTTGCTGATATCTTCCCCAATGGCTATCCGAGGAAGATTGAAAAGAACAACCTTCGGGTTGACTTTGAAACCCGCACCTGCTCAGAATCTTCCTTGTTAGGATCCAAATATTATTGTGTTGATGATTCGGGTGGTCTTGGGAGATCAAAATACATGTTTGCCATTAGAGAGAGAAAGTTAGAGAGTTGGGTGATCAAGCTAGAGACTTGGTTTACAAATTATGGAATATTAGATTGAAAGCACCACCCCTTCCATGGATGGAAGGGGTATTTATACTTACAGACTCAACGACCTCCTATCGGCCTGTGGATCAGGGATACAGTGGGTAAAGACCCGTCCTTCCTCCACGGTGTTGCACTAAACTATACTACGCTACAAACTAATAAATAAACTACTGAATAACGTAACTAATGACAAGTCTACGAGCTAACTTAAGCTAGATAACATTTGGGGTGACCGACACTTCACTATGGAATTTTCTAATTCCTAACAATCTCCCCTTAAGGGAGGTCACCCCATGTTTTACATTTCGAATCCTAGCAATCTATTCTTGTCATTGTTCTTGAGCTCGTAGACTTCAATTCTTCAATTCCACAATCTTTGTGCTTTAGTAGTGCAACTTCAAAGTCCGCAAAGATTTGTACTTTTAGTGGAGGCCTTTAACTGATCCACATCTTTGATGATCTTCGAGCTTTCTTTGAGATCATCAGCCACAGTAAATCTCTCTGGATCATCCATAGTAGTGTTGCCTTCATGTGAAGTTGTGACATTTGGACCGACATGCTCACACTTTTGAATCATGACATCTTTCCATCAGAGTAGCGGAAGCCTTACTGGTTCATGATATTTGCAGCAGCGAAGCAGAAGCATAGTATGAAATATCAGAGCCAGGTTATGTAGATATGCACCAGTCATGATTTCTTCAAATTAAGTGTGGATGCTGTGAGCATGCGGCTTTGGATTGACTCCTCAATTCTGATCAGCTGCAACCGTCCAAGTGTACCTGCAAACAACAGTTAGCAATAAAACACACGAAAGTGTCTTTGACCACTTTCGCTGAATTGAGGTACACGGCCCACGGTTCCTCGTTGATCAGTACAAGTACTTCCTGTGATCAAGTAGGATTCCTAAGAATCTCCTTGACAGGGTTTTGCAGCTGTTCTAGCTGTTCTCAAACCGGAACTTCTCAAAGAAGACAACACGGAGTGAGTGAACCAGCAAATTGAGATTCACTGATTGATGAAAAATAATTTGAAAAACTATCGCGTATTGCTTGAAGAAAGAGTTTTGCAATACAACGAAGGTTTTATGAGAAAGATCAATTTTCAATCAAAATACTTTTTGTATTAGAGAATGAGTACACATTCGACGTGCTAGCGAAAAGAAGAGATTCGCACATCGAACGGTTTTTCTAAAAGTATTTTTCAATCAGATATACTTTTTGAATTTGAAATGAATACACATTCGACGTGCTAGAGAAAAGAAGGTTTGCACATCGAACGGTTTTTCCAAAAGTATTCGTCAATTCCATTCCTGGACCAAGGTTGATTCACGAATGAATCTCCCCATCGTTTCTATCCAGTTGTCACAAGCTTGATCTTACGAGAAGATCTCACATGTCACCCACCAAGAGCTTGTTTGATGTTAGCTCTAGAAGGATTTCCATCTTCATCGTGAATACTTTTTATATCACTCGAGATGTTCTGGCAATACCACAAGGATAATGCGTAGGACTCTTAATATATACTTACTTTCCACATTGTGTGAAACAGCAAGTCTTCATAATTTAGTGTCCTAACGAGATATTGTGGATGATCTCTTGGCTCTAGACTCAATAGTGCATTTTGGTTCCTTTGCCGGAGACTAGGGAGAGGGTCTCCTACTTCAATATCAACAATCTCTAAGAGAAAGTCGATAGATTATGTAGGTTCCCCTGTGAGAATGAAACAAGCCCTTTTAAGAGGAACTTGAGTAGGTTTGGGAAGTTGTAGTGCAGTGCGTCACTGGGTCCATGACTGTCTTGTCTTCAATACTAGTGTTACCTTAGTAAACACTAGTAGCATATGTATTGAACCCGGTTTACTGCTCTAAGGTTGAATTATTGGAGGGCTATTTCTTTTCACCCTTTTACATATTCATTTCTTTTTCATTCTTCAACCCCTTCAGTGCTTACCGAGACTTCATACTAGAACCTTGTTGGGTTTATTCCAGTACTAGCTCTGTCTCAAGTCCGCACTCTTCCCATATTCTCAATTTTTCTCCTTTTTTTCAATATACCTAAGGACTCTACACTATCTAGTGGATTGTCCCTGGGTAAGATCCCTCCGGTTCTGGCGGATCGTGGGAACAAATACCTAACCTAACCATCCTTATAACACCATGCATAAAGTAAATTGGTCGGTCTTTTGGTATTGTTCATTCCTTCATCGAAACCAATTGAAAAATCATTTGGAAAACCAATCAAGGTACTTGTGATACGAGATCAAAGCATTTTGTACCTTAATAGTTTTGATCATTTAGAAAACCTCCCCCTCAACATGTGCGTATGATTTAGAAATTGTTTAGCACAAGGAGGCAAGAGGACTTTGAAATATTTTCTTTGATCACAATTTTCATACGAAAAAGCCATTTGATTTTCATGGTAAAATTCTCCCCCTCAATATGTGCATAGGATATTTGAAATCATTTTTATCACATAGAGGCAAGAGTTCTTTTGAAGCACATCCACGATTACAAAAGCCATTTAAGAAACCATTTGAAAACTCAATCAAGGTACATTATGTTAAAACATAAAAGCTTTTGTACCTCGATAGTTTATTTTCTTATAAAATGCTCCCCCTCAATATATGCTTCGAGATTCGAAAGTGTTTAGCACATACGAGCGAGCAGCCTGCACAATTGAATCAAAATGATCACCTTTTATCAAATTTCATTATTAAATCACAAATTCTCCCCCGATCAAAAATATCAAACCCTTTGAGATTTTGGATCCCAAGTGATTTAATAAGGTTTAGAAAACATGGGAGAATATGTGGCCTGGTTTAAATCCTCATCTGGTTTTTGGATAAAATCCTCCTCCTCAACATGTGCATTGTGTATTTGAAATCGTTTGGCACATGGAGGCAGGAGTGCCTTTGAAGGACTAAAACCAATTCCATTAAAACAGATTTGAGATTTAAATCACGATCTCTCCCGCGATCAAAAATTTCAAACCATTTGAGATTTGTAATCCCAAAAGATTTAAATTATTTAGAAAATTTTAGGGGAAAGACGTGGCAAGATTTAATTCTGAAAGATGACAGATAGGAACAGATTTAAACATTAAAGATTGTTAGTGTCAGGTATGATTTGTTTTTAAGAGATCTTTTAGTAAAATAAAACAATTTCACAATCAAACAAGAACAGAAAAAATTTCATTTTGAAAGACCTTGATTCTAAAGAAAAAATCATACCATGACATAACATTAAATCTTTAGATCACCACTTATTTTGTACAAACGGACTTTTTGTGAAGAAATATCATTTGAAAATATTTTATATAAAATCACTCTCCCCCCTCAATCCATGACAGAAGTCAATAATTGAGTGACTTAGGTTTTGATAACAAGAAGTCCGGTGATTTTTAAAAACTTAGTCCAATATATTTTCAAAACAATATTTTCCATTTTCAAAACAATTTAATTCAATTTACTCAAAAATTGTTTAAAAATGGTATCCTGCACAAAGATTCGTTAGGTGGTTGAGAAGCTTTTGTTGTTGCTGTAGGGCTTTGAAGAAAAACCGTCTGCATATGCAGTGAGACTTCTTCTTATGTTGCATTTTGAATGCCAACTGAGGTCCAATTAAGCTCCGTTTCTTCAATCACTTAGAAGAAAACCATCTGTTGATGCAGTGAGACCTCTTACGTTGCATTTATGCCAACTCTCCATAGAAGTCCAATTAAGCTCCATTTCTTCATTTGTCAACCCAAGATATTGTTACCCTTTCCTTGCGGCATCCAATCATGTTTAGTGGGATCCGGATCGGGAACATTCTTATATACCAATATACCTGCATATGTTAGTGAACACACATACAAATATATGGTGGTTGACAACACCCAAACAACAATCGACTAATAAAAGTCAATCCAACATATCAATCAGATCATGTAAGGTATGGGTATAATGTGTTTCTCAAACTCTAATCATCTAAACCTAACAATCATATCCTAGAAACCTAGTCCTTTAGGCAATTATATTTTTTCAGATAAGCACGTAGGATAATTAAGAAAGACCGTTAGATGATATAAATTTGAAAACATTTTCCCCCTCAATCAATGACTTATTTTCTGAAAAGATTAAAAGCGTTGAAGTCATTGATTGAGTTTTCAATTTTCACAAAAACTCTGAATCTGATTGTTTTTAAAGCAACTCATTTACCACCATTTTTGAAAAACAACAAATATTTTTCTGAAGAATTTTAGACGGAAAAACATTTGTGTAGGAACAGCAGTCCTTCGACATACTTTCCTCAAATTGTTTTAGGATAAGTGCACGAAATATTTGAAAATTGTTTAGCGTAGCACTTTCCTTCCTTTTAAGAGCGGGTTGCTATCAGAAATAATAGCAAGCCATAGTTTAAGCGCGGGTCACAGTCAGAAGTAACTGTAAGCCATGGTTTGAGACATGTTTAGAAAAGAAATATTTACACCTTCTGCTCGAACTTCATCTATGGTCCCGTGCCATTATTGAATGACATTTCTAAGACCGTAGATGTTATCGATACCAGAAGACATGTCTTGGAAAAACAATATTTTTTTGTCTTTTTCAAATTTTTTTTTTTTTTTTTTTTTTATTATTTTTTTATTTTTATATTTTGTTTTGATGGTTTTATATTTTTCTATTTTCTTTTTGTTGGTTTTATATTTTTGTATTTTGTTTTCTAAAAAATATATACAAGGATAGAATAGATGATATAGTTAAAGAAGATGATGATACGAGTACCGAGATAAGGATATCGAGCAGCACGTCGTAGAAGATAGAAGTCATCAACTCTTAAACATTCACCACCAAAGCTTCCAGGGCTCTTGAATCGAAGAAAGAAATTGAACCATCTGAAAGTGAGACTTTGGCAGCTTCCCCCCAAACCGAAAATCCTTTAGCTGAGCAGATTCAAAGCTTTCTTTCAAGCTTCTCTTAGCCAGGTGCACAAAGAAGCACACCATTATCATCGGACTTGCTGCTCCTTTTAAGAATAGTCACCGTGATTCTTCGTTCGAGGTTATATCATCCAAAAGAACAGCATCGTATCATCCCACACATAAAACAATCTTCTCAAATTTCCTTTTCAACTGACGTCTGAAGCGATCCATTCCAAAAGGTGTCAAGAGAACAATTCCCCCTAGTAGTTGAATTGATGCAGTCAGTCTCTTTGTATAATGCTCAAGAACTCTCCCGAATACACATCATGAGGGTAATGAAGAACAACTCCCCAATGTTCACATCTTTCGTCCCTGATGAATGTGTATGAAGCTCAAGAACCCGAAGTACACCAATATCCAAGAACTCTCCCGAATACACATCATGCCCGGAAGGAAAACACCTCCCCAATGTTTGTGGTAAACAATGGCTTTCTTCCCTGATGATCATGTATGAAGCTCAAGGACCCGAAGTACACACATTCCCCAAAGAGAGAACAACCGATAACATTGAAGAAGCAGGCCGAATCACTGATTATCTCTGCGGGTGACAATCTCTGCGGATGTCAACACCGGAATAAGTGATTATATCTCTGAATCACCGATTAAGCCCTCAAGTAAAACAGCTGAGCATCCCCAATGTACACAATCTCTCTCCCCTGATGATTGCGATAACATCGAGATCATCACACACCAGTGTACCTCTTTTATCTTCAAAAACTTTCAATTACATCACTTCCCCCACGACGTTGGAATAAGAACACTAAACGCTTTGATGAGTAAAACCTTGAGTTTCTCTGCGGTCATGACATTTGTTTTCCCGGGATAACTTCAATCACTTAGAAGTATTAAGTCCATCAAGTTTACTCGCCATGAGTCAAACCTTGAGTTTCTCTGCGGTAATAACATTTGTCTTCCCGGGATATCTTCAATTACTTAGAAGTATTAAGTTCATCAAGTTTACTCGCGTTTAGATACGTGTCTCCTTCCCCCTTGCTGGTTTTGACACTTCAGAATCAGCAACATATTATAAGCCCAAATACTAGAAATCTTTATGAGAAGAACACTTGTAATCTTGTAGGAATCAACTTGCTGAAGAATATGAGCAAGTCTAATTGGGGCTTAAATTCGACATATCACTCTCCCCCAATTAGTGCTCTCCCCTAAACTAACAATCTGTATGATGAATGACCAGATTAAGAAGAAGTCTTTTGATAATCAACTGCAACTCGTCTTTTAGTCTTCTAACATGTAGCAGAAAATGTAGAATAGACTGTAGACTCGACCTTCTTCAAGATTGTCCAGTTGGGGAATAGATAGTTAACATCTTCAACTCACCAAACAAGAACATCACCAAAAAGCATCCCAATCAACTTACATCTTGCAAATCCCCTTAACTAAAATCCATCCCAATCAAACAAGAACAGAAAGATGTTCATCAAGGAAATCAGCAATCAGGCCGCAACGAACACACGAAATGGTAACACCAAGCAAACAATCACATCAAACAAGAACAGAAGGTTGTTCGGAATCATCATGTTGATGTGCACGTGAAGCATTAACCGGAAGCACTTTGTCAATAACCTCATATCAGCTTGTGAAGATGTCAACTAACGGCTCTTAAGAGGAAACTCCATGTGAAGATTACCCGATAAGAAGAAGCTCGGTTCTTACATGAGTTTAGAGCCGTATGACCATTTAAATTCTCAAATAATAATCAACCATGCAGTAATTTCACACTTCTTCTCCCCCTCAAGAATTGCATACGGAGTTGCCATTCTTGATTAAATAAGTGAAAATCATCCGAATGTTCTATTCACACTTCTCTCCCGCAAAATAAGCACATGATGTCGCCATCTTCATTATAATCGAGCAAGTGGAATGAGAAAACAATCAGTGATAGCCCGGTTCACTTGATGACTTAAGCGCATGGAAAAAGTATGAAGCATGTTGATGAGAATGGTCATTGGTGAGAAGAGTTCTCTTCTTCAGAAGATAATGCGCACTGAAACGTACACATTTCTTTTCTTTGGAGTACTTGGCCTGAACTGATGTGAACAGACGTCATAAGAAGATGGAAAATGATTTGCATGACTAAAATTCATGCCTAAAAACATGCCTAACTCTAAGATGACGACACATGGCAAGATTAGTGGTGAGGATCATGAAAGAGAAAATGTGCATTCCACATGTCACATGATTAATTGGTTAGGCATAAATTTAGTCATATGAATTAGGTCTCTCTATCATTACTCTAAGAAGATTTCTCTTCTTTCGAAGATAATGCGCACTGAAACGTACACATTTCTTTTCTTTAGAGTACGAGGCATGAACTGATGTGTTCATACGTCATAAATCTCTCTCTTTTTATCATCTCTTGGCAAAACATGTAATCACCCCATTATCATTCAGTAGGCTCTTTGTTGTGACAGCTGATGGAGAAAACCAAATATGATGAATTTGACCCTGAAGTAAACTATCCCGAACTCGTGACTTAAACTTGCACATATGTAACAAAGAGCGGTGCCGAGACTTCATGCCCATTTGAATCTCTAAGTACTCTATACTCTTCAACCAACCAACCATCGAGTATAAGACGTATATCACCTCTTGAAAATCCACAATTGAATGTGACACTG
The DNA here is from genome assembly GCA_019973895.1 of Chrysanthemum seticuspe. Lineage (NCBI taxonomy): Eukaryota > Viridiplantae > Streptophyta > Magnoliopsida > Asterales > Asteraceae > Chrysanthemum > Chrysanthemum seticuspe. Next base: position 25,721,202 of record BPTQ01000004.1, on the reverse strand, counting down.
AGCACTACAACGTAACTCCTTTAAGTGATAGTTATTTTGTGTTGATAAGAGCCCAAATCCCCCAAGTGGTAAAAGAAAAGGTAAAAGTCATCCAACAATAACTAGATTTCCAAGTCTTCGTTTTTGATAATAAGCTTGAACAAGGATCTCGAAGAATCTTCATCCAACCATCCCCGATACCTTCAGATACTAAGTGCACTCGCCCGTGATATTTCACTTCAACCTCAAATAAATAATACTGAATTGACGCCGTTGTCACATCTTCTGAACTGCTCAAATCTAGCCTTCTTTGACATTTAAATGAACTTTGATATTGGTTTCATCCCGACCATGGTTTAGTGAGCATACCCCCGTAAAACCTTGTAATAACCAAACTGCCATGAAGACAACCCAAACACACACCCAATTCATGAAGTACACCTTTTTATCCCTTCTTCGAAACAGAAACCGTAACACCAGCATCAGAAGACCCCGAAATACGCTTTCCTTTCTCCAAGATGGTTCCATCATCACGGGATTTTACAATTCTATAGTTTAAACCGAGAAATAGTTTCTTTCGCGGGATTTTACAAAACCAAGAATAAACCGTAAGATAGATCCAGAAATGCCCTTTACTATTACCAGGATGTTTCCATTGTCACGGGATTTTACAAGTCCATGATTTAAACCGAGAAATAGGTTCTTTCGCGGGATTTTACAAAATCAAGACAAAACCGTAAACAATGTCAGTTTGAACGTGTTATGACAACTTTGGTTTCGGTGAATATCTGTTTAAGGGGAACATGCAGCGGTTCATCAGCGATTCATTATCCAACATCATCAACCATCCAATCAATCACTTTGGTAAACACATCATTCACGCATTCTGTCGGCTGTTGCTGTGACCACATGGAGAAGTAAACCTGATATATCAAACTCGAACATGACGTAAAATTCCCCAGATTTGTTACTTAAACTTGTACTAATCCTTGTGAAGAAGAAACGGTGTACCCAATGTACAAAACCTCTTGACATTCTCAACTGAGTGAGACACCGAAGTGATAGCAACGTTGTGGGTCAAGCAAGAAGGAATCACAAACGTAACTGAATAGCCAAGTCTTTATCACCCTCTATAAAAGCCCAAACAAGTCATCTTCGCGGAAGGGTAGAAAGAAAGAAGACGAAATAAGACGAAATAAGTAAACGCGCCCGGAAAAACCTCACTTCAAATCCAGATAAGAGATACCGTCCAAACAACCCCGTAGTCAACATTTTCCAATAAACACTTCAAGCCGTGACATAATATCCTTTGTGAAGATGTATATACCAAAGTATCAATCACACAACTAATCTCACCATCAAATCACTTCAATAACACTCATCATCAAATTCAAATCACATAATAATTATCAAGATATGAGAAGCCCAATTGCAACTTTGAACCCAATCCAATTACAAACATTAACCCATATCCGGTCCAATAGTCCATTAAGTCTGGTTCAATCCAAATCCAATTCATATCCATCCCCTCAATAGTATTTCGGATTCACAACCAAAGTCCAACGACCAAGTCTAAGTCAAATAATGTAAACCCGGTATGACATGTAGACTTATTTCATCTCAAATGATTATAACACATACAGGCGTAATACATTTGTATCACAAATCACATTAGTTATGCACATGTAGTGTTATTACTTGAAGGCCCATTACACCCGAATATAACTACGACAAAAACCCAATGTTCATTCACATTACACGGCCCATGAATAATATTGTATCCATTTCCACATTGAGGCCCAATCACTCACGGTAGTTCTTGGCCCATTTTAATTTAACACACGATTCACTTAAAACTCTAAATCACGATTTATCAATCAACGGGAATCAACCAATTTAATAACAGAATGTGATATCAAGAACCATTAGAATGATATATGAGATTTGATCTCACATCAGTACTACACGATTAAAATTGGACTGATCCACTAATGCCCACGATTAAAATTCGGCCCAAGAAAACAACGAGTACCATGGCCCAGTTCAGTTTTAACGTGGTTAACCCTAAAAATTAGAGATAAATATCATATGGCACACACTCAAAATCCCTAATCTCCTGATAACCGTTTCTCACACCAACCCTAAAAGCTCTCAAAAGATCCGCCCCTTTCTTTCACAAAACATCTACACCAAACACAAACCCAAATCTCACAAAAACTTCCGCCTACCACTCTTCATTTTCCAGATCAGTTACCACAAACAAAAACGAATCTCATATACATCAAACCCACAAGCACAATAACCCTTTTGTTGATCAAACACACTCGCCACAGGGATGGCTTGAGCATGGACTAGTGGGTACGGATTAGAGATCATTTACAAGGAAACAAGGTAGGCTTTAAATGATCTTGATTAATTCGTATCATAGTTGTTTAGGACCAATACGACTCAAAGTTTTGAGTTAACAAACTTGTTAAACTCATTACTTTATAGTCGAATATTATCAAAATATTTTGATTGTTTTACAAATTAAACGAATCAAAGATTGGAATTAACAATATTGTTAAAACCAAATCTTTATTTTTGGATATTGTCATTAGCACCTGGATCGATGAAGATGAGACATTGTGCTTAAAGACAAGCGTCAGTCTTGATGTGTCATGAAGTAGCACGGAGTTATTTCTGAGATCTTGATATATTGATGTATTCATTTCGTTATAATTTCAGTCTCAATAGATCAATGAGGTATATGTTCCTTTGTGAATAGATCAATTGATATCTATGTGTTTCAATAACCACTCACAAAAGGAACGAAACTGAGATCATTTACTTATCCTTTTTGAGTCCTTTTGTAGATCTATGAAGATTTTATTGATTTGTGTCTAAGACTCTTGATAGTCTTGATGTTTCATTGGAGAACCACGAATCATGAAAACTGAGATCGAATATCTTTAGTTCATACCTTTGATCTTTGATGCATTTGTATGATGACTGAAGTTAGCAAGATCTATGATGTGAGTTCTTACTTGTGTTGGACTCTTGAAGTAGACTGAGATCTTGATTACCTTTTTAGTATAAGATTATTGAGTCATGATAGATTTAAAGTAGAAGATAATTTGGGATATATTATGTGTGTCGAATCTGTGAAAATATTGTGGACAGATGATGTTTAGATAAATGGTATTTGATATTTGGTATTGTATCATGGTCGTGGTTAAGTCTGAGTCATCTTCTTCATCCTTTCTGTCAAGTTGTATCAGTCAAGGGTCAAAACGGTTTAGTCAAGTTGCTAACAATTTTATTTTTTCAAAGCAAGTCGCTAGGTCTAAGATGTGAGCCAAGTCGCTAGATAATGAGCCAAGTCGCTAGATAATGAGCCAAGTCGCTAGCATAGCCAACTCGCTAGCATAGCCAACTCGCTAGCATAGCCAAGTCGCTAGCATAGCCAACTCGCTAGCAGCAGTTGACTCAATAGTCAACTCGCTTTGAAAACATTGTATCTGGACATCTTTTAAGGACAACTCGCTAGCATGAATATATGAGTTTTCACATGAGTTTTTCCGACTGCTTTTCCGGCCAGCTTCAACTAAACCCAGAAAAGTTGCATAAAAGATGATACTTTTTGACTGTTTTGACCAAGAAAAGTTACCAGAAAACCATTAGGACCACAAATATATGACCAGATGCACGTATTAAACGTTTAAGACCATGTTAGTACCAAAAGTCTAAACAAAACTGTTCCAATATTAGACCAAATGACACAAAAGTTGTTTACCCAAAATAATGTAAAAACACTTTTCGAACCAAAAGGTGATACAAACACAGTTAACACAGGAATTAAACACCACAATAAATCATCAAAACACAAAAACCTTGGCTCTGATACCAATTGTAGGATCCAAATATTATTGTGTTAGATGATTCGGGTGGTCTTGGGAGATCAAAATACATGTTTTCCATTTTAGAGAGAGAAAGTAGAGAGAGAGGGTGTTCTTGCTAGAGGTTTACACAAATGAAAGGTTAGATTGAATTGAAGCACCACCCCTTCCATGGATGGAAGGGGTATTTATACTTACAAATACACGACCTCCTAACGGCCTGTGGATCAGGGATACAGTGGGTAAAGACCCGTCCTTCCTCCACGGTGTTGCACTAAACTATTTTACGCTACTGACTAACTAATTAACAACTTAATAACGTAAATAACGACAAGTCTACGAGCTAACTTAAGCTAGATAACATTTGGGGTGACCGACTCTTCACTAAGGAATTTTCTAATTCCTAACAAAAAGTGACATTACCTCCATCATACTCTTGGTATGATCAGAAGAGACTTTTGTTGCCCGTCAGTGTCGTGAGCAACCACTATCTTTTATCCACTCATCAGGTTCCACTCCAACTTTCAAGCATACCTAAGAAGCAAATAACTCAAGCGTTTGGTCCCCAATATCTCATGGGTCCGTTTGGGTTAAACATAGCATTTATTTGATTCATGTATGGAAATGATGGGTAAGGGTTCCATGACATGTAATCTGGAGTTTGATATGGTCTATGGAAGTTTTGATTCCAACCGTTATGTTGATAGTTGGGTTGTACGTTGTGGTTGCTCTTAGGAACGGGGCGTTTGGCAAATTGTGTTTTATGTCGTTGTTGAGTAGTTTTTGATCTAAATTCATTTTTAGCAAGTCCTACTCCTGATGTAATAGCAGGTTTTAGTTTAACACTATCCTTGGTTTTCTTTGTTACTTTGACAAATTCGCTACGGTCCGTATCACAAACATTCTGTCCTGCTGAAGTTCCCACGGCACCATTTTTTACGACGGACGGATCCCTTATTTTGGGTCCGTCTGGTCCGTGCTGCACTGCAGCAGTTTTGACAGTTTGTTTGTTCCTTTCGGCCGTTTTGTTTTGAATCTTTGGAATTACTACCTCATTAAATCCTAGCCCATTCATGTTTCCTGGTGTTTTTTGAATTCTAACTATTTCATCGGCACAAGCGATGTTTTTGTTAAACCTTTTAAATTTAGAATTATGTTCGATTAGAACATCTTGTGTGAGCTTTAGTTTTTCTATTTCAAGATTAAGCTCTTGACATGATTTGCAATCATTGTCATTTGCTTTTCCCTTTTCTAATCGTTTTGCCTTTTCTTTTAACTCATAGACTTCATTTTCTAAAAATTCCTTTTTAATCTTTAAAAATTTATTTTTAGTTATGATTTTTAGACTTAGCTCACACAACTGATTATATTGTTTTTGCAAAGTGTCATCATCAATAGAAGAATAAGATGAGTCGGAATCTACCTCATTTGACTCATGTGCCATTAGAGAGATTTCCTCCTTGCTTGATTCTTCATCATCTTCACTATCACTCCAAGCACCACTTACAAAAGCTCGTTGAGTTTTGCTTTTAGGTGGCTTGGGACAATCTCCTATTAGATGACTTGCATCACCGCATCTAAAGCACTTTCTTTCACCTTTACCCTTTTTGTCATCCTGATCTTTTTGGAATGGCTTCTTTTCTTCTCGAGGTTGTCTTACAAATTTTCCTCTTCTTCTAAAGAACTTTTTGAAATCCCTAACAGCCATGGCATACTCATCATCTTCACTACCGGAGCAAGATTCGTCATCATCACTTGATTCCATTCTTGCTTTTAGAGAAACGGATTTGATTTTCTCTATTTTTCCTTTGATGATTTCCAAATCTTTCTCCATCACCATTTCGTGTACTTTGAGGTTTCCGATTAGCTCGTCTAGTGACATTTTTGAGAGATCTTTTGATTCTTCAATGGCCGTCACTTTAGCTCTCCACTTCGGATGGAGTGCTCTAAGAAATTTCCTGACAAAATTCTTACTACGAAAAGATTCATCAAGTGCTTTAAGTGATGTAATAATAGTATTAAAGCGAGCAAAGCCACAATCAATGGTTTCATCTTCAAGGATAACAAATTGTTCATATTTTTGAACAAGAAGATCAATTTTGTTATCCTTGACTTGTGAATTTCCTTGATGTGTAACAATCAAAGATTCCCAAATATCTTTGGCGGTTTCACACATAAAAATTCTTTCATATTCTTTTCTAGGCAAAGCATTATAAAGCATCATTTTAGCTTAATTATTTTTAGCAATTAATTTCTTTTGTTCATCAACAGAAATATCTCTTGTTGTAGAACTAAAATCCCCTTTAACAATAACAAACCAAAGATCTATATCTTTTGATTTTACATATGTTTCAAAACGGTTTTTCCAATAGATTAATCCATTGCTTTCAAAGAGTGGTGGTCTTTTCATAGATTGCCCTTCTTTAAAGTTTTCAGAATCCATGGATCGTTTCAAGTTTATAAAATACAATATATTTTAGAAATTCTTGAGCAACGAGGCTCTGGCACCAATTGTAGAAAACTAGAATGGGGGTTGAATAGTTTACTGATTAAAAACTTTGTTTTGATACTTATTGAAAGATCAATTGATGTTGATCTTAGATATGTTAGTGAAATATGTAAACCATATGTAAAGAGTAAAAAAGGAAAAAAACAATCAAACCACAACAAGTTGTTTATAGTGGTTCGGTCTACAAGGACTCTTTTTCCTTGCCCTACTCCACTCCCCGAGTCTCACACTCGAGAGTTTAACTTCACTAGTCAACAAGCTCCTTTCACCGGCGGAGAAACCTTTACACCTCGCTTACACACTATTTCCGACACTAAGCTAAATGTCGAGTTCTTTCCAAGGGTATAACCACTCCCACACACAATGTATTTTAAGGACTAAAATACTAACCACTCACACTCACAAGATTATGATAGTTTGGTAAAACAATGAAGTATGAATCAACACAAGATCATACAACACCAAACAAACAAGACTTCCAACTTCTCGTTGAAGCTTGAATGTGACTTGATCGTCTTTGCTACAAAAGAGATCACTAATATGATATGAAACTGAGTTAGAAAGGTTAGAGAGAAGAAATGTATGAGAGTATGATAGAAAGGGATGAAAAACTACTTGGTTTGGCTTTGCTATTTATAGCCAAAAACATCAGCAAGCACTACGGACCACGGAACCCTCCAAAGGGTTCCGCCCGTTATAAATTTTGGTGCCGCCGAGGTCTGACATCAAGATCTCAAAATCTTACCAAAGTCAACCATATCTATGCAAGATTGTATAAGATATGAAGAGCCTAAATCTTCACAAAGAATCTTGTGAAATCTTCCAATGATTTCAATGATGCATCACATGATGTCATGTGTTTGTTTTTCCATTTTTAGAAATATGTAAATGTATATGTAATGTTCAGTTTTTAAGAAACCAAAACATTCTAAAAACTCCTATCATACATTATGGTTAATGATGAAGATATTATTTGAAAAAGCTTGTTTTAATATCTATTAGACTTGACAAGCTTTAAGCTTTATAAAAGTTAAATTTACTTTTTTCGTTAACAAAACTTAGGTAAAGATCAAAAATATAAATAACTTTTAATGACGATATTTGTATTAACAGTTCCAATTCGATGTTGGCTACGGGGTTGACATTTTCTTCTTCTTCTTCTTCTCCGTCCGAGGAGTCCGAGAGAGCTTTAGGTTTTCTTCCATTGACCATGAACCGTTTAGGGGGTTGTTTGGTAAGAGGTACCATAACGTTATCGGAAAGGAGATGATCATCGTTGATAGGAGATGGTTGCAATGCACTAACATACTTACAAAGTCGTGTTAGGAGCATACCATATGGAAGTACCATGTTGGCAACTTTGAATACCCCGGCCATTCTCTTCACCATGTAATAGGCGAGATTGAATGGCTTTTTGTAAGTAAGGCAATAAATCATTTGCACTAGACAAGCATTTGGATGATCCTTGTTACCGAATAAGCTAATGACTATTCCATAAGAATTTCTTCCCATTTTCTAAAAATGGGGTGCATTTCGAAGAGTTCCATTTGAAAGGGATCACGGTGAATGAGCTTTTTGTTTCAGTTAAGACGGGATTGGTCAACTCTAATTTTGAAAATGGTGTCTCGAATGGTTTCGGGTTCATCAAGAGGAGTATGGTATATTGGTTTGGGATCAAGAGCAAAAGATTGAGAGGATATTGCCTGTAGGATATTAGTTTTCACATTCACATCAAACCATAACACAAAGTGGCGTATGAATGGAATTCTAGAGAGAGAAAGTTAGAGGTTTAGGGAACTTAGTGAGAGAAAGTGAAAGATATTATTATGAGCTCCAACTCTCTACCTTGGGAGGTAGAGAGTATTTATAGTCTTACATAAAACGCCACACAACGGGCTGTGGATCAGGCATACAGTGGGTAAAGACCCGTCCGTCCTCCATGGTGTTACTTAACTAAATACTACTTAACTCAAAAGAACTATGACTACGAGCTTTCTAACGATTACATATACTTGAGGTGACCGACTCTTTAATACCTGGAATTTCTAATTCCTAACAATCTCCCCCTAAGGGAGGTTACCTCAATCATGTACCAAAATTACATTGAATACAAATAGATATTACATTAACAATTGTTCTTGCATTCTTGATGTAGTCCTTTGCTCCTAAGCTCGTAGTCATTAATTCTTCACATTGCATGTTTTGTTACTCCAAGTGGAGGTCTTTTACTGATCCACGTGATAATAAATTTGAGCCAGCTTTTGAGATCATCAGCTATCAAAAATCTCTGAGACATCCTTTGTGTGTTGTGACTTTAGGACCGACATGCTCACATTCTGGATCATGAAATCTTCTCATCAGAGTAGTGGAAGCTTTCGTTGATTCATGATATTGGCAGCAGCGTGGCAGAAGCATGGAGTGAAAATATCAGAGTCATTGATGCACTTATCATGATTTCTTTTGAGAAGAATGTGTAGTGTGAGCATGCGGCTATGGATTGACCGCTTCATTCTGATCAGCTGCAAACGTAGGATGTACCTGCATAAAACAGTTAGCAATAAAGCACACGAAAGTGTCTTTGATCACTTTCGTTTAATTGAGGTATACGGCCCACGGTTCCCCGTTGATCAGTACAAGTACTGCCTGTGATCAGGTAGGATTCCTAAGAATCTCCTTGACAGGGTTTCGCAGCTGTTCTAGCTGTTCTCAAACCGGAACATCTCAAAGAAGACAACACGGAGTGAGTGAACCAGTGAATTTAAGTCCACTGATTGATGAAAAGAGATTTGAAAAACAATCGTGTATTGCTCAATAGAAGTTGTTTTTGCAATACAACGAAGGTTTTATTGAAAATCAATTATCAATCATAAAAACACCTTTTGGTTTGAAAAATGAGTACACGGTCGATGTGTTAAAGAAAAGAGTTGTTAAGCACAAAGACCGGTTTTTCAAAGGTATCCGTCAATCCATAACCTGAACCAGGATTGATTCAAAAGATTGAATCGCCCCATTGTTTCTGTTCAGTTGTCACATGGTTGATCTATATAATAGATCTCACATGCCACCTACCAGGAGCTTGTTTGATGTTGGCTCCAGAAGGTTTTCCATCTTCACTGTGAATATGTTCACATATCACTCGGATGTTCTGGCAAAACCACAAGGATAATGCGTAGGACTCAAGATATAATCTCTCTTTCCACATTGTGTGAAACAGAGAGTCTTCATTGAAAGTGTCCTAATGAGATTTATTGATGATCTCGTGGCTCTAGACTCAATTTTGTGCATATTTGGTTCCTGTGCCGGAGACTAGGGAGAGGGTCTCCTTCTTCAATATCAACAATCTCTAAGAGAAAGTTGATAGATAATGTCGGTTCCCCGTGAGAATGAAACAAGTCCTTTTAAGAGGAACTTGAGTGGTTTGGAAAGTTGAAGTGCAGTGCGTCACTGGGTCCATGACGTCTTGTCTTCAATACCGATGATACCATCAGTAGCATATGAATTGAACCCGGTTTCTGCCCTAAGGTTGAATAAATGGAGGGCTATTTGTTTTCACCCTTTTCTCATTCAATTCTTTTTAATTCTTCAACCCATTCAGTGCTTACCGAGACTTCATTGCAAGAACCTTGTTGGGTTTGTTCCAGTACTTGCTCTGCCTCAGTCCGCACTCTTCCCATATCTCACTTTTCTCCTTTTATCATCATACCTAAGGACTTCTACACTAACTAGTGGATTGTCCCTGGGTAGATCCCTCCGGTTCTGGCGGATCATGGGAACCAATACCTAACCTTATCATCCTTATATCACCGTACATAAAGTAAAGTTGGTCGGTCTATTTGGTATTGTTCATCTGCCATTGGAACCAATTGAAAACCATTTGAAAATCAATCCAGATACTTGTGATATATTATCAAAACATTTTGTACCTGAATTGTTTTTGATATTTTTAGAATAAGTGCTCCCCCTCAACATGTGCATCAAATGTTTGAAATCGTTTTGCACACGGAGGCAAGAGGAAGAAATTACTTCTTTGATTACCATTTTTCTAAAAGATGTCACCATCACTTCCTTGATCAAATCAAGTAGATATAGCATTTCCGAGAAGGATGAGGTTTCCATAAATTTGCTCCCCCTCAATATGTGCCTCGAGGTTTGAAAATAGTTTTGCACATACTAGAGGGAATCTGCACATTGAGATATATGATCACGTTTCAAATCATAGGTTTAAGATAGATGCTCCCCCTCAACATGTGCATTGAAAATTTGAAATCGTTTGTCACATGTGGGAAGGACAGCATGTACATGCTTATAAAACCATTTACCGAATTATCAGTTTAAATCCAATTTAAATCACACATTCTCCCCCGATCACAATTATCAAATCATTTGAGATTTGTGATCTCTTATAGATTTAAGTTGATTTTGAAAGCTTTTAAGGAGAATTGTGACTTGATTATGAAAGCGTTTTAACTGATAAGGATCGGATTTTAAGACTTTAAACTCCATTGATAAAACATGCATGTACATCTTTTGAAAACAATTTAATGCCAAATAACTTTTTAATTTAATTGAAAATCATTCTCCCCCTCAATCAATGACATAGGTTGTTGATTGAGAGATAGAGATTTTGACAAATAAGTCTTGATGATTATCAAAAATAGGGACCGAGTTATTTTTCAAAGCAGTTAGTTTTCAGCAGATAAATGTTTATAGAATCAGAGCATTGAATTTTGAAAACATGATAAAATATGGCTCTGTTCTTTCTTTGAAAAGCGGGTTACTGCCTGAAATGACAGTAAGCCATTGTTTCTCTTTCTCCCAAAAATAATTTTTTGATTTTTTTTTTTTTTTTTTTTTTTTTTTAACATTCGAACAACATCTAAAGTCCCGTGTCATTCTTTGAATGACAGCACAAAGATCGTAGATATTATCGAACCGAGAAAAACATGACAAAATGACAATATTTTTGAGGGTTTTTCGAATTTTTTTAAATTTTTATGGATTTTGAAAGTTTTATATTTTTCTATTTGATTTTTGAGGGTTTTATAATTTTGTATTTTGATTTTCGAATAGATATATACAAGAGATAGAATCGTCTTCCTCCTGAAGACGTTTGAGTGTTTCTGGTTGAAGGCTTTTCAAGCCAAGACGTGGAAGAATAAACTCAAAACGTTCTCTTGGAAGAGCTTTGGTGAAGATGTCTGCTAACTGATATTCAGACCTCACAAAATAGAGTTCCACCACACCTTTTTCCACTTGTTCCCTGATGAAATGATGTCGAATGTCGATATGCTTTGCTCTTGAGTGTTGAACATTGTTGCATGAGAGAGCAATAGCACTTTTATTATCACAGTACAGAGGGATTTTGTTGAATTCAAAGCCATAGTCAGATAATTGAGATCTCATCCATAAGATTTGAGCACAACAGGATGACATGGCTATGTATTCAGCCTCTGTAGAGGAAATAGAAGTACTCATTTGCTTCTTTGAAGACCAGCTCACAAACTTATCACCCAAAAACTGAGCACCTCCAGATGTACTTCGACGAGTATCTTGACACCCTGCATGATCAGCATCTGACTTCCTGGTGAACAATGTAGGATCAACTGCTCCTTTGCTAAATCCGGTAGATAGAAGAAACTTTGACAGTGTATCATACCATGCCCTTGGAGCTTGCTTTAAACTGTAAAGAGCCTTCTTCAAACGATAAACGTGAGTAGGATGCTCTTGATTCACAAATCCTTCAGGTTGGCTGACGTAGACGACTTCTTTAAGATCTCCGTTCAGAAATGCCGTCTTCACATCCATCTGATAGACTACCAAGTTCTTACTAGCAGCATTAGCCAGAAAGATTCTGATTGCCTCGATTCGAGCAACTGGAGCAAAAGATTCTTCAAAGTCAATACCCTCCTCTTGACGGTATCCTTTAGCAACTAATCGAGCCTTGTTCTTCAACACATCACCATGCTCATCAAGTTTCACTTTCAAGATCCATTTAAGAGCAATAATCATAGCACAGTCTGGAGCAGGTACTAACTCCCATACATCAAGTCGATCAAACTCATGAATTTCATCTTGCATGGCATTGAACCAGCTATCTTCATTCATGGTGGTTTTAACATCTTTTGGTTCGATCTTAGATAGTACGGAGTTGAAGAAGCACCATAAGGCATCGGTTGCAAGTTGTTTCCGTGTTGATACAGGACGAGAGGGATTTCCAATGATGTTGTCTAGTGGATGATCGTGAGTCCATTTTCTAAGGTGTTCATGTGACAGTTGTTGAGGGACTGAGGTAGCAGAGTTGATGTCTCCTGAAGAAGATGGTTCTGATGATGATTCAGGAGCAAATATGTTTTCAAATGGAGCATCTTCAGGAGTAGCAAAGGGATTAACTTCATCATTGATGCCAGAAACAGTTCCATGATGTACATTTGAAGAATGATGATTTGTTGATGAGACGGAAGGATCAGCAGAAGGCGCTTCTTGACTTAAAGATATTGAGACTGAGGGATTGACTTCATTCACAGGAATATGAGCATCCTCTGTTGTAGGGATCAACACCTCATTAGTACTTGGATCATAAAGTTCATCAAACATAGGATCAAACAATTTATTTAAATCATCTTCAGATGGAGGTACATATGGAGTTTCTTGAGAGGAGTTTGGAACAAGGGATGAACCAATTGGACTGTTTTGAAGTGCGGGTCCTGAACTAGAGTGTCCAGGAGCCATTTGACCGGTCAGCTCATCAAACGTAACGTGAATTGTTTCCATGATATTTCGGGTTCTTTTGTTGTAGATCCGGTATCCCTTTTTGTTTGGAGCATATCCTACAAATATTCCAATGTCAGCTTTAGCCCTAAGTTTGCCTAAGTCTTGACCCTCATTAGTTGGGTAACACAATGCACCAAACACACGAAGGAAAGAGAGATTAGGTTTTCTGTTGTAGACAAGTTCATATGGAGTTTTTCCATGAACAGTGTGAATCAGGGAACGATTTTGTGTGTAGCATGCAGTGGCAATTGCTTCAGCCCAGAGAAACATTGGAACCTTTGAGTAAATCAGCATTGTTCTAGCGGCTTCAACAAGAGTTCGATTTCGTCTTTCAACTACACCGTTCTGTTGAGGAGTTCGTGGAACACTTCTTTGATGGCTGATTCCAACGCTTTAATAGAATTCACTCAGTTGTTTGTTGACAAACTCAGTTCCATTGTCTGTTCTGATAATTCTGACGGTTTTGTTAAGTCGAACCTGCAGCTGTTTGATGAGTTTGATGATGATATCAGGAGTTAAATCCTTTGTCCTTAAGAACTTGACCCAGGTGAATCTAGAGTAATCATCAACCACAACTAACACATATTTCTTTCCAAAGATATTCTGCACCCTCATTGGTCCACATAAATCCATATGAATCATATGAAGAACTTCTGTGACAGAGTTAGTAGGTTTGGGTTTATGGGCATACTTCTTGCTTTTTCCCAATTGACATGCTGAACAAAGATGATCCTTTTCGTACTTGAGTCTAGGTAAACCTACAACTAAGTCCTTTCTGGTAAGTTCATTGATGGTGCCGAAGTTCAGGTGATTGAGACGACGATGCCATAACCATGACTTTGTTTTAGAAGCCTTTGACAGCAAGCAAATTGGAGAAGACTTCATCATATCTTCGATGGAGATGGTGTATAGATTTGAACCACGCGAACCTCTTAAAAGTTCTTTACCATCAAGTTCTCTAACGAAGCAGGTATGTTTTCTGAAGGCTACTTCTAGATCCGAATCGCAAAATTGACCAACAGAGAACAAGTTGTGACCAAGACCTTCTACATAGTAAACTCTGGAGATAACACTTTTGCCAACAACATAGTCTCCATAACCCATAATAGCACCAAAATGATCATTCCCGAATCTAACAGTCCCGATGAATTTGCTCACGAAGTTCATGAGCCGTGACCGGTCGCCAGTCATATGCTTGGAACAGCCTGAGTCCAGGTACCACAGAACGATTTGAACGATCTGCAGTTGAACACAGACAAGAATGGATAACTGGATAATTGGGATCCCCATGCAAGAATGGGTTCCATTTGGTTAGTAACAATGGTTGGAACACCCACATCAGAAAAAGAGGCATTCATATCAGAAAATGAGGCAATGGAATCATTGTGAATAGATGCAGTACTAGTGTCTGTATTAGCCATGTTCACAGTGTGCTCACTTCTTAAGGGAATAGTTCTACCAGTAGGCATCTGATGAGTGTGTAAATACTCATCATTTTTGTACAAAATAAACTGCAAAATCATCTGAAAACACTCAGAAACACATCAAAATGATCAAAATATAACAAATCAGTGTTTTATGTGTTTTAAATGCAAAAATATCAAAATCAGATGAAAAACATATCAAATTTGCAAAAATTGCAGTTTTAGTCCCCCAAGTTTCAAAAGTTGTCAAAAATAGTCCCTGAGCCATAATTTCAAAAGAAAAGTCACCAAAGGTCTTTTTAAAATCATAAATTGTCATATTTAGTCCTTTGGTGGGAAATCTAAAAGTTTTGAGAAAATTACAATTTAGTCCCTGAAAATCCAAAATTGTTCAAAATTAGTCCTTGGGAATTTCAAAAATGTTCAAATTAGCCCTTGGATTATTAAAACTTGGCAAGACTAGTCCTTTGACCACTCTTCATAAGTTACAGTTTTAGTCCTTTGGTTTTGAGAAGTTGCAAATATGGTCCTTGTGTTTATTAATCCAAACAAACCAAACGGATCCTAGTATTTAAAACCCCAAGCCCAAAGCCTAACACCCCTGGCCCAAATATGTTTACCCGGTCCAATCCTTTGACCCGACCAACCCACTACCCATGATTTAAATAAACTAAACCGCCCCTTCCCTGTCCCCCGACACCTCTGTCTGCTCCCACAACCAGCCACCAACCAGCCTCCCATAGCTACTCTACCTCACCCTTTGTCTCCCCCACCTCACCTAACATCTCACCTCATTAAATGCATCACTTTTCCTGTCTCTAATATTAAAAGCCAATTTTGGCGCCAAAACAAGACAAACGACCAAGATTGCTCAAGAGGCATCCAAGGGCTCATATTCATGATGGGATTTGACCAGAAGAGAGAGAGAAGCACTTTTGAGCTTATAAGAAGCCAAGAAGAAGCAAGAAGAGATAGTTAGTTTTAAGTTTTTACCAAATGTATGTCGTTTTAATGTCATTATGTTTTAATTAGTTTCTTAAGTGTATTCTCAAGTTATTTTGTACTCAACTCAGTAGTTTCAGTGTATCCAAACCATTATCAAGTTTTAATTTAATCCTTTGTTCACATTTCCAAAATTGTCTCAACTGTGCAATTTTCCAATTTATATTCTGTTGTTAAAATCTCAAAAGGTCTAATTATAATCTCAGACAAGCTTCTCTAAGCTATTCATAGCTTTTTACAAGCCTGAATTTTAGCTTCAATCACTTTGGGACATTGGTCAATGAAAGTCAAAGTTGGAGCAAAATGGGTACAGAAATGATCTTTGTTGGTTCAAAAGTGAAAATGGGTTGAATTGGAAGCCAGTGGGTTGAGTTGGATTAGGTTAGTGGTTCCTTGTTTCACTGATTGGCAAGCCATAGTGGCTATTGGACCAATTGTAAGTGCATATTTCAAGATTCTTAGCAATATCTGTTCTTGTTGTTTTAGGTAGTCATAATTTGTTTAAAAAGTTGTTTTTAGGTCTAGAAAACTTAGTTTAATCATGGGTATTGGTTAAGTCAGTAGTCTGCTTCATTAAAGTTGTATATCAGTGAGTAAAGGGGTGTTTGTTTTACTGTCATATCTGTCCCAGAAGTCTATGCAGTGGTAGATCTTTGTTGGTTCAAGCTTACTTAGCATAAGTAAACTCAGTTGAGTCCAAATAATGTGCCTGCAAACACTACAAGTCAACCTTACATCTAATCTGTCTCACTGTCAACTGATGTGGATTTTGGAATTGCAAAACCTGGATTTGTGTTTAAAAGTGTTAACCATTGCTTTCAGCATACTCATTACAACATATTACTTCAACATCAGTCATTGAATTGGATCCAAATCTCAATAAAGTCAACTTTTCTTTTTTTGTTCAAAAGTCAAAAATGTCAAAAAATTGGTTTTATGCAGATATTGCAGCTTCTGCATAGGGTTCATTAAACCTTTTTAGAGTCTGATTTTTGGTTTATAAGTAGTTCACTAGGTGGTCTTTAAGACCTAATAACTGTTTTTAGCTCAAGCCCTCTGGATTAGCTTCTGCATAAGCTTAAAGCTAGGACCTGGTGCCCTGCTCACAAGGGTCCCTATAACTGAGTTTTTCTCAGTTTTATCCAAGCTTGCACAGAGCTTATTATAGCTTGTTAACATCTGGTCTTTTGGTTTTAAGTAGCTGCCTAGGTCTAGTTTAGGGCTTGATAATTGGTTTTTAGTTTGTAGCTTATTTAGGTGCTTATATTTGAGACTGCAAGTAGGTACCATTTCTGTTTTTAGCTTAATATCATAAACATCAAATCTGTGTTATTTGGTTGTTCTGTAGTTATAGCTTGTTGATTACTGTTTCATTTGGTCATTTTTAGTATTCCATAGTTCCTGTTTTCAGTGGGTTGCTTGATTTGCTCATTTGCTTATCAAGTGCTTATTTCAATAAGCACTTGATTCAGCAGTTTCATTTTCTTCCACATAGCACACTGTTTTTCCATTTTTCCTAGCTTCTTAACATCATTTTAGAGTTTTCCTGAAATTTTCAGATTTTTCCTAGCTGTTTTGCTATTTTTCTTGATTTAATTAGTTTTTAAGCACTTTTTAAATAGCATTTAATACAAAAAATTCAGAAAAGGTTCAAAAAAATAATTTTTCATTTTTATTAAGTTTAGATAAATATAAAAAGCCAAAAAAGTATTTTTCTAGATTTTTCCTAGTTAAATTTGTATTTCTAAATAATTTAAGTAGTTTTTAATAGTTTAAAATTCATAAAAAATAGAAAAATAATCAGAAAAATACAAAAATAGTTTTGAAAATTCTAGTTTGTTATTTTAGACTTTTCTAATTCTTAATTTTATTTTTCTAGCTTTATTTCCTATTTTCTTGTATTATAAGCTATTATTTAATAGTTAAAAATAGTTTTTAATTAATAATAATTAGGTAATTAGTTATAAAAATAATTTTCTTTTTCTATAAATTTTCTTTTACCATTAGGATTGTAAAAATGTATTTTTCATATTTTTAGGATTTATCTTGTGTAAGTTTCACGTTTTTATTTGTACGTCGCGTAGTTTTTTAATTTCAGTTTTGTATAAACATAAAAACAAAAACATCATTTTAATAATAGTGATAGCATTTATTTAATATTTTTAATTTTTTTAATTTCCTTTAATTTTCATTTTAGCCCTTGTAGTTTATGTCCTTTTTCCGTAGTTATAATAATTCCAAATCCTTTTCCCGTTCAAATCTCGCGATCACTAAACGTTTGATGATCCATTGCACAGCTCGCTGGGACATAACGACCCGGGGAGATCCTATACTCCTCAGATCTTCATTGATTTCGTGCTCGAGCAGTTTTAAGCTGGTTACGGTCCGCCATTCACAAGTGGCGGGCTTGTGTGATTTAGCTTGACTGTTTGGCCGGCATCAAATTTTTGGCGCCGCTGCCGGGGAGCTGTGCTGATTATCTTACGTCTAGCAGATTAGTGATTTGGATATTCACTCTTTGTTCATACCATCCATCTATATATGTTTATATTTTCTTATCCAAAAATACCAAAAATATTCTTCTCATTCCTCTTATTCGTTGATTCTATTTCTCTTACCCTCTTTTGCCGTTTAATTCTATTCTTCGTATCCTCTCAATCATTTGATTCTCTTCTTAATCCTCTATATGTTTAATTCTTATGTCAACAATCGTCAACTTCATCGTCAGAAATGTGTGTGAGCGGTGTGGAGGGCCTAGTTCAAGCGAATTTTGCAATTCGTGCGAATTATCCATCAAAAATTCTTTTCAAAGTTATTTCGACCACCCGCCACAACCTGAAATACATTCTAATCTTGACAAACCAGTTCAAACGTCGGAGCTACCTCAAGCACCCACCGAGGATTACGAGGACACTTTCTTTGAAGATAGAGCCCGTAATCTAATCGAACAAATTCAAACCGATGAAAAAAGGTCGAGAATTAGAATTGATTACGATGAACCCGTTCGAACACCGGTGACTAGCAAGAATGACTTGCCTAATCTTCACGTTTCTCAAGAACCAGAACCGGAGACCATAACGGAAGTGGTGGAAATTGCTAGCTCTCAGAGCACACCACTTGTCCCACCTCCTGATCTTTCTGAATGTTCTTCGAGACTTGATAGTCATTCGGATCACAATGTTGGTTTTGTTGATTCTTTGGATAAACTGATTCCTCTTCATAACTATCAAATGCAATCGTTTATTCCTTGTGTCGGTTGTGGTGAGCCTCTTTATGGTTCACCCTGTCGTTGGTGTACTTGTGTACAATGTGGTAATGATATCCATAACGGGAGTTGTTTATTTTGTGGTTCGAGGAACTCATTTGATTATGATCCTAATCCGAACTCATTTAACGACTCCTCAAATTTTTCCAATTACACACCGCAGCCCGACTTATCTTCATACAATCAGCACTTCTGCTGTGAATTTTGTGGAGGTCCTCACCAAGGAATTGAGTGTCAATCCGGGAACACGTTTGTCTATGAACAGTTTTCCAGTGATGCTCAGAGTTTTGGTTATGACCAATATCCATATAGTTCACCTGTCCAGACTCAACAGTTTTACTGTTGTGAGTACTGTGGAGGTCCCCATTTCAGCTCTGATTGTCAAACAGGGAATCCATTTCCTTGTAACAATCATGACTCTCACATGTTTGATAATTTCCAACCTCCACAGCACTATACGGTTCAAACTCCATCTGAGCCGTTGTCTCATGAAATCTCCCAGGATCTTGAAACCGCAATGAAAACACTTGATGATATGATGAGTAATTTTAAGAATCAAGTGAGTGGTGAAAAGACCATAGGAGAATTGCTGACCGAAGAACGAGAAGCTCGCAAATCTAGGGAAGAATTATTTATCCTAGAGCAAGCAGCTCTAAGACGTTCCCAATTTCTTAAGGCAGCTCTATATGATGATGACGAGGAGGGCTTTTATCCGTTTAAAAGTAATATTTCTCAACCCCCTCAGTCAGTTGATATTCCAGCAGTTGAGATTCCATCTCAAACAACTGCTATCACACCCGAGGCTCCCACTCACTCTCTTATTATGGGGGACGAGCATCTTGACACTGTTCCTGAAAAGGAATCGGACGAATTCATAAAGTCTAGTGTTGAGGACCTTGTCCCAATCCCAGGAGAGTCACAGGGAATTCTTGATCATGTGTGTGATATCCCTCCTCCTCTTGTCTTCCAAAATGATCATGTTGAGATGTCCTCCGATTCTGATGATGATGATTCGTTATCTTGTGGAGACATCATTTATGTGGAATATTCACCTTCTGAGCTTGTTAGCTTAGAAGAAGAGAATGATGAAGTTACTGACACTGAAATCAAAGATGAAGCTCTTCGAGCAACATTATTGAATGTCAGTCTTCTCATTTCTAAAATCGAGGCTTTTAAAGAGAAACCTATTTCATCTCCTATCCCCATTAAGGATAGTGACATTCTTTCCGATGATTCTATTCCGGAAATGAAAGCCTCTTGTTTTGATAATATGGGAGAGAAGATTAGTGGCAGTACCACTTCTCATTCTCATAATTCTCTCCTTGATCATGAATCATTTACTTTTGAGGAGTTCGCCAGTGAACCCACTCATATCAATTCTGAATATGATTCATTTACCTTCATGGAGTTCTCGGATGAACTCACTCATATCATATCTCCGCGGGAGTATGATAAATTCTATTTTGATCTAGACACTCCCGAGAATTGTCTTGATCACATAAGCTTAAATGATGAGATTCATAATCCTGAAATTATGGATCCTCCTATAGATGAAGATGAGTTAGTCATGATGTTTATCATGATTTTCTATCTCTTCTTCACCTATCCCGTGACCTCTCCTGTTCTTCACTCCTTCGGGAATGAAGACATTATCTTTGATCCCGGCATTTTCACTTATCATTTTTGAGCCGGTTCTATGTATATCTCATCGGTGTGGAACTTTCACGTGCTTCAAATGTTTGTCCAAACATCTTGAATGAAAGTCCGATGGAGATTGTTTCTTCCACTTTGCTTCCCCATGAACCAATGAATTCGGGGTCGAGTCAAGCTAGCGACTCGGAAATCAAAAACAGTAGCACACACCATATGGGTTTTCACCCATATTTCTGACTTCTTACCCCTTTCTACCACCTAAGTGTGGGGGTGATGCCCCACATGTTATATATATAAGTTCAAAAAAAAAAAAAAAAAAAAAAATCTTCTTTCTAAATAAATGGCCGTAGTATTTCCCTTTCACGTTCTTTGTTTCGGCATAACCGCCGGTACTTTGAATATTGAGGGCAATATTCATTTCTAAGTGTGGGGGGGAATTCTCACGAATTTCATATATTATCTACCCAATTCCCCCGTTTTTGGCCAAAAATTTTTTTTTTGGAGTAAGTGTTTTTCACTTACTCATATGGTTATCAGTCCGCCCTGTCTAATAGACTAAAGGATTGGCTAATCCAGGAGCAAACGGCTCTTGGTAAAGATTTCTCAAATCCATTTATATGGCTTGCAATTTGCCCAAAATTGTATGGTATTCAGCTCACCATATCCTAAAAAGTGAAGAGTTGGCTAGCCCGCAAGATTATGGCTTGTGGTAAAGGCAGTGGAAAAACCATAATTGGTAATCAGCTCACCAAAGATAATGTTGATAATTTATCTAAGAGTTGGCTAGTCCAGAAGGGTACGGCTTCTGGTAAAGACAAAATCAAATCCGTTGAAAGCTGGTGGTTTGCTCAAAATCACATGGTTATCGGTGTACCATGGTTCTTACTTGAACTGAAACATTTGGCTACTCCAGAAGTAATGGCTTTTGGTAAAGAGATTAAAATCCATTATGTTTTCTCAAATCATTGCTAGGGACTAGCAATATCTCAGTGTGGGGGATTGATGAGTGTGTAAATACTCATCATTTTTGTACAAAATAAACTGCAAAATCATCTGAAAACACTCAGAAACACATCAAAATGATCAAAATATCACAAATCAGTGTTTTATGTGTTTTAAATGCAAAAATATCAAAATCAGATGAAAAACATATCAAATTTGCAAAAATTGCAGTTTTAGTCCCCCAAGTTTCAAAAGTTGTCAAAAATAGTCCCTGAGCCATAATTTCAAAAGAAAAGTCACCAAAGGTCTTTTTAAAATCATAAATTGTCATATTTAGTCCTTTGGTGGGAAATCTAAAAGTTTTGAGAAAATTACAATTTAGTCCCTGAAAATCCAAAATTGTTCAAAATTAGTCCTTGGGAATTTCAAAAATGTTCAAATTAGCCCTTGGATTATTAAAACTTGGCAAGACTAGTCCTTTGACCACTCTTCATAAGTTACAGTTTTAGTCCTTTGGTTTTGAGAAGTTGCAAATATGGTCCTTGTGTTTATTAATCCAAACAAACCAAACGGATCCTAGTATTTAAAACCCCAAGCCCAAAGCCTAACACCCCTGGCCCAAATATGTTTACCCGGTCCAATCCTTTGACCCGACCAACCCACTACGGAGTTGAAGAAGCACCATAAGGCATCGGTTGCAAGTTGTTTCCGTGTTGATACAGGACGAGAGGGATTTCCAATGATGTTGTCTAGTGGATGATCGTGAGTCCATTTTCTAAGGTGTTCATGTGGCAGTTGTTGAGGGACTGAGGTAGCAGAGTTGATGTCTCCTGAAGAAGATGGTTCTGATGATGATTCAGGAGCAAATATGTTTTCAAATGGAGCATCTTCAGGAGTAGCAAAGGGATTAACTTCATCATTGATGCCAGAAACAGTTCCATGATGTACATTTGAAGAATGATGATTTGTTGATGAGACGGAAGGATCAGCAGAAGGCGCATCTTGACTTAAAGATATTGAGACTGAGGGATTGACTTCATTCACAGGAATATGAGTAGCCTCTGTTGTAGGGATCAACACCTCATTAGTACTTGGATCATAAAGTTCATCAAACATAGGATCAAACAATTTCTTTAAATCATCTTCAGATGGAGGTACATATGGAGTTTCTTGAGAGGAGTTTGGAACAAGGGATGAACCAATGGGACTGTTTTGAAGTGCGGGTCCTGAACTAGAGTGTCCAGGAGCCATTTGACCGATCAGCTCATCAAACGTAACGTGAATTGTTTCCATGATATTTCGGGTTCTTTTGTTGTAGATCCGGTATCCCTTTTTGTTTGGAGCATATCCTACAAATATTCCAATGTCAGCTTTAGCCCTAAGTTTGCCTAAGTCTTGACCCTCATTAGTTGGATAACACAATGCACCAAACACACGAAGGAAAGAGAGATTAGGTTTTCTGTTGTAGACAAGTTCATATGGAGTTTTTCCATGAACAGTGTGAATCAGGGAACGATTTTGTGTGTAGCATGCAGTGGCAATTGCTTCAGCCCATAGAAACATTGGAACCTTTGAGTAAATCAGCATTGTTCTAGCGGCTTCAACAAGAGTTCGATTTCGTCTTTCAACTACACCGTTCTGTTGAGGAGTTCGTGGAACACTTCTTTGATGGCTGATTCCAACGCTTTAATAGAATTCACTCAGTTGTTTGTTGACAAACTCAGTTCCATTGTCTGTTCTGATAATTCTGACGGTTTTGTTAAGTCGAACCTGCAGCTGTTTGATGAGTTTGATGATGATATCAGGAGTTTCATCCTTTGTCCTTAAGAACTTGACCCAGGTGAATCTAGAGTAATCATCAACCACAACTAACACATATTTCTTTCCAAAGATATTCTGCACCCTCATTGGTCCACATAAATCCATATGAATCATATGAAGAACTTCTGTGATAGAGTTAGTAGGTTTGGGTTTATGGGCATACTTCTTGCTTTTTCCCAATTGACATGCTGAACAAAGATGATCCTTTTCGTACTTGAGTCTAGGTAAACCTACAACTAAGTCCTTTCTGGTAAGTTCATTGATGGTGCCGAAGTTCAGGTGATTGAGACGACGATGCCATAACCATGACTTTGTTTTAGAAGCCTTTGACAGCAAGCAAATTGGAGAAGACTTCATCATATCTTCGATGGAGATGGTGTATAGATTTGAACCACGCGAACCTCTTAAAAGTTCCTTACCATCAAGTTCTCTAACGAAGCAGGTATGTTTTCTGAAGGCTACTTCTAGATCCGAATCGCAGAATTGACCAACAGAGAACAAGTTGTGACCAAGACCTTCTACATAGTAAACTCTGGAGATAACACTTTTGCCAACAACATAGTCTCCATAACCCATAATAGCACCAAAATGATCATTCCCGAATCTAACAGTCCCGATGAATTTGCTCACGAAGTTCATGAGCCGTGACCGGTCGCCAGTCATATGCTTGGAACAGCCTGAGTCCAGGTACCACAGAACGATTTGAACGATCTGCAGTTGAACACGGACAAGAATGGATAACTGGATAATTGGGATCCCCATGCAAGAATGGGTTCCATTTGGTTAGTAACAATGGTTGGAACACCCACATCAGAAATAGAGGCATTCATATCAGAAAATGAGGCAATGGAATCATTGTGAATAGATGCAGTACTAGTGTCTGTATTAGCCATGTTCACAGTGTGCTCACTTCTTAAGGGAATAGTTCTACCAGTAGGCATCCATTTTTTAGTGGGCATTATCTGATTAGTCTTATGACCAACAGGTATCCAATAATAGCCTATTTTACTGAATGTTCTTCCTGTGGGTTTCCACTGTTTTCTAACTTTCCTTCGTTTTTGCCTTTTAGCCTTCTTAGCATGAATTTTAGCATTAACAATATTAACTGGACAATTAACATCATTAGGCAGAACATTAACACCATATTCATGATTAGAAACAGAATTCAAGCAGACATCAATACAAGGTTTGCAAATAGTATCAGAATTCGAATTAATTACAGTACGCCTATGGCTAATACTAGAATCAACACGATTCGTTTTATTCGGTTCAAACTTAAAGTTCCTAGATTGTTCTTCTACTCTTTTCCAGTGCACATTCTTAGCTTGCGAGGTCCTATCATTCCTTGTATTGTCTTGAGACTTTGACCTGCTCCTTTTAATGTCACTGATTACTCCTGTGGAGGGAATGGGAACATTAGTTGGTTTTACTACTCTTTGCATCACCTGTTTAGATGTGCTGGGATCTGAACTACATGCAGGCACACTAAGGTTCACTTTCTTAAAACTAGAAGTACTGAGATTTGTACTCCTAGAAGGCACACTTAAGTTCTCTTTCTTAGCATTGACAGATCTGGAATCTGAACTACTTAAAGGCACACTACGGTTCACATTCAAAACATTGGGAATCGAATGAATATCATACTTGGCATTAGGCATTGAGCATGGAATCAAAGGATTAACTCTCTCACCTAATGACTTTGGGCATATTGTGATCAAGCATTCTAAGATTTCTTGAGATCATTTGGCATATAAGCATGCATGTCCAATTGCATTATCATGAGGTTTCTCTAACTTATCCTCTTCAACAATCTCACGCAGACATTCTAGGCAATCCTTAAGGGACGAGAAGTATGTTTGAACAGCAAGTTTGTTGTTCCCGAGATGAGGAGGGACATATTAAACAGACAAAGCATATTTATTACAAGAGTGAACCTTTGATACACCATTCTCCCCATTGGTCATAGGCATTTTCCCTTTTACCTGACTCTTCAGATTCTCAATTTCCTTTTGCAATGAAGCTATTTGTTCGTTATTTTTGTTACGAGTGACCTTTATTGATTCAAATAACTCATTGAAATGACGTTTAACCTTTTCATTTTATTCTAGAAAACTTTCATTTTCTTTTTGTAATGCATTTACTAGGTTTTGAAGATGAAACGTTTGAGAATTCTGAGAGTCTAAAGGAGGAGGCATTTGGGAGCCTGTCATATTGTTCGTTTGACCCTTTAATTGAGAGATTTGGGCTTTTAACTTTCTGATCGTGTTGCAATGAGCTTGAATCTGTTCATCACGTTTGTTAATTTGAAAAACTGCATCAAACTCTGGAGCATCTGAGGATGTCTTGATATTTGAAGTTTTGACATTTTCTTTAAGATGTTGATATTTTAGTTGTAAATTAAAATGCTCAACTTCTAGTTTAGAAAAATGTTTAACCAAATTGTCGTGATCATCCAATTTAATTTTCTCGTTTAGTTTAGAATTAGTTTTTTCAAGCTCAATGACACGATCATGGGAGACTTTCAGGGCAACAGATAGTTCATGAAATTGGGAAGCATTAATAGAGCAATTTGAAGCAGTGAAAAACATATCTTGAGCAACACATTCAGTAATAAGAGTCTCATTTAATGTATGCAAGTTCTTCCTCTCAATCTCATTATATTTTAGTGCACGCTCATAGTCACTAACTTCAACTATCATTGCATCAAATTCCTTTTCCATTCCCTTAATATCAGTTTCTATCCCCTTTTTAAGACTCTCAAAGTGATCTTTTAGAAGTTTAAAGAAAGGCATGACCTCAGTTAAATAACATTCTTTCATTTGCTCAAAACCCCTTTCTCCTTCAGTTATACCAGTGGGTGTGATCCTTTTCTTGCAAGTTTTCTCAAAATCAACAAATAGTTGAAATATAACATATTGGCTAATTAAGGTCTTGCTTTTAGTGGCAATTGTTCTTGGAACAAGATGCATTGGTGTATTAGGAGGATACACAGTCGCTCTAGGCATTTTCCAAAGGGGAGGGTTTGTTTCAACAATATTTTCAGCTTTCTGCTTATCTAAATCCATTTTCCAGAAAACTTGTTCGGGAGTCAACAATGTCTGAGGCTTAAACTTGTTCAAGGAAATCCAGTTTTCCTTCTTGTAGTCATGGGGAGTGATAATTACTTTTTTCTCTTTGCATTTAGGATCATTTAGTTTCTTATTCATCTTCTCCCTAGTGATTTCATCTAATTTCTTATCATCCTCAGTGCACTCAACGCAACTAGGTTTTTGTCTAGGTTTAAGAATCTCATTGCCATCATAGATCACACTTTGAGCTGCTTTTGCTATCTTTCCGTACTCAGGGTTGGGTTTATCTATAATGGGAACACTATGCTTATCGCTTAGAACTCTATGCTTAGTGATCATGTGAGCAGTCTGAATGGTGTTTCCTTGTATGTACAACTTGTTTTCAAGTTTGTTTTTCAAAGTTTTCAGATTAGAAAAATCTCTCAAGAGTTTTGATTCCTTTGCATTAAATTCTTGCTTAAGCATTTTCACATTTTCTTGAAGTTCTTGTTTTTGCTTAGCAGTTTTAGAAAGCTTTTCTTGCAAGGAATTTAATTCTTGTTTTAATACTTCTTCTCTAAAATTACTTTTTCTAATAATTGTACGCACTTAGTCATCCATTTCCTGCTCACGAGTGGTCAACTCAAATTTTGCACGTTGTTCATAAATAGCAACACGTTCTTTATAGGCATTTAGTTCAGAAATTACAGAATCATCAGAGGCACATGCAGTGTATTCATCAAAAACATAGTCATTGTTGACTGCAGAAGATGCATCACTTGGTACAACTTCACTTTCACTTTGTTTCTCATATTGATCATATGGGACAATATTGATATTACCCATATTTTCAACATTTGATTCAAAAGTTTCAGTTGATTGTACTTTGTCATGCATCTGTTGCACATCAGCGTCATCGTATAGTTTTAATACCTCTGAGATGAGTTTGTCTTTGGATGAGCCAGCTTGTGGTGAAGAAGTGACCTTGGGAGAAACCATTGGAGAAATGCTAGCCATAAAAATTGTGTGTGCAGTAGGTCCATCATCCACATCAGAGTCGTATGCATCACAATTAGCGACTTGAAAGGCATTCTGATGATTGTGACCTATCTCCTGAATAGGCTGCTCATCCACATATGCATCATAGGTCTTGGCATTGCCCTCAGCTAGAAACAACAATTCCTCTTCATCCAAAGCAGCACCATTATCCTGAGCTTGTACAAGCAGCATCTTGTCTCTGAAGTAATCAGCATTCTGTGGACGCTTTGGAGATGTGCAGTTCCTTGCAATGTGTCCCTCACCACCATAGTTATAACATTTGATCGGCTTAGCTTGACCTTGATTACCATTCCTTCCTCGATTCTGATTACCAACATAACCTCTACCAGCTCCACCTCTTCCCTGATCATACTGTCTTTCCTGAACTGGTTGCACCACGATCCTCCCATCTTTAACAGTAGCTTGATTGTGTGGGTTAGATGCTGTTCTGAGGTTGTTGTTGGTTTGTGGGAGAGAATTCATGTTTTGACTAATCAGAAGAGCTAGTTGGTTAATGATGTTACCCACGTGTGCATCAGCATCAGCTTGTTTGAACATTGGATCAGGAATGAGTTTGTGATTACCATTACCCATGGGTATGACTTGTGAGGCTTTGGTTGTGATTCTGATGTTTGAGTAGAAAGCAGTTGAGTCATTAGATGAGATAGTCTCTCCCTGGTTGGTTTTGAACTGATTAAGAATCATCTTTTCAAACATGGCATGTCTCTCATTCTGAAGAAGGAAGGCATAGAGTTGCTCATAATTCGTATTCTTCAATCCTTTAGTGAGCTTCACAGAAGTAACAAACTTGTGCCATTCGGGATTCATGTTGTTCACAAATTTTGAGTTCAGCTGAATGTTAGGCATAGTCATTCTGATGTTCCTCATATCATTCACCAGCTTATGAAATCTCACATAGTACTCATAGACACTCTCATCTGGTTTCATCTTGAAGTGTTCAAATTCGTCATAGAGTTGTGATTCTCTGTCTTCCATAGTTAATTTAGAACCTGAGAGAAGCATCTTGACGTTATCCCATACTGCCTTTGCTTCGGTGTTGTGATTGATCAGCTTGTAGATGTCTTTAGGAAGACCTTGAAGAACAATGTTAGAAGCCCTGATATCTGCATCGAATCTCTTTTTTTCCTTATCATCAAGCTCATCATACATTTTTGGTCTGTCCATTCCGTAAATAGGAGTTCCATCTTCATTAGTATCAAGTATATCTCTAGTAGTTTCAACTCGGTAGGGTCCTTCATCGATTGATTTGAGAATGTTAACCCCATTTTCTTTACCAAGACAGTACAATCTGATTCGTTGAGCCCAAGAATCGTAGTCAGTTCTGTCAAGCATGGGTGGACGAGTATCTGAACCAGCTACTTGAACATCCTCGGCAACAGTGGAGATGATAGTGGAAACGTTGGTAGACATGTTAACAGATTATACGGGATTTTATAACTCTATGATTAAACCGGGAAATAGATTCTTTCACGGGATTTTACTAAATCAAGAGAAAACCGTAAAAAAATCACCCAAGTCGCTAGAAGATAATGCACCAAGTCGCTAACACCTAATTCGCTATACAACCAAGTCGCTAAAGTCCCAAGTCGCTAAACAAATGCAAGTCGCTAAGTAGTAGCTCGCTAAGCCTCAAGCCGCTAGCAAAATTTTTGCAGCAATTCGCTAGACAAGTCGATAAAGATTCAAGTCGCTAAAGAGCAACTCGCTACAAACCAAGTCGCTAACACCAAGTCGCTACCCATAGTGGAGAGTCCACTACTTGTACTGTTAGTCGCTAGGCCTTAGTCGCTAGCTCCAAAACTGTAACTCGCTACAAAATTGTAAAGCAAGTCGCTACTAAGAAACAACTCCGTAGGTCAAGTCGCTAGCATGAAAAACAACATAAACATCACTTTTCAATCCAAAAACAACCCAACCAAGATGATTCAAGCTTACCAAATGAAAACCTAAACACTTGTGATGATTCTAAACATAAAAGTACTAACAAAATCCAAGCTTTAACACAAGAAATCAACCAAATGATGCACAAACCACTAAACTTTTTCAAACTCAAAAACCACTAGAAATCCAAAGATGTGCAAGATATGATCTAACCATGGCTCTTGATACCAATTGTAGGATATTAGTTTTCACATACACATCAAACCATAACACAAAGTGGCGTATGAATGGAATTCTAGAGAGAGAAAGTTAGAGGTTTAGGGAACTTAGTGAGAGAAAGTGAAAGATATTATTATGAGCTCCATCTACCTTGGGAGGTAGAGAGTATTTATAGTCTTACATAAAACGCCACACAACGGGCTGTGGATCAGGCATACAGTGGGTAAAGACCCGTCCGTCCTCCATGGTGTTACTTAACTAAATACTACTTAACTCAAAAGAACTACGACTACGAGCTTTCTAATGATTACATATACTTGAGGTGACCGACTCTTTAATACCTGGAATTTCTAATTCCTAACATTGCCCAATCTTGAGAGTACATACAAATTCCTTCATAAGGAATGCGAAGGATTTGAGCGAATGTGTTGAGAGGTAGAGTGAAGCTTCGTTTATTGATGATGAAGGCGATTGAAATGCTATCATCGGTGTTTCGAATGATCCTAATGCTTTTGTAGAATTCAAAGATGAAAACCGGACAAATTTGTTCATCAATGTCAAGAAGACAATCAAAGTTGATTGCCGAGAAGACTTGACGAATGTCGGTATCTTCAAGGAAACATTCCTTGACCACACGACCTTGGTGGATAAGTCGTTTTTCAAGTCTTTTGAAGACTTTACGGTCAGTTTTTGACAATCCCTCTTTCCGATAGTAATGGGTGAGGTAATGGACGGTATCATGGTGGTCTTGTGGAGTGGCTTTAGGCATGGTTGGTCCTAGAAACACAAATATTCCAATTAGGCAATATTTGTTGGGATGGGTTTATGGTTTTGATTTGTATTAACAATGTTGTGAACACAATGTAATCTTAGTTATGTGAAAGCTCTTTTTAATGATCAATTTTGGAAAACCTAATTAAATTAAAAAAATTGAAAAACCATAAACCCTAGGATGAGGATGATGAAAATTAGAACATGTTAGTGTAATTACTTACAATGATGTTCTAGAGAAGAATACTTGAGGATATGGAGTCCTACGAAGATGAAACCAGCTTTTGGGTCGTTTTTGTGTTTTGTGGGGAGAGGGAAAATGAGCAGGGTTGGTTTTAAAAGGCGTATAGCTGGTTTCTGTCTCACGGTTCCTCCGGATCCCTTGTATAAGGGATCCGGCTAGTACAACTAGAGGGATCTGGCTACTGTAGACAGAAAAAGAGCGTTCGGCAATATTTTTGTTATAAGTTATAAAATAGCTTATGGAGCAAAAATAGTTTTGGGGTTTTAAAAAAATAAAATAAGTAATGTTTGGTCAACGGGATTTGATTAATTATCGAGAATCCATTTGTGACGACGGCATTAGTTTGACGAGATCAAAAGGAATACTATTCCCAATTATGAGTAAGTCGAGAAAGTGGCGAAAGGAGACTTTTGAAAGACTAGCAATAAAGAAATGGTATTAACATTTTCATGTAGATATAAACTAGCTAATGAAGAGTAAACATACATCTATGCTCTTGATTTTGGTTTGTGAAGACATAAGACCAGAAGTACTTCATGAGCTCTTAAAGTAATCCGTTGTACTTAGAATAAGTTGATTGTAATTACTTTTAGATTCTTTCTTGAAATTTTACGTCATTATTCTTTGAATAGAAATGAAGGTTTTGGAGAGATCCTAGCATGAAGATTTCTTGAAAAGAATATGTTAGAATAATCTATCAATATCCAAAATGAGAGAGAAAGAAAAAAAATGTTTTAAAAGATTTCCTTCTTTTTTGTTTTCAAACATACACGGATCATATCAAGTTTTTAAAGTACAACATACTCTAAGAAACTTGGTAACGAAGCTCTGATACCAATTGTGGAAAACTAGAATGGGGGGTTGAATAGTTTTACCAATTAAAACTTCGTTTTAAAATATTTAGATCGACTTATGTCAATCTATTTAGATGTTTATGTTGGACGTTGATAGATATATATATATATAAAAGTGTAATGAAAGATAAAGAGTAAGAAGCACATAACCACGACACGAGTATTTATGGTGGTTCGGCTACAAGGACACCTTCCTTGCCCTACTCCACTCCCCGAGTCACCTACTCGAGAGTTCGTAATCACTACACGACACCAACTCCTTATGGCGGAGAAGCCTTTACAACGTTGCCTACTCTTTTTCCGGTACTAGGCTAACCACCGGGTTCTTTCACCAAGGAGAACCACACCTACCACAACGTCGCCTACCCTTTATCCGGTACTAGGCTAAGTACCGAGTTCCATTACAATGGAGGAACTACTACCCAACACTACACAACACCTAATCCTAAATGAGACCCACTCCTTATTATAACACCATCTAGGATATCAACATCCTTGGAAACCAACTATCACTATTTGTATAATGATGCACCTCATCGATTATACGACCTTGGCATTCTTCACTAATGCCATTTGATTTGATTCCTAGGCATCTTTCACCAATGCCCTTGACACGACCGCTTGGCACCTTTCACTAATGCCTTCGTCTTGACACCTTTAGCATTCTTCACTAATGCTTTTGACACGGACGTTAAGCACCTTTCACTAATGCTTTCGTCTTGACTCTTTCGGCATCCTTCACTAATGCCTTGGACACAACACTTCTACGGAGGAAGAAAGAAGTATCAACAAGAGAACCTCAGTAGTCTTGATGATGACGAAGCATGGCAACTCATGGACTTGAGCTTGCTCGACTTCAAGAAGCGGTTATCTCGCCTTTAAGAGGAACCTAGAGAATCACACAAAAACAAAAGATAAACTACAAAGAAAGATCCCTTAGGATCAGTGGTTAGAGAGTTACAATACTTGGGAAAGTATGTGTGGGAGTGGCAACCCAAAAGGAAGAAATGGCTCACTCTTTATAGAAGAAAAACATCTTCTGTTCCACGGATCCCTTACTTAAGGGATCCATCCAGCGCAATACTGGGGATCCGTGGGACGCTCCCTTTTGCCCATGGGTTTTGGGTCATGGGTCATGGGTTATGGATCATGGTATCAAAGTAGATACAATGTATCTCCAAGATGCAATGCATCTAGTCCATGGTTCATGGATTAAAACTATGGGCCATGGATTAAAACCATGTATGACTTAAGCATGATGTCATGCAATGGGTTATGGGTCAAGCTCCATGGGTATGGGTCATGGACTTTGGGTTATACCCAATTATATTCAATGTATTTGGTCAATGAGTCAAATACTTAAGTTTCTACCCATTATAATACATACTAGTTATGTATATATTTGCCCAATGTGTAAACACTAGTTGTTGTACATATATATTATTAAGTCATAAAATCACTTATACTTGTTTTAGTGTTTTATGTAAAAATGTAAGTGTGTTAGAAAACTATTGGCTCAAATCATTTACGTCTTTTATTTGTTTCGTTAAAATGATTTTACGTTTGTTATCGACAAAACATTAGAAGACCGTAAAATATAAATAAACGTTTTTACGGCTTATTTGTATTAACAAAACCTAGTCATCACTTTCGTGATATTTCTTGACTAGTCGTTCCTGCCTCTTGCGGATGATCTCTGCTTTTACCGGGTCAGGATTCAAATTCGGATCTATCATCAGAAAATCCATCTCGATCTTCTCTTGGAGAGCTCTTTCCTTCTCCCGTCTCGCCTCGTAACAAGCCCTTTGAGCGTCGAATTTTTGAGCAAATATTTCGGATATATGTCCCGAAAAAGTACTCGATTGACTCCCACCGGAGCTCGCAGCGCTCGACGTTGAAGTCGACTTTTGTTTCTTTGCGGCTCGTTTGCCACCATCTCTTTCAGGACGAGCTCGTCTGTCCGGGCCGAATATATCCTCGAGACATGTAATGTCAATGGGATCTTCAGCATCCCACTTCGGGTACTTTTTCAAAACCTCCCAACATTTTTCATACACAAACTCCTTCCCACCATAACTTTGCGCAAAGCTAACTTTGGCATTCTCGACATGACCGTGGTCATTTTCACCACTTCGACGCTGCAGATGTTTGTAAATAGCGTTGAATTTCTGGCAATCACCGTTAATCCTCGACCATTTACCAGTTATCATATTCTTGCCACGCTGGTTATCAGTGGTCTGAGTATTGAACAAGTCGAGAATGTCGTTTCAAAAGAAATCTTATGAATGGTCATTTCCCATATTTCGATATTGGTAAATTTCTATCCAACAGTGCGCAAGTAACCTTTCTTCAGACTTGCTCCACTTCCTCCTGTCTGCCTGGGCTATGACTTCCACATCTTCGTCGTCGTCTGCGTCCAAATCCACAGCTTGTTTTTTTGCCTTCGTCTTTTTGCTCTTTCCTTTGGCCGGTTCACGTGTTTTTGGAACTTTGAATTGTGAACCGGACAGTTGTGATTCCAATTGGGGAAACTGTGGAGGCTGTGACGGGTTAAAAAACTGTGGAGGTTGTGACGGGTTAAAAAACTGTGGTGATTGAAATCGGGCGGGGTAAGTTGCAAATCCTTATTCAAACTGATATTGTTGGTTAAGAAAAATTTCTTGTGGAGACGGGTTGGAATTTTGCGAGGAGAGGGTAGACGGGTTTGAAGAACCCCCGTATTGTGGTGGGTTTGAGTTAAGTAAGTTTGTGAAGTACCCTCCGTCATTTGGGTTTTGAGACATTGTGAGATTTTTTTTTTTTGAATAAAGGTATAGAGAGTTGAGGAAGATGTAGGAGATGAAGATGATAAAAATGATGGATATGATATGTTATTTATAAAAGTGGTGTTTTTTTTTTTTTTTTTTTTTTTTAAAGTTTTATCCGTTTAATAACGGATACATATCCGTTGCTATCTCTTTTGTCAGAAACCATGCCTCGTCGTCAGAACGGTGAGCCACGGCGAACCAAGGCGGTGTGGTGGCGGCCGACGGCGAGCCTAAAACGAGCCACACCTTGCGCTCTTACCGGGAATGAATCCACTAAAAATAAAAATAAAAATGTTTTCAGCTAACCCATTTTAAATGAAAAAAAAAATGCATCTCTTTGTAGGTGTATCTCAAATCTCATCCTTCTCATTTTACTTTTATTTATCTTTCCTCTACCACTATTACAAAACAAGAACCCGCAAAATGTCGTTATTTACGTATCCAACGCCACCTTCAATTTTGCAATCCCCAATATTAAAAAAATCAACGTCATAAATATGATCATAACAAAAAACATGGCGTATGGTACGATTGTCTCCAATTAGATTTTTACATTTTATATTAAAATTAACCTTTGTTTTTAATTGTTGTTCAAGTTAATCACTGTAACCTGGTCCTGGTGCATGTAAGCTATGAAATTACGAACCTTTGTTTAGTTCTTTAATTTGTTGTTCAATTAAGTTCTATTAATTTGATCACAATTGATTATGATGTATAGTTGGAGCTACTACTAGCGGAGTTATAGATTGCTTTTTGTAAGTGATTATTTTACTATCGCGGCAGATATAGTGTTTGGAAAACCGTTAGAAAAGTGATTATCATCATTTACTTAGAGACAAAACCCAGTTTTACAAACGCATTTGAAAATGCAATCCCAACCTTGATTATTTGAGATATATTATGTATCATACAATAAGAATCATTATCGTTATACTTATTATTTATACCCGTAACACTAGAAAGTACATACTGATTATACGCCACTTGAAAACGCATTAGAAGGTTCTTGATCAATATCGTATGAAAATACATTTAGATTTAGCGTGTGAATAAGTGTGATGCTATTCATCTCCCTAGTTATCTTCTATATTCATACCTAAATCAACTGATATTTCATTGCTTGATATTCGAATGGCATGCATTTCTTGATACACTTGAAGCATGTATATTTCCTCATCTATTTGTGCTTGAATGCACTTTTCCGCCACTTTTAGTGTTTCACGTATTTCCTCATCGAATCCTTGCCCCATTAAGCTTTCATCAATCATAATTGCTTCCCTACTACGATCGGTCAGGGAGTTGATCCAAGTAGATGGTTCTCTACCTGTAACCAACTCAAGCAACAGAATCCCAAAGCTATAGACATCCTCTTTGTAAGGAATAGGACTAGCATCTGGAACCACAAAAGTGCAACCACTTGAAGGGATCCCACTTGTGTTCATCAAGATATTTGAGTTACCGAAGTTTGATATCTTGGGCTCAAATTTATCATCTAGTAAGATACATTTTGAGCTGATTTTGAGATAGGCCACTCGGAGGACGTTGTTGTGATGCAGCCATGTAAGTCCTCGTGCTATTCCTATTGCTATCTTAAATCTTAAAGGCCACCCCATCTTCTTACCCTCCACTTGTGGCCAACTATGTAGCCATTGATGGAGGGTTCCGTTACACGTGTATCTGTATACTATAAATTTCTTTTCCCTTTCATAGCAAAAACCTAGCAATGGTACTAAATTTATATGCCTTAGTCTTCCTAAAATTTCTATTTCTAATAAGAATTATTTCTCAAAACTCTCGAACTTATGAAGCCTCTTGACTGCAAGCAGTAAACCATTCGGAAACATAGCCTTGTACATGATCCCCATGTTTTCATGGCCGATTACTTTTTTGTTGTCAAAACTATTGGTGGCCATATTAATTTCCTCCAAACTCATTCGACATATAAACTTTTCCATGGTACTTATCTGTGTGATAAGAATGATTACATATTAGTAATAATCTTCATACTTACATGGACACAGACACACATAATTTATTTTAACTACATTTTACATCATTTGGCTAAAATCTTAAAATTTACTTTTAAGCAATGTAAATTTATTATTTTACGCCTTTTAAATAAACCATAATTTTCATTTACACATGGAAAGTATTACACAATGGGAGTTAGAGAGAGTAAAGGGAGAGGATTTTACCTTGCTCGCTTCACTGCTAAAATTCTCTGCAAATACGATTAGGGGTGTTCCTGGAATATGGTCATTCATCCTTCCCTTTATTTTCTTGACCAGGCAATACAGTGTCTTGTTGCTCATAGACAGTGTTGGTAAATAGTAGAACATAAGCAACATAGTCAAGACAGTAGAAGTAGGAAAGCCAACCCCAAACCCTGAAAAAAAAAGATGTTCATGATCATCATGATCTTCATGACCCTCGCAGGGACCCAAAGGACCTCTACAAAGTCCTAGGTTGTTATCATAGCTTGATTGAGAGGCAGTAAAATTAGGGGCGAAGTAAGGTACTTGTCCTATTAATCTGTTGTTAGCAACACTAAATTCTTTGAGGCGGTTAAGTGCACCCAATTGTGCTGGGATTTCGCCTGTTAATTTGTTGTTATTTAGCCTTAGAACATTAAGAAAGCTGCAATTGCCAATATCTGGTGGAATTGGACCTGAGAGATTGTTGTTGGAGAGATCGAGGGACGTAAGGAAACCTACAAGATCTGTAAGATTAGTAGGAAGGGGTCATGTGAGCTGGTTGTTAGAAAGATCTAATTTTCCTGACAAGCTGGTGCAATTTTTTAATCCCATTGGAAATGATCCTCTAAGTCCCATGTCTGATAGGAGTGTTGGAAATGTATACATTTACAAACACGTTAATGTCTGGATTCGAACTCGTGACCACGGGATTGCACACATTAGCGAATGAGAATTAAAGTTAATAATTAATGTTTATGTTTACGATTAATTATTACACATTAAGTCCGGTTAACGATCGTTAAGTATTTAACGGAAAAATGACTAACGACCGTTAAATGAAAAGAGAAGGACTAGTAATGGAAAATCTTGAAAGTGAAAAGTTATGGGTTTTCCTTTGGGCTTTCATCATGGCCGGCCAAGGGGGCTTCACCAAGCCCTAATCCATAACTTGTTCCCAAAGTTTTCCATCTACTATATAAACAAGGCTAGGTTATAGGGTTTTTCATAACTTTGTGCATTGAATTAACCCTAGATCTCTCCTCTCCTCTCTCTTGTCCCTATTCGGCCGAACACCCCTTGTTAGGGAGTTTGGTTTCATTTTCCTTAAAACGAGGACTTGTGTTAGATCTAGCAATCGCTTGATTCGTTGGTTAATTCGTGTGTACAAGAACGTGGTAGTAAGACACTATTCTTACACCATATTGGTTTGAGTTGTAGAACGGTAAGGGACAACTCTTTAAACCACTTCTTTGTTTTACTCAAGAAATCTGACATTTGCAAGAGGTACGTTACGCATACTTTCAGTTAATTATTTATTTGTTATGATCTTTAGTCTTCCGCTGTGTACTCTTGATGTCTACATGTTTTATTTTATATCATGTATTATAACTCTAACAGTAGCATCACGAGCCTTGTATAACAAGTAATTAATTACTGAAACACATAAATAAAATAAACATGTTGTGTTATTATTTGTATGCGTAGTTCTAGGGTTTGCAAAACCTAAACCCTAATTTTTTAGGGGGGGTGTTTATTTTGGTGCCCTAATTAGGGTTTTGTAAACTAAAGTTTTAATTGGATTAGAAACCCTAGGATGCATGCAATTTTATGTGTATTGCGTAACTCTGTTATAATTGTATTAATTGTTAAGTGTAATTTATGTCCATGATAATTACATGCATGTTTTATCATGGATCTGCTTTTATTGTATGTCTTTCTTGTTTAAGTGATATACACTAAATTATGATAGGTCTAAAATTGGGGAAGACCTCAATCATTATTAATTTAATCAATTATGTGCTATGTGGTATGTGTTTAATTTGACTTACGCAATCGATGAATCGATGCATGTGGCTCACCTTGTACATTATGTCAAACGGGTGAAAGTCTTAATTAAACATGTACATATTGACAGATCTAGAATTGATTATTAATAG
This sequence comes from Chrysanthemum seticuspe, assembly GCA_019973895.1. Classification (NCBI taxonomy): domain Eukaryota; kingdom Viridiplantae; phylum Streptophyta; class Magnoliopsida; order Asterales; family Asteraceae; genus Chrysanthemum; species Chrysanthemum seticuspe. The sequence continues at coordinate 25,682,944 of BPTQ01000004.1, read as the reverse complement.
GATTTATCAAAAGGTTTGCATGTGGCTATTTGATATGCATGACTTATTTTTTTTTTTTGTTATGCATTCATTGTTTATATGTTTATTTTTTTAAATACTTGCTTGTTTGTTATGTGTAACAAGGGTATTTTTACAAGAAAAATAAACTGACCTAAACAATGGTGAAATATGTATTTTTAAGCATAGTAATCATAATCGTTTAATTGATTGGTGACTTTGGTACAAATGGTCTGAACGGCTCACCCATTAGAATGAACTATAAAGGGGTTAATAAAGAAGTGCGCACAGTCACACTGAAAGGATGTCTAAGGTTATGCTTTAGCGCTTACCTGGTCCTCTGCCCCCTGTAAGTTCGCGTGGAGCTACTTAGTAAGCCATTAAATGTGCAAGCTCATCTTAAGGGCGAATTAGTTTTAATTCAATGCGCCACTTCGGTGGTAATTATCCGAAACACTAAGTGTTTACACTTATGCAAAAGTACGGTATAATAGATGATAATTAACACTAAATTCCTTGATTGGTGAATCCAATACCTCAATTAAAGTTTGATGATGAAAAGCTTATACATTAAAACAAGATATAAATGTTTTAATAAAACCTATGTTACGAAGATGAATGCATGACATCTTTGTACATATTTTGATTTGACATCAAAATTATTACCCTTTAATTTAAGTTATATGCCATCCATCGAAACGGAAACACCTAAGATTACCTTTTATTTGCGTGAGAACGTGACTTAGATCATAATCAAAGGGTAAAATGTCCACGTGTCATGAGAACGGGCATGGACGATTTTGCAGTTTCTTAAGTTGGACAACTTAATTGAGTTAGGCGGTGAGAATTGGCAACTCAAGGCATAAGATGGGATAAAACATGTTTACATGGCGATTCAAATTGGCTATATGTAAATCCCATAACTCTAGGGATTGCAATTGATATTGGCAATTGAGCAAAAGCTCTACCATTTTGTATAAGGTTCATTACTAGTAGATCAACTGACATGATGAGATTATGACAATTTGGATCCTAGTTTTCAATAATGATTAATTGGTTATATGAATATGAACCTTGGGTATTTAATTGTTTATTGAAAAGGAAAATTATCAAAATACTAATTATGGTTTTTTGAATTTTTTCTGTAGATGGCTCATCAACCAGAAAACACTATGAGCTTAATGAGTGTTGCTTTCAAAGATATGATTGGAAGAGACAAGCTGACTGGCCCTAATTTCAATGATTGGCATCGTTCACTTAGGATCATCCTTCGTGTTGCCAAAAGGGTTGAAATTTTGACTACACCTCTGCCTGATGCTCCTCCCAACACGGCAACTGCTCTTGAACTAGAGGCATATCGTGTTGAATATGAGAAGCACAATGATGTGGGGTGTCTAATGCTTTCGGGGATGTCTGCTCAATTGCAAAAACAATTTGAGCACTATCCGCCTATGAGCATGCTAGATGAACTCAAACGTATATTTGAGAAGCCACCAGCAGCCGAACTGTATGAACTAATGGAAAAGGTTCACAGCTGCAAGCAGGAGGTTGGCAAATCTGTCTCCGACCACGTCCTCGAGATGAAACATCACTTGGACCAATTGGAGAAGCTCGGTTGTGGTTACTCGAATGATGTATGTGTCGGCCTCATCAATCACTCCCTTAATCAGGATCGATTTGGTGATTTTGTCCGAAATTTTAACATGCATTGCACGGGGAAGACAGTGAATGAGTTACATGCAATGCTTGTAGACTTCGAGAAGAGATTGCCAAAGAAGGATCCTACACCTGCTGTGCTCGCAATACAGGGTGGTAGGGTGAATAAGCCTAAGCCGCAAGCAGATAAGAAAGGGAAAGGAAAAGGAAAGGGGAAACAAGTTGTCATCCCACCAGCTCCTAAGGGGATGTTTGGTACGCATGAATGGAAAGCTGAGAAAGGGAAAAGAGGTTGATTCTCATGTTTGTTTGACATAAGAATAGAAACAGGGAATTAAATTACCATTCTCATTCTTCCATTTTGTTTCTTTAAAAAAAGAGGAGAAAGGTGGAGAATGAGAATTTTAGAAGGGCTCTTTCTCTCTATCCATTCTCTAGTGAATGAAAAAATCACGGACAAAAATTCACGTTTTTTATTTTATTCACGTTTTTTTTTTAATTCGCGTTTTTTTAATTCACGTTTTTTTTTAATTCGTGTTTTTTCTTCGCTTCATTCGTTTTCGTTTTTTTATACGTTTTCATCTGTCTTCGTCCGTTTTCATACGTCTTCGCCCGTTTTCATACGTTCTCGTCTGTTTTCATACGTTTTCGTCCGTTTTCGTTCGTTTTCATACGTTTTCGTCTGTTTTCATCAGTTTTCTTTCATTTCCGTCCATTTTCATACGTTTTCGTCCGTTTTCATACGTGTTTTTACGCTTTCATAAAAAAAATGTGAATAAACAAGAAAGACAAAAAGACAAGAAAAAAAACATGGACTTAGGTTTATCTATTAAATTTTAGATTAATCCCCACCATTAGATCAAACTAGATGGATGGTGAGGATTTGTCCCTTGGTAAGCATCAAAATAAGAGTAAGCATTTAAATTTTTCTCTACTTCATAACATGTAAAAAACCCTATAGCACAAAATTATACAAATATTGATGTGTATATACTAGTGTTTGTAAATCAGGTTTTAATTGCTTATCCTCTACGTGTATATACTAGTTCGATCATGAATATTATACAGTATCCATCTCTTTTATTAGTTGTGTTTAGTGCAATGTGTAAGTTGTAGAAATATGTTTTTTTTTTGTCATTTTTGTTTCATCGTAGAGATGATATAATATATTTTTATATGACAAAAAACTTGAATTATGTTTGCATAATTGTAATTATGTGACCTGATAGCGTCAAATAATCAACGTAACTAAAAAACCTGAAAATATATATATTCATTCTTTTATGTACCAAACAAAGGAATTGATTCTTTAATCGATTCTGACACTCTATTCTCTATTTTTGCCAAACACTAGAATCCATTCTCTTATATCAGGCTCATTCTCTTTCTATGCCATTTCATTCTCCAATGCATTTCTATTCTTTGTGATTCAGTCGTACCAAACATCCCCTAAGAAGAACCCTGGAAAGAAAAAGGAGAATCCTAAGAAGGATTTAACTTGCCACCACTGCAACTCACCGGGTCACTGGAAGCGAAACTGTCCAGTTTATCTCAATGAGTGCCTTTAGAATAAAAATAAGATGGTGCCTAGCTCATCAGGTATTTTTATGTTTGAATTATTTTCTTTTCCTCATAAGCAAAATTCCTGGATATATGATACAAGATGTGGTACTCACATCTGTAATACATCGCAGGGACTTAGAGGGGCGAAGAAGCTGACATGTGGAGAGAGATACTTGTACGTTGGAAATGGAAAGCATGTAGTTTTCGAAGCCATAGGGAATTTTGATTTAGTGTTGCCTTCGGGCTTAATTTTGGAACTAAATAATTGTCATTATGCACCCTCCATTGTTAGGGGTGTCATTTCAGTTTCTTTGTTAAAAGATATTGGTTTTGTACACACTTTTACCAGTTATGGAATTTCAGTTTCTTTAAATAATGTTTTTTACTTTAATGCAATTCCTATGCTTGGTGTGTTTGAAATTGATATGAATGGTTGTATATCCAATGAAAATAATTCGTTGTATAGCATTAGCAATAAGAAGAGCAAGTTGAACTGTGACTCTTCTTATCTTTGGCATTGTCGCCTTGCCCATATAGGCAAGAAACGCATGGAAAAGCTGCAACACGATGGGCTTTTACAAACGGTCAATGATGAATCATTTGACAAATGTGAGTCTTGCATAGCAGGGAAGATGACAAGGAAACCTTTTTCACCACAAGTGGAAAGGGCTTCTGATCTACTTGGATTGATACACACTGATGTGTGTGGTCCACTTAGACATGTGTCAATGCTTCCTACTTCTTAACCTTTACGGATGATTGCAGTCGTTATGGTTATGTTTATTTACTTAAACATAAACATGAAGTCCTTGAAACATTTAAGGTTTTCAAAAGTGAAGTAGAATTACAACTTGGAAAGAAGATTAAAGCTCTTCGATCCGATAGAGGTGGTGAATATATAAGTCAAGAGTTCAAAGATTACTTAGCTGAGTGTGGAATTATCAAGCAACTCACATCTCCTTATACTTCACAACAAAATGGTGTATCTGAAAGGATAAATCGTACCTTACTTGACATGGTACGATCAATGTTTGAACTTTCGACTCTTCCTTTTACTTTTTGGGATTATGCCCTTGAAACTGCTATTCGCATTTTGAATATGGTTCCAACAAAGAAGGTTGTTAAAACTCCATATGAAATATGGACAGGAAAAGCTCCCAACTTTTCTTACTTAAAGGTCTGGGGATGTGAAGCGTTTGTTAAACGTGACACACCTGATAAGCTCCAAGCCAGATCTGTTAAGTGTATCTTTGTAGGATACCCTAAGGAAACTATGGGTTACTACTTTTACTACCCAGCTGAGAACAAAGTCATCGTGGCTAGGTATGGAGATTTCCTTGAAAGGAATCTCATATCTCAAGAACTCAGTGGGAGAGTATATGATCTGGAATATGATCAAGAAGATACAACACCTTCTGAAAATACTAGCCAACTTCAAGAAGAACCTGAAAGCTTAGGTGCTCCTCCTGAAGTTGTTCCCATTCATAGGTCTGAAAGGACTATACGTGCACCTGACCGTCTATGTCTTAATGTAGAGGTGGAGGAAAATATGGTTGGGGATCTTAATAAACCTGCCAACTATAAGGCTGCCATGGCTGATCCTGAGAAGGATAAGTGGCAGATTGCTATGAATGGGGAAATGCAATCCATGAAAGATAATGATGTCTGGATTGAAGTTGACCTTCCTCCCAATGCTAAAGTCGTTGGAAGTAAGTGGATCTTAAAAAGGAAAACTGACATGGATGGCAATGTACACACCTACAAGGCTCGTCTAGTGGCTAAAGGTTTTACTCAAACTTGTGGCATTGACTACGAGGAGACATTCTCTCCTGTAGCGGACATAAGAGCTATTAGGATTCTCATAGCTATAGCTGCACACTATGACTATGAGATTTGGCAAATGGATGTCAAAACCGCTTTTCTGAATGGCCGTCTAGATGAAGACATCTATATGGCACATCCGGAGGGGTTTGTGAATCCATCATTTCCTAACCGTGTATGCAAGCTTAAGAGGTCCATTTATGGACTAAAGCAAGCATCAAGGCAATGGAATAAAAGATTCGATGGAGAAATCAAAATTTTTGGATTTACTCAGAATCTTGATGAGCCGTGTGTATATCACAAAGCTAGTGGGAGTTGTGTTACTTTCCTTATTCTGTATGTCGATGACATATTAATCATGGGAAATCATATACCAAGTCTGAATGAGGTGAAAGCCTATCTTGGTAAATGTTTTTCGATGAAAGACTTAGGGGAAGCAGCATATATACTCGGAATCAAGATCTACAGGGATAGATCAAGGCGGCTAATTGGTTTAAGCCAAAGTGCTTACATTGATAAAATATTGAAGAGATTCAATATGCAAAATTCCAAAAAGGGATTTTTGCCAATACAAGTAAATCATGGTTTGAGCAGTCAAGGCTGTGCTTCAACACCTGCAGAGGTGGCGCGTATGAAGAAAGTTCCTTATGCTTCGGCTGTAGGATCTATCATGTACGCGGTGCGATGCACAAGGCCTGATGTGGCGTTTGCTCAAAACTTGACCAGTTGGTATCAACAGAATCCGGGTGAAATTCACTGGACTGCTGTTAAACATATTCTCAAGTACCTTAGGGCTAAAAGAGATATGTTCATAGTGTATGGGGGAAATCCAGAAGCAGAACTGTTTGTTACAGGTTACTGTGATGCATCCTGGAAGTGTGACAAAGATGATACGAAGTCTCAGACGGGTTACATTTTTGTCATCAATGGAGGTGTTGTGGATTGGAAGAGCAAGAAACAGACAACACTTGCGATGTCTGCTACAGAAAGTGAGTACATAGCGGCGTCTGAAGCTGCCATGGAAGCTGTTTGGATAAGGAAGTTTATTTCGGGGCTTGGTGTTATGCCGTCGATTGAAAATCCTATTAAAGTATATTGTGACAATTCTGCTGCAATAACTTTTTCCCATGAACCTGGAGTCATGAAGGGCACCAGACACTATCCTAGACAATATCACTATGTTCGTGAGCAAGTCAAGATAGGTGAAATTGAGTTGCTCAAAGTTCACACAGATGATAACCTAGCAGATCCGTTAACGAAGGCCTTACCTGGTGAAAAACTTAATCACTTGTCTGATAAGTTTGAACTTCGTTTAGCTAGTAGTTTCATGCCCATCCGTGACTAAGTATTTTAGATAAAGGATATTGTAAATATTATTATTGAAATGAAATAAAGTATTTTATTATGTTTATTATTCATTTATTGTGATGTTATCCTATATTTGCATGTTTAAATCCTTGAATAACTTAAGTTATTCTAAATAGTCCATTGTCAATCAATAACATGGGAATGGTATTGAATTAAGACAAATCTGAGTATTAGTTAGAATATACTTGAAAGTATATTGATGCTTAGCATGACTAATTTCAGATGATATTCAATGTATTGAGTATAGGACTTATCCCACCCGCATGATAATACTTTATGGATCTTTGTCATTAAGTATATCATGGATATTTATCCTCTGACTTGAGATACCAGAGATATGTCATGGATGTAGTTCATTTTTGTGAAGCAATCTAACGCTATACGTAACTGGTAGTTATAAGGGTTGTTTTCAGAAGTGTTGCGAAATTTATGAATCGTGCTTGTAGTCGAAATGGGATTTGTTTCCTTCAAATTTATTTTGAAGTATAATACTACTGGGCCCCTCGTAGGGTTGTTAAGATGTTTGCATGGCCATGCCGAAGGTCTTCTGGAATATGTTCAGAAGAATTGGTAATCTTGATCAATCACATAAAGCGAGAAACATAATAGTTAATTAATAAATGAGTGAGATCCATATTCTTATTAACATGGTATTAGAAACAAAAGGATGAATATGATGATGAATCATCAAAACTTGGTTTTTCTCTAGAAAACCATGCACGAGTTGTACCGGGGGCATTGGCGTGTTGCTAGACGCTAACCAATGTCATTTCACGTTTTGTAAACATATCCAAGTGGGAGCTATTGGAAATGTATATATTTACAAACACGTTAATGTCTGGATTCGAACTCGTGACCCCGGGATTGCACACATTAGCGAATGAGAATTAAAGTTAATAATTAATGTTGATGTTTACGATTAATTATTACACATTAAGTCCGGTTAACGATCGTTAAGTATTTAACGGAAAAATGACTAACGACCGTTAAATGAAAAGAGAATGACTAGTAATGGAAAATCTTGAAAGTAAAGAGTTATGGGTTTTCCTTTGGGCTTTCATCATGGCCGGCCAAGGGGGCTTCAACAAGCCCTAATCCATAACTTGTTCCCAAAGTTTTCCATCTACTATATAAACAAGGCTAGGTTATAGGGTTTTTCATAACTTTGTGCATTGAATTAACCCTAGATCTCTCCTCTCCTCTCTCTTGTCCCTATTCGGCCGAACACCCCTTGTTAAGGAGTTTGGTTTCGTTTTTACCTTAAAACGAGGACTTGTGTTAGATCTAGCAATCGCTTGATTCGTTGGTTAATTCGTGTGTACAAGAACGTGGTAGTAAGACACTATTCTTACACCATATTGGTTTGAGTTGTAGAACGGTAAGGGACAACTCTTTAAACCACTTCTTTGTTTTGCTCAAGAGATCTGACATTTGCAAGAAGTACGTTACGCATACTTTCAGTTAATTATTTATTTGTTATGATCTTTAGTCTTCCGCTGTGTACTCTTGATGTCTACATGTTTTATTTTATATCATGTATTATAACTCTAACAAGGAGAATATTCAGAACCCTGCTCTCATCAGGGTGCCAACATTCCACACCAGTAAATCTACATATGAAACCTTGGGTACTATTGTTGAAATCCTAGGAAGATAAAAGATTCTCAGGGTCTTCCAGGGTGTTTTTAATGGATCTTAGGCAATCGTAATCTGACTAAACGGCATTGCTTGAAACAAAGCAAACTAGAATTACTAGCAAGCCCAAGTGCATACCAGAAATACCGTTACTTTTCATTGTGAATATATTGTTGTATGATGACATAGCGCATACAGTTTTTATATTAATTTATATGAAATGTGTTGTGTTGACCCGAAGTCTCCTCGATTGTGGGACTCACTCCCTGGAAAAACATGTTAACGGAAAATGACTAATAAGTGTTGGTTTTATGGACAATAAATTAATAGACGTGAGTTAGGATCGAACTCGAGACTATGGGATTGCACACTTTACGTATGAGAATTTAAAGTTAATAATTAAATATAAATGTTATATTTATTTATTTATTAAACGAAATAACTAACGGACGTTAAGTAATTAATGTAATGGGTTAACGGTCGTTAAATGTTTATGGAAAAGGACTAAATTGCAAAAGTTGGGAAGGTTCCGGAATCCCTTTGGGGAATCCTACACCGATCGGCCAAGGATCAAAACAAGGAAAGAAAAACCCAACTTGTTCACCAAGTTTAGTTGGATATATAAACAAGGCTTGGGGTTTTATTTTTCTAGATCTCTTGTGCACATTGCTTAAACCCTAAAAAAGTTTTGTGTGTGTTTTTCTTTGTCCAAACCGATCGGCCAAACACCATAGGGTGTCGATCATTCTTTTTCCACAAGCAAAGTTATTTGTTTTATAAAAACTAGCATTACTTTAATTCGGTTTAGTACGTGTGTACAAGAACATAGTAATAACATACTTTTGTTATTATCTTGGATTGAATTACAAAACGGTAAGGGGTAATTCTTATAATCCTATAAACCCTAATTAGGGTTCATCCTGATTGCTAGTTTTGTGGATTTGATTCTTGTTCGGCTAGAATCAAGTAAGGTACGCATACTTTATTCTTTAGTTAATTAATTATTCATTATATGTTCCTATACGCTTCCGCACTTACTTTGATGTTTATTGTTTATATTTATGATTAGTCATGTTATATAATTCCAACAGTGGCATCACGAGTCATTGGTTTTAATGAGTAATTAATTACTAAACACGTAAAAAATGGATATTGTATTGTATTTGATATGATTTATTCTAGGGTTTTGGTTATGATTATATAAACCCTAATTTTAGGGTTAAGGATTTTGCCCTAATTTGGTTTTAAAAATCTATTATGGATCGAAAAATTTTTTTTGGGTGGAAATCCTAAAATTTTTTAGTCGATTTCCTAATTTTTTTTTTTTGGGTTTATATTAATTGTTATGTTATCAATATCGAAACCTAGATTTAATATATTTGTTACGTGATAAATTCATGAATAAAGTGTTATGTGACATGGAATTGTATGCGATCTTGTGACTTAATTGAATAATTGTTATGTTATATCCATGATGATACATGCATGTTTGTCATGAATAGTTGCTTGTATTATTATTTAATTGTTAAGATTGGATTAATTGTTAAGTTTTATACACATGTATATTTATGATAAATCTTGAATTGGGGATGACTCCAATTATATACATTAATGAATCAATTATGTGCAATTTGGTATATCATTAATTATGGGTTTACGCAATCGATTCGTCGATGTATGTGGCTCACTTTCAATTGAGAGAGTGAAAGCCCTAATTAATATATACGTTAATTTAACCTAGACATTGATTATTAATAGGGTTTTATCGAATAAGTTGCATGTGGCTACTTGTTTAAACGTATAAATTTTTTATTATGTGTGCATTGTTTTGTAGTAGTTTATTTTTTATTTATTACTTGTTTGTTTATTATGTGCGACAGTTTTAAGCAAAGGGTAATTTTGAATAGAAAAATAATACGGACTAAACAATAGTGAAATTTGATTTGTTTTGGAAGAGTTAAGTTTTCAAAAGTTTAATTGATTGGTGACTTTGGTACAATGACTGGACGGCTCACCCATTAGAATGAACTATAAAGGGGTTATTTAAGAAGTGCGCACAGTCACACTGAAAGGATGTCTAAGGTTATGCTTTTGCGCTTACCTGGTCCTCTGCCCTCTGTAAGTTCGAATGGAGCTACTTAGTAAGCCATAAAAGTACAAGCTCATCTTAAGGGCGAATTAGTTTTAATTCCATGCGCCACTTCGGTGGTAATTATCCGAAACACTAAGTGTTTACACTTATGCAAAAGTACGGTATAATGGATGATAATTAACACTAAATTCCTTGATTGGTGAACCCAATACCTCAATCAAAACTTTGATAATTTGATCTTTATGAATTGGTAATAAAAAGTTTTTTTTATTAAAATTATGCTACAAGATGAATGCATGACATCTTTGTACATATTTGATTTGACCACATAAAATCAAAACTATTACCCTTTTAAATTAAGGTATATGCCATCTAATTAAAAGGAACACTTGAAGTTGCAATTTAAGTCATGAGAGTACTTGGCTAGATTGTGATGGAGAGGTAAATCTCTATGTTAAGTGAGACCTTACATGGACATATTTGCAGTTCTTTAAGTTAGACACTTAAGTTGAGTAGGAAGTGAGACTTGGACTCAATGGCATAAGATGGGATGAAACATGTTTATATTTGCAATAGCGTTGAAAAATATAAATCCCATAATGATCTAGGAGTTGGAAATTGTTTGCCAATTATTGTTCGACAGATTACCCTATTATGTGCTTTCGTTACTAGCAGATCAACTGATGTAATGGAACTACGATAATTTGGATCCTAGTTTTCGAGAAAATTCTATGGTTATATGAATATTACCTTGGGTATTTTATTTTCTTGAAAAGTTTAATTATCGAAAATACTAAAATTGAATTTTGCTAATTCTTTAAATGTATTAATGCAACATTAAACCGTAAACGAAGGTTATTCCTATATTGGTAAATTGATCTACACCTGTAAGGGTTTTTGGTAGAGTCAACTTTGCTAAAAGGATAAACCTAGTCCTCTTTATATAAGAAAGAGTGAGATTCAATCCTATTCCTTTTCATGAATGAGAAAGGTATGATAGGACAATTAGAATTGTCTAAATTCTAAATACATAACTCGTAAGCAAATTTTAATAGTTAAGAAAATTGCATATTTTATGAGTTATTAAATTAGAAGCTGGACTAATTACTGTATAATTGGTAAAAGACAAACTAGCATATTTTACCTAGTTGTTGTGCTTTGACCATTTAAAAGTACTACTTACAATTGTTGGAATAGTAGAACTATTAAGAAAGAAATTGCATGCCCAATTTTTCAAGTTAATAGTATTGATGGATAAATTCATCATCTACATAGTAGAATACATTCTTTTAAGTACATTTGTAATTGTTATGTATGGACTTTCTCAAAGGTGTAGGAAGTAAATAATACACTATTTTCTTTCACTGGTTAATGAAATACTTACAATGTTGTCAAATCCAGTGGGAGTGTTGTGTTCTTATTACTGAATAAGGAATTAATGTAATGATCTCTTATTCAGTGGGAGTTACAAGCTTTGTCATCTTGGTAGTAACCCAGATTATCTCTAGAATGTCTTAAGATAATTACTTTCCACTTGTAGACACTTATGTTTTTAAGGATAGTCATGTACGTTTCCTTATTAGACAATGAAGTGGTTCTACATCTACTAGTTATGCTAATATCAATGACACAATCATATTAGTCACATAAACAAACATATGTCGTGTTGTTTATCTGCTACATGATGTTGTTCCAAGCACAAGTGAGAGAAATCTATATTGTGTGCAAGGTACAACATATAGGTATATAACTTGTACATATCTAATTCAAGAAACACTTGGTGTTATAATTTACGTCATGTGAGAACTTGGCGAGATTGCAACAACAAAGTAAATCTCTATGTAAAGTGAGATCTTGCATGGACATATTTACAGTTTCTAAATTAGACAAGTATTTAGAACATGTGTCAAAAATGATATAAGACTACTTCAAAATTAAATATTTATGTATTACTAGAATGACATAAATAAATGAAGTAATCTAGTACTACTTCAATTTGTTTATTTATGTATTTTGGAATGACATAAATGAAAAATAATGTAGTCCTACATTATTGTGAAGAAAATAAATTAACTTGAAATTACTATTGAAACCAAAATTTGTGTTCATAATTACTTTAGTTAAACATGTTTATGATTCATTGTAAAGACATAAACATAAAGTCTTTTAAGACTTATAATAAAGTAAGACGTTAACTTGTTATGTTTTTTAATTAAGACATATACAAGAAGTCATTGAGGTGATCAATGATTTATAACGTATAATGGGATTATTACAGTTTATGTTTCTTGATGAAACATGGATATGAAGTAACTTGGTTAAAGAGTACTTGTGTTATAAAGCATGTAATTGGCTTGGAAAGTCTATTATACCATTAAGTTGACTTAGTTGATAAATAGGTAAGCCAAAAGAAATATGTTTATCTTATATATTGTTAGATTATCTTACAATATTAATTCTAATGAATACCACAAGTTGATGGTATGTTCAGTTAGGAGGATCAACTCTATTTGATTTGTTTGATTCAAGATAACCATAACTTCTTTCTTAAAAAATAACAAGGTTAGAAAATTGAGTATGGATTGAATATACTCAATATGACTCCAACATAGAAGATTGTTAAAACACCATTTCATTATGGAATGTGATGAATCACATTAAGTTTTAAAATTGAAGATTCTGAATTTGTTAAACTACTTATGAATAGGTTATTAACAAACTAATGTCAAGAATTATCAATGTGTATTTGTAATGTCCCAAATAGAGAACAATGTAGTTTTGCTCTAATTGCTAAGTATATATAGATAGTCTATATATTACAAAAGGCAAGTGGGAGTTTTTTATCTTGAAAGATAAAATTACAAGATACATAATCTTCTAAAACACACTAGTAAATATCATGATGAGGTTAGACATGTAATTGATAGACCTCATGATGATGGAATTTTCATTCATAGATCTACAAAGATATCTCAGATATTTGACTTATATGCTGAGAAATATGAGTTTCAGGATTATAGTAAACCTGATAATCATTATGATGGATTACCAAATATTGAATTGGGAAAATTACTCATACTATGAATGTTAAAGATGCTGTCCATAAAGATAATCAATTTTGGAAATTTGGTTTATCTTAATAGTTAGACTAGAGAATGGAAATGAGTTTCTTCAAAGAGATGAAAAACCCTAGTGGTTTGAATTTCTATGTAGAAATCATATGGACAATATTGTACACATATTTAATGCATGTTTCATGACAAGATTATTGATCACACTTAAGCAATTAATTATGATTGAATATTCTTTTATAGACACATTAAATATATAAAGATGATAATTGTCATACTTGTTTTCATTAATATGAAATATGACAATGGAATATCAAAACTCTTTCTTGAGAAATTACTTGAGCGAGGACGGTAAGTAATTGAAAGGTTTTTTGAATTCATATAATCTTTGAAAGTGTACGAAGTGCAAATAATTCATGAATGGATAAATGCATTCATCTATGAAATTATTCATATGTTTAATTATTAAATCCCATTTTCGATTTATAATTAAATAAGATAAATTTTAAGTATTCCTGAAAGCTAGTGGGAGTATTATGTTAAGTTTCTTAAATCTTATATGTTGTATAACATATAGGAAGTAACATTCCTTGTAAGCTAAATGTTAAGTCTTAGATTGGAATGAAACTTCACTTGTAAGATTTAAGAATTAAAAATACAACCTTGGAATATATGTTTATTATTAATAAACATGTGCAGTAAAAATAAATGATTCTAATAAAACATGATATATCATTTGGGAAATGGATAAATATCTTTTGACAAGATAGAACGTGAATGAAGTCTAAGTTTGACCTGTAGATTCATCATGTACATCATGTAAATTGTTGTATCATTCTTAAATGATAGATGATTTGACAACATTGATATCTAATTAAAAGTTATTAGATAACTTGTGTAATGAATATTCTAATAGAATTACATCCTCAACCTGGAATTGCTCCTAAATTCTATGGATGAACAATATGTCAAATGTTGTGCAAATTGTCATCAGTTTTAAACTTGAAAGTTAGGAAAGCATCAAACATTACACAATAAGATATTAAAGTTTACGGAGTTTTAATGAGCACATTGTTGTTTGTATACAATGATGCTGGTTTAATTGAGATGACACTCAATACTAGTCGTGGTAGGATTTCATCCTTGTTAATGGCCATGTGAACTAGTTGTGCTATTAAAAGCACAGTTGCATTATACATTAAAAAGAATAAGAATACTTTAAACTTTGAAATGTTTAAAAGTTTAAATTGTCATAAATTGGTGAAAGAGGATGTCACACACTTTATGAATTATTATGTGAATTGGTGAATGCACACATACAAGGACTTCAATAATTGAATTCTTGAAATAAGTATTCTCAAAATTACGATAGATCAAGTTGGTTGATTTATGCTTGTCAACAAGTATGATTGTCATTACTTGAGGCATAATTCATCAACTGGAATTTTCATGCATTGATCTATTTGGTATTTGGATAAGGGATGTTAAACAATTGTTATAATATAAATCAAATACTTGGTATGTTTGATTTTATAATATATTGTATCCTATATTTGCATGTTTAATCCGTGAATAAATTTATTTATTCTAAATCGTCCGTTGTCAATTAATGATATGGGAGTATCATTAAACTAAGACAAATCTGAGAGATGTGGTAGAATATACTTGAAAGTATATTGATGAGAATGCATACCATTTTCAGATGATATTCAATGAATTGAATATAGGACTTATCCCAACTACATAATTACTTTGTGGATATTGTTATAAGTAAATTATGAATAGTTATCCTCAGACTTGAGATACCAGATAAGTGTCATGAATGTAGTGCACTTCTGTAGAACAACTTAACGCTATACGTAACTGGTAGTCATAAGGGTTGTTTCCTGAAGTGTTGCAAAGTTCGTGGGTTATTCTCGTAGTCAAGATAGAATTTGTTCCTTCAAATTTATTTTGGAGTTTAATACTGCTGGGCCCCTCGTAGGGTTGACAAGATATTTGCATGGCCATGCCCAAAGTTCTTCCCTGAATATGTTCAGAAGATTTGGTAATCTTGCTCAATCACTAACAACGAGAAACATAATTGTTGAATAAAGAACATATCTTTATTTAACATGGTATTAGAAACAAAAGGATAATAATAATGAGAAATCATTAAAAGGTTTTCCAGGAGCCTTGCTTGAGTTGTACTAGAGGCATCGAAGTGTTGCTAGACGCTAACCGAATGTGATCACTCTATTAAGATATGTCCAAGTGGGAGCTGTTGGTTTTATGGACAATAAATTAATAGACGTGAGTTAGGATCGAACTCGAGACTATGGGATTGCACACTTTACGTATGAGAATTTAAAGTTAATAATTAAATATAAATGTTATATTTATTTATTTATTAAACGAAATAACTAACGGACGTTAAGTAATTAATGTAATGGATTAACGGTCGTTAAATGTTTATGGAAAAGGACTAAATTGCAAAAGTTGGGAAGGTTCCGGAATCCCTTTGGGGAATCCTACACCGATCGGCCAAGGATCAAAACAAGGAAAGAAAAACCCAACTTGTTCACCAAGTTTAGTTGGATATATAAACAAGGCTTGGGGTTTTATTTTTCTAGATCTCTTGTGCACATTGCTTAAACCCTAAAAAAGTTTTGTGTGTGTTTTTCTTTGTCCAAACCGATCGGCCAAACACCATAGGGTGTCGATCATTCTTTTTCCACAAGCAAAGTTATTTGTTTTATAAAAACTAGCATTACTTTAATTCGGTTTAGTACGTGTGTACAAGAACATAGTAATAACATACTTTTGTTATTATCTTGGATTGAATTACAAAACGGTAAGGGGTAATTCTTATAATCCTATAAACCCTAATTAGGGTTCATCCTGATTGCTAGTTTTGTGGATTTGATTCTTGTTCGGCTAGAATCAAGTAAGGTACGCATACTTTATTCTTTAGTTAATTAATTATTCATTATATGTTCCTATACGCTTCCGCACTTACTTTGATGTTTATTGTTTATATTTATGATTAGTCATGTTATATAATTCCAACAATAAGTCAGTAGCAAATGCGAAGATGATGACCCCAACTCCAATATTGACTCGTAAAGTCTCTCCCTATTTTCTAAATACTACTTTCCACAATTACACGTTAAAAACCTTATAGCTAAGTTCATATAAATGCCTGCGTCTTTGAAAATGACTGATCAGCAGATAAATTTTTAACTGAATAATTGAGAATTTTTCATATATGTATTTAGTAGTGACTGTTTTTTTTACCCAAGCACATTTCTTTTGACGAGATCAAACTTGAGTTAAGGACGAGATAAATCCTTGTAGTTGTTGCATCCGCGTAATCATCTTTCCCTTTTGTTCATGTCATCTGCATGAAACCTTCATATTTTGGAACTATAGAACAAAATTTATCACATTAACGAATATTTGGTGTCTAAAATCTCTATATTTTGTAAATTTTTAGAACTAAAAAAAATTGATCCTCATCCTTTGGTTTTCTAAACTTTGTATCTTAAACTTGAAAATTGCCACTTGGTTCAAGAACCTGGTGGTGCCACCGAAGTTAATGGAAAAGAAAACGAATTTATTGAAATCGAGCAACAAGAGCTTCTAACTCTTCATAAGTGCATGGATCAATAGGAGCATGACAATCGCAAGGGAAACCTGAACTTCAGATGGACATAACTTCAACCAATGAAGAGTTATGGAGCAGCTTGTTTGGGAGTACAGTTTATCTCATATGAAAAGCATACTGATTTATGACAACCATGTGTCATTTTAGCCCTGTTGGCAAATGAGTATTACAGTAGTTGTTTGTAATTGATGTTGACTTTCAAGTTTTTCACCAGACGCATGTGTTCTTACGTTTTCGGTCTGTTCATCACTTTATATGTATGAACCCCATTCTTAAACATGAGATTTTTAAACTTCCCCTTTTTTTCTTTTCTGCAGCAGGAAATATTGATGCAAGTCGAATGAAAGTCAACGCGACTGATCATGTGCCATGCATTTGCAAACGATGTAGCTTTACATGCTCTAAGACGTCGAAATTTGAGATTCTTGGAAAGTTTAACGTACAACCACAAGAATTATTTAGCGATAACGACCTTACAATTATATCAAGTTGGTTTTGTTCATATTATATCAAGCCAGCTGAAATTTATAAAGTTTGACTAATTATGAGAAAATGAGTGGTGTTATTTTCTGTGGTTCTACTGCTAGCTAGCTGTCAGTTTAATAAGTTGCCGATGACATGAACGCATTGTGTGCTTTTGTTATCTTGCTTATAACAAGTTGCATTTGCTTAATGCAGTTTATAGGTAGGAACAAAGAGTTGAGATGACTTGATGAAAAGTTATAGCCAGAATAATTATCTTCACTGCGTTATGACTAGATCGTATAAATTGATTATACTAGTTTGTGTAAGTATCTAATGTTATTTAGAAAATACATGGCAAAAGTTGTAAACTTATTATTTTTTTTCAAAATATTTGTAAATTTACTAAAGTAATAAAATCCCTAAATCTAATATAAAAGATTTTCCAAAAAAAAAGAAAAAAAGAGGAAAAAGATAAAAAAAAAAAAAAAAAAAAAAAAAAAAAAAAAAAAAAAAAACTCATGTATATCACAAAAAGTTAGTGATGAAATAAGTTTTGGATCAAGTTATAGAATTTAGTATATGAAAAATTAGTATTGGGCTAGTGCCTTAGCTTTTAACCCATTTGTGTTCCTATAATTGGGTTGACTCAAACATATTCTAAAACGCTGAAAATTTGTACATTCCTTAACTTCAGCCTTGGGCTCATTTGTGCTACTAAAATTACTCAAAATGTTGTATGCATTTAGAAAATTTATGATTCGTTTATCCACTTTATTCTCAACTAGACGAGTACATGTGCATAGCAACGGAAATCCTAACGGCAAACAATTATTAATATGTGATATTGTGGTAACTATTTCGTGTAATAGTGAGAGACAAGTTGGTTTTTGTGATTTCCTGGTGTGTGAAACTATTTGGGTGTTAAAAGCAAAAAGTTGGAAGATTGAAAAGTGTGTTATGGTGTTGTGCGTGTGTTTTGGGGTTTATTGATGTTCAGAGAAGAAATGACAGCTTATCATATCATTTCTATATTTTTTTCACTAGTTTCAACTCCTAACAAAACAACCGCATAAAAAAACATTTCAAATCCTAACAAAAGAAATACATCTGCTTATTGTTTTTAATTGAATAGTTGCCTTTTTACCATAAGAAGTCAGCCTAGTATTTTATACTACCATACTTACCGTGATTGAATAATTGCCACAATATTGAAGTTAGCCTTATTGTTTAGAATTTTGATATTCATGCCTAATTAATAGACCTACAACTATGCCTAATTATACTAGTGGGTCACTTGTCATCTCCCTAGAGTTTTATTAAATTATTTGCATTATTCCTAATATGCCCTTAGTGAAATAAATCTCTATTAACCGCTTCAAGTTCTTTTATCTTCATTTCTAATTTTGTGCTATGATCTCCGTTACTATTTTGATTCAAATATTATGAATCTTTTTCTTCCAGTCATTTCCTTAGTATATTAAACTTTTATTTTTTACTCATGCAAAAAGTACGAGCACACCGGTACATGTATCACTACACATTAAATAATATATATTACCTTATAATGTATTTAGGACTTTCTAAAGAAGGAAGTCTTAATTTTTTAAGCCTACACATCTTATTATAATTAGTAATTCATATAATTAAATTCTACACTATAATAATTACATAATAATGTACACTAATGACACATTAAATGTTAGTATTAAAATGGATGTTACAAACTTACAATAATATAAATTTATAATTGTAAATTTTATCATAAACATTTAAGTTATACAAAGTTCAAATAAGTATAAGTATGGATATCTATATTTGTATTGATATACTTTACGAAAATTCAAATACGCATATACTCTTTTTGAACTATTAAACGGGTAAACCGTCAAATACTAACTCTCATTGCATACCGCTTAAAGATCAAGATACGGGAAAACTGACATATTGAGTACCGTCGCTGCTTTGCTCGGGTACTATGCCATCAAATAATAAGTAATCTTTGTATGCAAAAACGAAAAGTACACGGGTTCTTTTGTAAAACATTTCACTCAATTCTAGGATTATAATATCCATAAATAAAAAATGTATATCATGGTAATGATGGGATTATGAGATTGCAATTGTTACTAAAACATTTTTAAAACGGAAGAGTATATGAAGAATGAGAAAAAAAATGTTTCCTTAAGTTTCTACAAATTAACCAATCAAGTTTTTAGTCATATTAATTAGGTACAACCAATGTTTTGAAATCCGGGTCGATCTGATCGGGTTAATCGGTTGAACCGGTTCCGGCCAAGAAAACCGGGTTTTAAAAAACGGGTTAACCGGTTATACCCGTCGGGTTTTAAGTGGCCTGGGTCAATCCGGTTCTCGAAACGCGGCCGGGTTTGATTTTTTTTTTCATTTATTTTAATAGAAAACCATGTTGACCCGGTGGTCGACCCGGTTGAATAAAAAATTAATAGAAAACCGGGTTGACCTGGCAGCCGAACCGGTGACCTGTTGACTTGACAGGGTCAATTAAAACCCCAGTTTTCAAAATATTGAGTACAAGTATCTGTTGGGTTCAGTAAATACCCAAACCCCTTAATCTAGGATTTGAATAGAAAATAGCCCAAGTATTTAATCCGTTAACACAAACAGGTCACTGAGTGCATAGTCTCTCAGTGAGTCGTCTTCAGGATACTCAGTAAGAGGCAAAGAAGAAGTCTCTCCACTCAGTAAGGCGGAACTTAAAGGGTGAAGACCGAGTCAAGAAAAAGATGATGGATTCAGTGAGTGATGACAATAACTCACTGAATCCCTAAGATTCCTCTCCAACTTCTTACACTGAAGACAAACTGGAGTAGAAGACTGAAGGATGTAAAGACTGAAGAAAGAGCGGGACAAGGCGGGAAAGGTTGAATCAGATAAGACGAAGTCCTTATCAACCAAAGTCAACTTTCCCTGAATGGCAAAAGATCAGGCTCAGTGTCATCACTGAACTTAGGAAAGTAGTCTTGTCTCTTACCTAGAATAGTCTTTGTAAACAGAGACAAAATACATCAGTATTTTATCTTCTGTATGATGTCAGTTTGTCACTTAGGAAAGAGTCAAATATCATACATGTATAAATAGCATAAGAGATGGAGTGAAAAGGTTAAGCTTGTGAATTGTAAAAACACACATACACGCAAGCCATCTTTTCACTCCTCCAAATACAACTTAGTTCCTGAGATAGCTTAGTGAGCTCTAAGAGTTGTGCTCAGACTTAGCCTGAGCTTAGAGAGGAATCACCCAACTTTGTCATTTCAATCCCAAGTACTATTCCGCAAGTACTTGGGTAACGTATTCTTTGTTGATTTATTTCTAATAAGAATATGATGTTGAAAATTACTTAGTGTGTTTTCTTTATGTTAATTTCAGTCATAGTTCACTTCTAACTTGTTTTATAAACTTAACTGTTTTAAACGATAGTGAACGGGGAACAACAAGTGGTATCAGAGCAAGGCTAATTATAAAACTCGTTTTTAGGCCGCTCTAAAAGTTTTTAAATTAGGATCCTAAATGGCTGATATTGATGTACCCCAACTAGTCGATAAAAAGGGTGGAGCTTATTCAGCTGTTGCCCCTAGACTTGAAGTTGGCAAATTCAACAAATGAAAAAAGCGAATGCTTTGCTATTTGATTGGGATGGAACCTTATTATATCAAGTGTATAAATGAAGGTCCATTTGTCCCAAAGACTGCTGAAGGGTTGCCCAAACCTGAAGCTCAGTGGACCCAGGATGAAAGGAGAGTGGTCAACCAGGACCAAAGACTCAAAAGTATCATAATATCTTGTCTTCCTGACGATATTATGGAGTCTGTTATAAGCTGTAGTACTGCTAAGCAAACCTGGGATGACCTAGTTCATAGTCATGAAGTACCATCTGATACCAAGGAAAACAGGATAATGGACCTGAAACTTGAGTATAACACCTTCAGGGCTAAGGACTCAGAAACTCTCTCTCAAACTTACACCAGATACAAAACTCTTTTAAATGAACTTTCAAATGATGGTGTTAAGTTGTCTAAGCATGAAATCAATGTTGGTTTTGTAAACAGTCTCCCTGAGAAGTGGTTGAATTTCTCTCAGGGACTTAGGAATGCTAATCATATCCAAAATCTTGAGCTTCCTGAAATTTATGGGAAATTTGTCTATGAGGAAAACCTCATCAACAGACGATACCCTGACTTAAAGAAGTCTCAGGAAGTCAAGAAGTCCCTGACCACCACCTCATCACCAATTTCAACTGCTTTCTTTTCTAACAATGTGGTTCAAGATTTCCAAGAAAACTCAGATGATGAGCCTGATGAGAGATCAAGTGAGGAGTACCTAAATGACCTGAATGTTGAATTTCAGGAAAGGGCACTTCTTGCTAACTCTCGAAGGTTTATAAAAAGAAACAAAGGTTTTTCAACTGCTAAAGCAACTGAAGACACTGAATGCTATAAGTGTCATAAAAGAGGCCATTTTGCAAAAGACTGTTTTTCAAAAACAACTTCTGAACCCTCTTACAAACCATCAGGATCTAATCAGTCTTCAGGCTTTAGCAAATTTCAACCAAAAATCTATCAGTCTCATCAAAATGTTCAAAACAAATCTAATCTTAACAAAACCATTGATTATGAAGCCAAGTATAAGAAAGCAAAAGCTAATCTTGCTTTGCTTGAGGCCAGTCCCTCAGAAACAACAAAAAATGTACAATCTGTGCAGGGTAAGAACAAAGGCCTAGTTGCTGAAACCTTTGACTGGGATGAAGAGCCAATCTCATCGGATGATGAAATGGTACATGTCAGTGCTCTAATGGCTCTCTCAGAAGAAGACAAGCTAGCTGTTGGGAAGAATCATGCCAGAAATAGAGAATGGGTCAACATCACAATGAAGAAGGTAAACACTTTACTTTCTATGGATGATGACTCTGATTGGCAGTCTTATATGAATTATCTAAATGTTGACCTTAAGTTTGTAGAAGAGCAAAGACTGAATCTTTTTTCTAAGTATAACAAGTTGAGTTTTGAATTAAATAAGTGTAGGGATGAATTGCTTATTTTAAAACAAGCTAAGCTTGAGGCTGTCACTTTGCAAATTCAAAACACTGAACTAGTTAAAAGAAATCAGAATCTTCAAGATGAACTTAAAAAGGCAAATGACATTCTTAATAGTTGGACTGCTAAGAATCCCAGGGTCTTTGATGCTGTGGGAGCCCCCAGTAGCAAGAAGAGAGTCATAGGTGAAGATCATCTCCCTGACTCTCTCAACAAAAACCTGTCTCCTAAGCCATTTATGTCTGGTGGCATGATTACAAGTATGTTGGCTGATTCAAATTCCAGTGATTGGATTGAATGAGTTAATCCTGAGAGTAAGCTTCCAAACTTCGATTCTGGAAGGATTCTAGAGCCTGAAAGTCAAGCTCTAAAGAGCATGCTTGGACTCCCTGATGTGCCCAGTTGTACTGAACACATCTCTGAGTCTGAAGCAGAATCTCAAGCACCGCTTCCACCACTGAAACCTCTTCAGGGTGCTGCTCCAAGCTCTGAGCTTACTCCACTACAATTTAATCCTCATTCACCAAAAGAAAGGTCTGGACTTGGTAGAACCATCTTACAAAGACAAGCCAAACTTATCCAACAAGAGTCTACTCCTACTGAGACTTCAACATCATCTGTCCCCCACTGAAGCTGACCAAATTCAGCAACTGACTGAACTTGTGAGGAAGCTTACTGAAAAAATGGAATCCATTGAAAAGGTCCCCGAACCAATCAAGGAGACAAAGTCAGCTTCCTCCAGTTCCTCAAATTCTAAGTCAACCTCCAAAAACAAACAAAAGTGTGAGCTGTGTCATTACACCAGTCATACCACTGATAACTGCTATAGAATCCTTTTTTGCATGATCTGCAAAAAGGATGATCACAGGACTGCAGATCATCTACAGTATGTCAGTCAAGCAAACTATACCAAAGTAGGTCATCAGTATGCTTCATCCTCCAAAACTGCTCCAAAGAATAGAGCAAAACCTTTTCCTCTATGCCCTCACTGTGGGTTTAATGATCATCATCAGGATGATTGTCTCATGAATACATGCTGTGATATATGTGGTAATCCAGCTCATGAGACATCCCTACATGACAGTATCATTCATGCAAGGAGAAATTCCAAACAACCCAGAGTCACTGAGTCATCCTCAGCCTCTAAATGCAAAACCTGTGGTAGCACCATGCACACAACCACTGACCATGAGTTGATTGCAAATTTCAAAGAGACCTTGAGATCCAAGCCCACTAGTAAGTAGGTCACGAAGAGAAACTAATTCAGTTTACTACTTGTGCAGAGACATGCCAGGGAACCTATTTGGCATCTAGACAGTGGATGCTCAAGAAGCATGACTGGTGTGAAGGAATATCTGCACAAGTATGTAAAGGAACCAGGGCCCAAGGTAGTATTTGGTAATAACTCATCATGTCTCACTGAAGGTTATGGTTCAGTAAACTGCAATGGAATAGTTTTCTCTAGAATAGCCTATGTCAACGGTCTCAAATACAATCTCATCAGTGTCAGTCAACTATGTGATGCAAAATACATTGTACAATTCAATGATAAACAAGGTACCATTTTCAATGCCAACAAGGAAGTTGTGTTGATAGCTCCTAGGAGAGATGATGTTTATGTGCTAGACATGTCAACACTCTCCCAAGATGGAACGTGTCTCTTTGCTAAAGCCACTGAAACTATTAATTGGCTGTGGCATAAGAGACTTTCACACTTAAACTTCAAAAACCTCAACAACTTGGCAAAACAAAACAAGGTCCTTGGCTTACCATCACTGGTTTTTGCAAAAGACAAACCATGCTCTGCCTGTGAAAAGGGTAAACACCACAGAGCATCATTCAAAACCAAACAAAATTTCTCCATCAAAAGCTGCCTTCACCTCCTGCACATGGATCTCTTTGGACCTGTCAGTCCCAGATCAATCCAGCATGAGAAGTATACACTTGTCATTGTTGATGAGTTCTCAAGATACACTTGGGTATACTTTCTTTCCAAAAAGAGTCAGGCAGCAGATACAATAATGTCATTCATCAGGAAGATTGAAAACCAGAATCACATTACTGTTAAACAAATCCGAACTGACAATAGCACTGAGTTCAGAAATCAAGAACTTGAGAGTTTCTGTGATGAAAAAGGAATTTCTCAAAATTTCTCTTCTCCTTATACCCCTGAATAAAATGGGGTTGCTGAAAGGAAAAACAGAACTCTCATTGAGGCTGCTAGAACTATGTTAAATGGCTCAGCCCTCTCAAAACATTTCTGGACTGAAGCAGTCAAAACTGCCTGTTACACTCAAAACAGGTCAATCATTGTCAAAAGACATAATAAAACCCCATATGAGATCTTCAAAGGTAGACTTCCCGACATCAGCTATTTTCATGTGTTTGGATGTCCTGTGTTCATTCACAACCACAAGGATCATCTAGGCAAGTTTGATGCAAAAGCTGATGATGGATACTTTTTAGGCTACTCACTGATCTCCAAAGCCTTCAGGGTTTTTAACACAAGGAGACAACAAGTTGAGAAAACCTTTCATGTCACCTTTGATGAAAGTACTGAAAGCATCAGGTTCACCAACACCTCAGTGGAGGAAATAGGAATTGATAACTCATCAAGATATCCTCCTGATGAGTACAACACTGAACTCAATTCCTCATATCAAGCTGATGCTGACATCTCATATTATGTCTTACCCCACAACCTACCCCAACCAACCATCAATGAGTTCATTGATAATCAGTCAGTCCCTGCTGGGATAAGTAACAATGATCCAAATGATCAGGAACCTGTAACTCATGATCCTCAACCTGATCAAGACATCTCTACAGAGGTTCTAAATGATTCTGTGGCCCTTGCACCTGAACTCAACAAAGTAAGTGGACAAGATCTCAGGACATTGAGCTTGTAAACATCATTGGTGAACCCACTGAGGGCATGCTCACTAGAAGCATGGCTGCTAGTCTAACTGCAGCTTCAGCCAATGAATGTCTATATGCTGATTACCTATCAGACATTGAACCCAAAAGTGTCACTGAAGCTCTAAAATACCCAAGCTGGGTTCAGGCTATGCAAGACGAATTGCAACAGTTTGATAAAAACAAGGTCATGACCTTGATCAAATGTCCTCAGGATGTAGTAGTCATAGGAATGAAGTGGGTTTTCAGAAACAAAACTGATGAAAACGGCACTGTCATTAAAAACAAAGCCAGACTTGTAGCCAAAGGTTACAGTCAACAAGAAGGCATTGACTATGATGAGACATTTGCTCCTGTTGCAAGAATGGAAGCCATCAGAATCTTCCTTGCATATGCAACATACATGAACTTCAGGGTCTACCAAATGGATGTTAAAAGTGTATTCTTAAATGGTGATCTCAAGGAAGATGTGTATGTTCAGCAACCTCCAGGCTTTGAGAGTAGTGAATTCCCTGACTATGTCTGCAAGCTTGACAAAGCCCTTTATGGACTTAAACAAGCTCCCAGGGCATGGTATAAAACTCTCTCAGCCTTCCTGATACAAAACAAGTTTGTCAGAGGAAAGATAGACAACACACTGTTTGTCTATAGAACCCAACAGGATGTGATACTAGTCCAAGTGTATGTTGATGATATCATCTTTGGCTCAACAAACTACAAACTTTGCAAACAGTTTGAAAAACTAATGACAAAGAAGTTTGAAATGAGCATGATGGGGGAACTTACTTACTTTCTTGGACTACAAATCAGACAAACTGATAAAAGAATATCCATCAGTCAAGAGAAATACACCAGAAATCTTGAAGAAATATGAGATATTTGACTATGCCTCAGTGAAGACACCAATGGTCCCACCTAACAACCTTGGACCTGATCTCACTGGCAAATCAGTCAATCAAACTCATTTCAGAGGGATTGTTGGCTCACTGATGTATCTAACCGCTACTAGACCAGACATACAATTTTCAGTCTGTCTAATAGCAAGATATCAGTCCAATCCCAAAGAATCCCACCTCACTACAGCCAAAAGAATACTCAGGTACCTGAAAGGAACCCCAAACCTTGGACTCTATTATCCAATATGCTCAGGGTTTGATCTCAAGGGTTACTCTGATTCTGATTATGCTGGCTGCAACATGGACAGAAAAAGTACCTCAGGGTCCTGTCAATTTCTTGGAGGAAAACTGGTGTGTTAGAGTGCAAAGAAGCAACAATCAGTGGCTATGTCCTCAGCTGAAGCTGAATATGTAGCTGCAGCAGGATGATGTGCCAATGTATTATAGATGAAAAGTCAACTCAGTGACTATGACATCCATTACAAAATGGTGCCCATCTTCTGTGATAACACTAGTGCAATTGCAATCTCCAACAACCCTGTCCTCCACCAAAGAACCAAACACATTGATATCAGATATCACTTCATCAGGGATCACATAATGAAAGGAGACATAGAACTTCATTTCATCCCTATTGAATATCAACTGGCTGATATCTTCACCAAACCCTTGGATGAACCTACCTTCAGGAGACTGAAAGCTGAATTGGGAATGCTTGACATTGAAAGTCAAGTATCTGAAAACCAATCTCAATAAGTTCTCTGAAATGGTTCATCCTCCCTGAAAACCCTAAATAAACCTCTCACTGAATGAGTAAGACTCATTCAGGGTCCCTGACACTTGACAAAGAGCATTGAATGAGTAACTAAATGGTCCAAGTATCAGTTACTTTAATGTCCTAGGTTGGTAACTATGCCAATTTAATAAAGGAATATATGTCTCTTTGTCTTACTGTCATCCCAATTGGCATTTAATGCCTCTCACAAAAATATCAAATTGATATTTTATCTCTGCAAAAGTGCACTTTTACTGTGCACTGCAACTGTTCCCTTGAAAAACGGGATTTTTACTGCGGGTAATGGAGTGGTAGCATTAAATGTGGAAATTCAAGAGTCTTTCAAAAACCGACTCTTAATATTTCCATTTGTGCACAAAACACCCCTCTTATCACTCTATAAATACCCACTTCTCCAACACAAACAACACACACAAATCTTTTCTTCAACTAAACTCTGTCAAAATCATTTCAAAAACATTTGTGTGTGCTCAAAACCTCTTTTGGAAAACCTTCTTGTAAACATTTACAAAAGTTTTTCATCACATACTCGAAGAGATCTAAACACTTTGATTGTTCTAGTCAAAACATTTTTTAAAACCCTAAAATCTTCGTTAATGGAAATGGGTAGAACACAATCTCTTCAGTTTGCTTCTCAGTGGGTAGGGGATCTTACTAACGTTGAATTCAAAACAAATAATGTCATAGGAAATTTTGAATATCCTGAAAATGTCCCAACCTATAAAGACATTATAAATTTTTTATTCAACTGCCCACTTAAAACGGCATTTGTAAAATGTCCCTCAGTAGTATACCCAAACTACCTCAGGGAGTTTTGGGCTACTGCTAGAGCCTTTGACCCGACACCTTCCACTGATGAGAATAACCTTAGACCTCTCAGGGAGTATCTCATCAGGTTCAGTCTAAATGGGGGGAAACAATACACCCTGGATTACAAAACGTTTTGCACTACAACAGGGTTAGATTATAACAAAGGCACTTATGTCGCCCATCCTGAACCCTCCACAGTGAAGGATGGGTTAAAACAAATTGTTTTAGATCCAACTTTTTTGGACAAGACCCCAGTCACTAAAAGCTCATTCCCCGTGGTTTGGAGGATCCTCTTCACTTTTGTGATTCAGGTCCTCGGCGGGAACCACTCATCCACTGAACAAGTTAACTCTATTCAGTTGATGATGGCATACTGCTTGATGAATGGGGTCACGGTCGACATAGGGGAGATCATTTACAGTGATCTCGTAACGAAGCTACAGAGCAAAACTAGGACGAAGTACGTTTTGTATCCTAGGTTTGTCTCTTGTGCTCTGCAATCGTTACTGGGTTCAAATTATACTCAGGATGAAAATTTTGGAAATTTACCTGGCATCCTGAGCCCATCAAATTTTCAAAAGGACCCATCCCTCGTCACTCCCATTGAATTGACGGCCCACATGATTGCTGTAAACAATCAAAGTGGATCAGTGTCTCCAAACCCTGCTCCTAAAAAGAAAAAGGGAAAGTCTCAGACTGGGACTAAGACTAAACCAAAGTCTCAGGGCCCTGAGGCTTTAGGAGCACCGCCTAAGAGGCACAAAAAGCCCTTGAC
The DNA here is from genome assembly GCA_019973895.1 of Chrysanthemum seticuspe. NCBI lineage: Eukaryota > Viridiplantae > Streptophyta > Magnoliopsida > Asterales > Asteraceae > Chrysanthemum > Chrysanthemum seticuspe. Next base: position 25,654,368 of record BPTQ01000004.1, on the reverse strand, counting down.
CAAAAAGACACCCACTGACCAGGCAACAACCACCCTAGTGACAACAAAGGACACTGATACATCACAGTCAGTGCCCTTGGTCACACCTACTACTCCCCAAGATCCAGAGGGACAAATACAACCCGCTGGTAGGGGAGCGCCTTCCACAACGCCCAGTGATGACATTAGAAAATCCAAGCCTTTGTCTGAGGGCACACTGATCTCTCTCAAAGACTCAGAGGGAATCATACAACCCGCTGATAGGGATACAACTATCACTGACTCTGCTAAAGGCACTGGGAAACGCCCACCAGTGTCTCAGGGGTCACTGGGGGACAAAGACTCGGAGGGAAAGAAACAACCCGCCGATACGGAACCCACAACCAATCCTGACTCCAGCGAAGACACTGGGAAACGCCCACCAGTGTCCGAGGGGTCAACGGGGGACAAAGACTCAGAGGGAAACATACCACCCGCTGATATGGAACCCATCACCAACCCCTGGTTAACTGTTGCTGATGTCACTGGGATATTATTCTCTGAAGATGAACTTGCCGAGACTGATGATGAAATCTTATCAGCTGGAGAAGAAATGGACGCTGAGGTTCAAGCTGAACAAGAGCCTCAGCTTGATCCACAGGAGCATACTAAATCACCAGTCAAGCCTGCCAATGATGACTCCTCTTCATCCACTGATGAATTTGAAAGATTTGATAATGTTCTCCCACTCACTGAAAGACAGCTCGTTCAGTGGATCACCAAAGCTTCAAGAAGGTTATATTCTGGGGTCACTGACACATTGTGGGAGCAACACACTGAGGCTGCTGCGAGTTATGCTGATCTAAAGGCTGAAGTACATGGCTTTGATGAAAATGTTCATGAGTATAGGGATCTGATGTATGACAACATTCACCGACTGGATGAAAACATGGCTAAATTCCTCAGACATCTTCAGGGTGTAGGAACCACGATAGATGAAATCAGAGAGTTTGTCAAAGAAGACCCAGCACTCAACTCTAAAGTGCTGGAGGCTACTGAGGAGCACTTGAAACAATCCTCAAACCTCACTGAACTGCTCAACATGCTCAAGTCTGCAAATGATCAGGGTCTTCCATCCTCAGTCCAGTCTCTTCAAAATACATTGGACTCTATAAATACGCAGGTGACTACTTTGGCTCAGGCATCCTCTTCTATGGCCTGGAATCTTGGGCCCAGAATGACAGCCTTGGAAGTTTCTCAGGCTAATTTGGAAACAAAAGTCACTGGTATTCAATCTGACACTTCAGACATCAAAGCTATGCTCTCAGAAATTTATCAGGCTTTCAAGGGTCAAGCTGCTCAGCCCTCTTCAGCACCCACTCCAACTCTTGCCCTCACTGAAGCTCCGGCAACAGTTGAGGGGGAGAATATTGCTGAAGAAACTCCTTCTCACACTGAGGGGGAGCCAACACCAACAGTATCAGTGGCTCAAATCTCATCAATCCCACCAACAACATCAACAACAACAACACTGACAGTAATCACTCCAATAACATCAACAACTCCACCCCTGGTAGCAACTTCATCTTTCTCAGGCCAGGACAAAGGAAAAGGCAAGATGGCAACTTCTGAGCCTGAGAAGATTCCCTATAAAATCGGCGACACTGAATACCTGCTCACACCACAACAGCTAAGTAAACACCTTGCTAAAGAAGAAAAAAGGTTGAAACAAGCTGAGGAAGAGAAAAAGAACAGAAAAGCACTGGAAAAGGTTATCGCCGAAGAAGCAGAGAACATGGGATTAGATGCAAGCAAACTTTAAAAGGGTCAGGCAGGGCAAAAGTTCAAGGAGGCTCAGGCGGCTCAGATGGCTATAATGAAAAAGCAGCTGGAAGAAAAGAAGAAGAAAACTGAAGCTCTCAGGCAAAGCAGGATTGAGGAGTACAACTGGACAATGACAAGCCGAAGGCTTCCTGAAAAAATCACAGATGTCAGAATCATCCCCAATACCAAACCACTGGCCATGAACGTCTATAGAGGGGTTGATAAAAGACACTTCGAGGTCCATGATCCCCTCAAATTCACTGACTTTGGGATCACTGAACTTGATGAGCTTGGTCCAATCACTGAAAAGAAGAAGAATGCGGTGGTTAAGGACCTGATGAAAATGCTTAGTAAAAGATATGAAAGACTGAGAGATTGTCCAGCCCAACTGAGAATTCAGGCCGCCTTAACTGCACCTCAAGGATCTCAACCACAATCATCCACTGGCAAAAGGAAGAGAGTTGAGTTCCAACCTGAGATTAAAGTGCCTGGACTGGAGTGTAACAGGGAGCTGCCTGAAGGGGTTAAATTTGTGAACTGTCTAGTGATAGAGAAGCCTGAAAGAGGGCTATTCCACATTGATGTCTATGAAAACCCTGCTTTTCAAAGATGGAGTGATATTGATCAGGCTGGTGTGGCTGCAATGCTGAGCTACATACCAGTTGCCTCTCAAATTCAAACCCCAGCAAACTTCAGGTTCTGCCAAGACCTGAATGCCAAGATAAGAGACCATCCTGACAAAGAAACACTCATCACCAAAAAGGTCAAGCTTGAAGCATTGGGAATCCATCTGGATTGACATCATTTTGTTTTATCTTTTGTACTAGTGATAGGAACTATGTAATCTGATCAATAAATGATGTATGTTTTATTCATTTACTCAGTGTTCCTTATTGTATTCATTAGTACATTCAGTGCAAGAAGAAGCCTCTTGCTCACTTACACTGATCAACCACTTAGGCTATTTGTATATCCAAATAGGGGGAGACTGTTGGGTTCAGTAAATACCCAAACCCCTTAATCTAGGATTTGAATAGAAAATAGCCCAAGTATTTAATCCGTTAACACAAATAGGTCACTGAGTGCATAGTCTCTCAGTGAGTCGTCTTCAGGATACTCAGTAAGAGGCAAAGAAGAAGTCTCTCCACTCAGTAAGGCGGAACTTAAAGGGTGAAGACCGAGTCAAGAAAAAGATGATGGATTCAGTGAGTGATGACAATAACTCACTGAATCCCTAAGATTCCTCTCCAACTTCTTACACTGAAGACAAACTGGAGTAGAAGACTGAAGGATGTAAAGACTGAAGAAAGAGCGGGACAAGGCGGGAAAGGTTGAATCAGATAAGACAAAGTCCTTATCAACCAAAGTCAACTTTCCCTGAATGGCAAAAGATCAAGCTCAGTGTCATCACTGAACTTAGGAAAGTAGTCTTGTCTCTTACCTAGAATAGTCTTTGTAAACAGAGACAAAATACATCAGTATTTTGTCTTCTGTATGATGTCAGTTTGTCACTTAGGAAAGAGTCAAATATCATACATGTATAAATAGCATAAGAGATGGAGTGAAAAGGTTAAGCTTGTGAATTGTAAAAACACACATACACGCAAGCCATCTTTTCACTCCTCCAAATACAACTTAGTTCCTGAGATAGCTCAGTGAGCTCTAAGAGTTGTGCTCAGACTTAGCCTGAGCTTAGAGAGGAATCACCCAACTTTGTCATTTCAATCCCAAGTACTATTCCGCAAGTACTTGGGTAACGTATTCTTTGTTGATTTATTTCTAATAAGAATATGATGTTGAAAATTACTTAGTGTGTTTTCTTTATGTTAATTTCAGTCATAGTTCACTTCTAACTTGTTTTATAAACTTAACTGTTTTAAACGATAGTGAACGGGGAACAATTTTTCTATTGTTTATTGTTTAAGATTCATTATTACTCATTCAATGCCTTTTAAGTTTCAACATTTCCTTTTCAATATTTCTTTTCTTTCACATTTCACCATTATTGAAAATTCAACTTTTTCACTTGATAATTTTTACTTTATATGTAGTTAAAATTAATAATCTCAAATTTTATCAATTGACCAGTTATAGATGTAACCAAACTAATCCAATTAGATAGATAGTATTGACGCGACCACATTTCGATTGAAATAATAGGAACCAAAGCAAACTCGCGCAAAAAGATTAATGATCCATAAACCTGGTATGTGATTTACCTTATATTTTCATAACCTTTGAGGAGCATAGACACAATGTAGCTGTGTTGGGCATCAATATGCGTCGCACATATAAGAGTAAACAAACCTTCTCAAAAAAGCTTATGGCTTTAGCATATGGTCTGCTTTTTTTCTCCTTCCAATAAGCTATTAGTATATACTATTGATTAAGTGTTTGAAAAAGTTATTGTAATATGATACTAATACAATAAGCTAACAAACATCTCGAAAAAGTTTAGCCAAACATCTAGTGATAATTAAAACCTTTGCGTCATTATAAGGGCTGTAACTTCTAATACAAAGTTGTCTTTAGTTGTAACTTCTAATCAATAGATTAAGTCAACTTAAACAACAATTAAACATAAAATGCATACCACGGTTTACAAAAGGGGTTAGGTTATATAAAGCAAAGAACTTTCTCCTACTTAAGTCCCACTTTGGTACGTAAATTTCAAATAACATGAGTAAATGTAACAAACTTTAATAAAATGTTCCAATATGCAAATTTTGATGTGTTAGCAAGTTAAAGTTAGTGACATGTATGGCATGCCAACATTTCATATTAGAACACTTTATGAAAATATGTTACATTTACTCATATTATTTTAAATTTACATACCAAAATGTTACTTAGAAAATATTCGTTGCTATTTTCTTCGCAAAACAAGAAACCCGCAAAATGCCGCTATTTACCCAACTTCACCTTCAATTTTGGACTCCCTACTATAAAAATCAACGTCATAAATCTGATCATAACACAAAGCATGGCGTATGGTGTATACTTTGTCTCCAATTAATAAAACTTTAGGGTGCGTTTAATTGTGGGAAAACACATTTGTTTTCTACAAAATGTTTTGTGAAAAACAAGGAAAACAGTGATCGCGTTCAAATTAACGTTTTCCAACAAAATATTTTGCAAAACACAAATCCGCTATTTCCTAACTTAACAAGAAAAACTACAAAATAAATTTTAGTTGTTTTCCTTTGTAACCCACAACCCTCCTTCCCCTATTTCAAAATAGAAAATACAAACAAGAGAATTTTTTCTAAATTTTCAAGTGTTTTGTGAAGATAAATTTCCCTTCCAAGCTTTTACAAAACTAGAGATAGAAAACAAGAGAATTTTTTCTCTAACTAAACGCACCCTTACGGTTAATGTTTGCTTTTAATTGATGTTCATGTTAATCACTGTCAGCTGGAGTATGTAATGATGTTACGGAAATTTATTTAGTTCTTTTGTTGTTCATTTGGATGCTACTGCCTTGATCACAATAGATGATGACGAATAGATGGAGCTTCTACTAAGAGGAGTTCTAGATTGCGTTTTGTTAGTGATTTTCATTACTATCGCGGCAGATAGTCTATAAAATAGTGTTTGGAAAACCATTAGAAAAGTACATTATCAGCCTTTTCTTGGACGCAAAATGCAGTTTTACAAACGCGTATATAATTTATTACTGAAAATGCAAATCCCAAACCTGATTATCTAAAATTGATTATTTGACCTCTATGTATCTTACAATAAGAATTTATTTTCATTATACCCGTTATACTAGAAAGTACATACTGATTATACGATACTAGAAATTAAAACGCAACAGGAGGTTCTTGGATATCTTATGAATACGCGTATAGATTTAGTGTGTGGCGCTATACATCTCCCTAGTTATCTTCTATATTCATACCTAAATCAACTGATATTTCATTGCTTGATATTCGAATGGCATGCATTTCTTGATACACTTGAAGCATGTATATTTCCCCATCTATTTGTGCCCGAATGCACTTTTCTGCCACTTTTAGTGTTTCACGTATTTCCTCATCGAATCCTTGCCCCATTAAGCATTCATCAATCATAATTGCTTCTCTACTAGGATCGGTCAGCGAGTTAATCCAAGTAGATGGTTCTCTACCTGTAACCAACTCATGCAACAAAATCCCAAAATTATAAACATCTTCTTTGTAAGGACTAGGACTAGCATCTGGAACCACAAAAGTGCAACCGCTTGAAGGAATACCACTTGTGTTCATCAAGATATTTGAGTTACCGAAGTTTGATATCTTGGGCTCAAATTTATCATCTAGTAAGATACATTTTGAGCTGATTTTGTGATGGGCCACTCAGAGGACGTTATTGTGATGCAGCCATGTAAGTCCTCGTGCTATTCCTGATGCTATCTTAAATCTTAAAGGCCACCCCATCTTCTTACCCTCCACTTGTGGCCTAAAATGTAGCCATTGATGGAGGGTTCCGTTACACGTGTATCTTTATACTAGAAATTTCTTTTCCCTTTCATAGCAAAAACCTAGCAATGGTACTAAATTTATATGCCTTAGTCTTCCTAAAATTTCTATTTCTAATAAGAATTCTTTCTCAAAACTCTCGAACTTATGAAGCCTCTTGACTGCAAGAAGCAAACCATTCGGAAACATAGCCTTGTACATTATCCCCATGTTTCCATGGCCGATTACTTTTTTATTGTCAAAACTATTGGTTGCCATATTAAGTTCCTCCAAACTCATTCGACATATAAACTTTTCCATGGAACTTATCTGTGTGATAAAGAATAATTACATATTAGTAATAATCTTCATACTTACATGGACACAGACACACATATTTTATTTTAACTAAATTTTACATCATTTGGCTAAATTCTTAAAACTTACTTTTAAGCAATGTAAATTTATTATTTTACGCCTTTTAAATAAACCAAACTTTTCATTTACACATGGAAAGTATTACACAATGGGAGTTAGAGAGAATAAAGGGAGAGGATTTTACCTTGCTCGCTTCACTGCTAAAATTCTCTGCAAATATGATTAGGGGTAGTGTTCCTGGAATATGGTGATTCATCATTCCCTTTATTTTCTTGACCAGACGATACAGTGTCATGTTGCTCATAGACAGTGTTGGTAAACAGTAGAACATAAGCAACATAGTCAAGACAGTAGAAGTAGGAAATCCAACCCCAAACCCTGAAAAAAAAAGATCTTCATGATCATCATGATCTTCATGACCCTCGCAGGGAACCAAAGGACCTCCACAAAGTCCTAGGTTGTTATCATAGCTTGATTGAGAGGCAGTAAAATTAGGGGCGAAGAAGTAAGGCACTTGTCCTATTAATCTATTGTTAGCAACACTAAATTCTTTAAGGCGGTCAAGTGCACCCAATTGTGCAGGGATTTTGCCTGTTACGTTGTTGTTATTTAGCCTTAGAACATTAAGAAAGCTGCAATTGCCAATAGTTTGTGGAATTGGACCTGAGAGCTTGTTGTTTAAGAGATCGAGGGACGTAAGGAAACCTATAGTATCTGAAATATTAGCAGGAAGGGGTCCTGTGAGTTGGTTGTAAGAAAGATCTAATCCCGTTAAGCTGGTGCAATTTTTTAAGCCCATTGGAAATGGTCCTCTATGACCCATGCCTGATAGTTGAATCTTCCAAACCTTGCTCTCATCAGGGTGCCAACATTCGACACCAGTGAATCTACATATGAACCTTCCGTACAATTGTTGAAATCCCAGGAAGATAAAAGATTCTCAGGGTCTTCCAGGGTGTTTTTAATGGATCTTAGGCAATCGATATCTGACGGAACGGCATTGCTTGAAACAAAGCAGACTAGAATTACTAGCAAGCCCAAGTGCATAGTAGAAATACCGTTACTTTTCATTGTGAATATAATGTTGCATGATGACATAGTGCATACATTTTTTATATTAACGTATATTGTTAGAATTTGGAGTATTAATCTGTGGCAAACATATCATTCTATCAGTTCCTAATGGCTTTCAAGTTATGATCATTGCAGAGACTCTACAGGGGTTATTCATGGACAAAGAATAAAAGGTTTAAAGTTCCAAGAAGCTGGTTTCTGCTGAAGAGTTACTCATTTCTGCTGATGAGTCATTTATAGCCGTTAGAGGGGTCTTAGTGTAACTTAATCTCCTATTTAATAAGTCCCTTAATCTAGGGTTACACACACTTGCGTGTGCAGTCTTTTGTATCACTCTCTTCTGTTCTCTCAGATCATTTCACTGATCTTGTCTTGTCTTTACATTCATATGATTATTGTCTCACTGACATTTAATCTAATCTTGTAACATTTGGATACTATTAATCTAAGCTGACTATTGCAGCTTAGATCTGAATAAAGGTTATATTGTTCATCTAGTGTTGCCTATACTTTCGTACATGGTATCAGAGCTTCAGGCTCATTGATTCTATTTGGCAACAAAGGTGTGGTTTGGGGTTATTGCTATTGGCGTAATCACTGGTTATCTTCTGTTTACAATTTACCCTAGACTAAGTGAATCTAGGGTGATTGTGATTTGTTCTTCCGCTGCATATTTCTCTGTAAGTCTAAGTCTTATCTTCTCTTTTAAACATACAGTACTTAAGTCTCTATGGGTGCAAACGGGTAGACTAACATCTTGATCTGCCACCTTTGAGTGGTACGAATACCTGCTCTGGTTTATCCTAGTCCACAGGCTTGGTGCTTGTTGTTTCTTATTACAAAGTCTTATTTACTTGTCTATTTACTCTTATTATTATATCTGTCTGTGATTCTTTGTCTGTCTTATTATCTCTGTCTTATTGTTTATATTATGGCTATTGGTGATGATAATATTGGTGGTGGTGGTTCCACTGAGAAAAGCTTATCCTTTGGTGATGCTTTGTATTTACACCCCAATAACACCAATGGTACTCCCATTGTTTCTATTAAACTCACTGGAACTGAAAATTATAAAATATGGAATATGGCCATGACATTTGCCTTAAGGAACCATGACATTTGCCTTAACAAGTTGGGATTTATTGATGGTACTTGCATAAGAAATGATTCAAACCCCAGTCTTGCTAATCAATGGGACACTTGTAACTCTGTTGTGGTCACTTGGATCCTCAACTCTCTCAGCCCTGAATTATTTGCTGGTGCTATTTGTTCTAAAACTGCTTATGAAATGTGGAATGATCTTAAAGATACCTATGATAAAGTTGATGGTTCAGCTATTTTTAATTTGCACAAAAACATAAATTCTCTTAGTCAAAGTGGGTCCTCTCTTGCTGATTACTATAACAATCTTAACTCCTTATGGAAACAATTTGATTGTATGATTAGCTTGCCTCCCTGCACTTGTGAGGCTGCAAAACATTTTGAAAAACACAATCAGCTAATCAAGTTAATGCAATTTCTTATGGGTCTTGATGACTCCTATGTTCCCATCAGAAGCAACATTTTATACAGAGATCCTTTACCTAACTTCAACAAGTTTTTTAACAACAACACTAAATCCTTATCTGGAAACATCAGTCTTGGTTGGATTGTTGATTCTGGTGCAAATCAGCACATGACTGTGTCTGAAAATTTTTTAATCAATATTGTTAACATTTCAAATCTTGGGTTAACTATTGGACATCCCAATGGTACTCAGGCCTTAATTACTAAAATTGGTGATTTAAAGGTCAATAATGACCTAACTCTCTTTGATGTTCTTGTTGTTCCTGAATACAATGTTAGTTTGCTATCTGTTCATAAGATTGCTAGAGACAATAAGATGTTTGTTGGGTTTAATGAATCTAATTGCTATATACAGGATTTACATCAAAAAAGGATTGTGGGGATTGGTAAACAACACAATGGATTATATATATTTGATATAGATTCTACATGTAAGATTACCTCTAACAACTGCATATCTGTTTGTCATGTCTCTAGAAATCTCTGGCATCAAAGACTTGGTCATCCCTCTGACCAAGTCCTACACATACTTAAACCCACTCTTAAATTTGATAGTTCATCTGAAACTGATCATCTCTGTGATACTTGTAATAAAGCTAAACAAACCAGAGAACCATTTCCTTTAAGTGAACATAAATCCACTAAAATTGGTCAACTTGTTCACCTTGATGTTTGGGGACCATATAAAATCACTATCAGAGATGGTTATAAATATTTTTTAACCATAGTTGATGACTATTCCAGGGCAGTGTGGGTTTATATGCTTAAGGGAAAGGATGATGTTTATGTTTCCATTGTTAACTTTACTCATATGCTATCAAATCAATTTGAACACAATGTCAAAGTTTTCAGAAGTGATAATGGGACAGAATTTGTCAATAATAAATTTCAACAATTCTTTCATGAAAAAGGAATTCTACATCAAACATCTTGTGTTTATACACCACAACAAAATGGCATTGCAGAAAGAAAACATAGGCATCTCCTTAATGTTGCTAGATCCCTTATGTTTCAGGGGGAATTACCTCTATATATTTGGCATGAATGTGTTCTAACTGCTGCCTATGTCATAAACAGGTTGCCCTCTTCAGTTCTGTCTGGCAAGTCCCCCTTCTTCTTTGTGTATGGGCATGACCCTTCACTCTCTCTCCTTAGAGTCTTTGGCTGCTTATGCTATGCCACTATTCTCAACATCTCTGACAAATTTGGTAGTAGGTCTGAAAAAAGTGTTCTTATTGGTTACTCAAATGAAAAAAAGGTTATAAACTCTTGAGCCTAGAAACAAAAAATATCTTTTATTCTAGAGATGTCAAATTTTATGAAACTGTGTTTCCATTCAAAATGAAAAATTATGTGTCAAAACCTTTTGTTGAAACTTATGTGCCTAAAGATTTAAACCACAAAAATTTCTTTGACTCACAAACAAGTCCCAATGATGAAGGGAGAGTGACATCCTATGATGATAGCACAGTGGTAAGTCATCCTACTAGGATTGATGAATCAGTTGCAACATCTATAGATGATAATACACACCCTGAGGGCAACATATCGCATGAATCACATCCTGCAGATGCATCTTCTGATTCTGCTGATACATCATCCAATTCTGCTGAACAAGAAAGAGGCTTGCCAGCCACTACTGCTAGAAGGTCAACTAGAGTTTCTAAGTTGCCCAGTAATCTAAATGACTTTATTGTTGAAGGAAAAGTCAAATATGGGGTTGAAAAAGTTGTTAATTACTCTAATCTTAACAAGGATAATTATTGCTTTGCTTCTAGTCTTAATAAAAGTATTGAACCTACCTGTTATAAAGAAGCTATCCTTGATAGTAATTGGGTAGATGCTATGAATTCTGAAATTGAGGCCCTAAATGAAAACCATGCTTGGGATATAACTGATCTTCCTCCTAATAGAACTCCCATTGGTTACAAATGGATTTTTAAAATAAAATATAAAGCCAATGGTGAAGTTGATAGATAAAAGGCTAGATTAGTTGTTAAAGGCTATAACCAAAGGGAAGGAATAGACTATGATGAAACTTTTTCCCCTGTTGTGAAAATATCTACTGTTAGATGTCTTATTGCCTTAGCTGTAAAAAACAAATGGCCTCTTTTTCAACTTGATGTTAACAATGCCTTCTTGTATGGAGATCTTGATGAGGATATCTATATGACCATCCCCAAGGGGTTCTGTAATGAGAACAATAAAAATAAAGTTTGTAAACTTGTCAAGTCTCTATATGGCCTAAAACAAGCTCCCAGGAAATGGAATGAAAAACTTGTGAGTGTTTTAAAAGAAAATAACTTTGTTCAATCTGTCAATGATCACTCCCTGTTCACCAAAACAGAGAATAACAAGTTTATTGCTCTGCTTGTTTATGTGGATGATATTGTTCTTACTGGAAACTGCATTGATGAGATAAATCTTTTTAAAGAGTTTCTAAAATCCAAATTTCATATCAAAGACTTGGGAAATCTAAAATATTTCCTTGGCATTGAGGTTTTAAAAACTGGGAATGACATTTGTCTTTCTCAAAGAAAATACTGTCTTGAACTCCTCAAAGAATTTGGTCTTCTTGGGTGCAAACCTGTGTCCACTCCTATGGAACCCAACTCTGTGCTTCCATACATTCCCACTGCTGATGACCCATTGCTTGTCAACATCACTGGTTATCAGAAGTTACTTGGGAAACTTATTTATCTCACCCATACAAGACCTGACATCTCATACTCAGTTCATTGTCTGGCACAATATATGCATTCTCCCTTAAAATCTCATCTGGAATGTGCCCTCAATGTTCTGAGATATCTAAAAGGAGCTCCAGGAAAAGGTCTAAGGTACAATTTCAGCAACTCTGAAAATCATCTTGAAGGATATAGTGATGCTGATTGGGCCAAATGCAAGAAAACCAGAAAATCTGTCACAGGTTATTGTGTTTTCTTCAATGATTGTTTGATCTCATGGAAAAGTAAAAAACAAAACACTCTTTCAAAATCTTCCACAGAAGCAGAGTATAGATCTATGTCTACTGCTGCCTGTGAAATCATTTGGATTCAAAAAATCCTAAAAGATCTAAAAGTTGATATCAACCTTCCTGTTAATCTTTTTTGTGACAACAAATCTGCTTTACAACTTGCTGTCAACCCTGTTTTTCATGAAAGATCAAAACACTTTGAAATTGATGTTCACTTCATCAGGGAGAAAATTGCAAGAGGTGTTATAAGTGCTAAGAAGATTGGCTCTTCAAACCAAACTGCAGACATTCTCACTAAAAATCTCCCTGTTTATCAGCATAAATTTTTGTGTGAAAAATTGATATTGTTTGATATGTTTGCTAATCAGATTAAGGGGGAATGTTAGAATTTGGAGTATTAATCTGTGGCAAACATATCATTCTATCAGTTCCTAATGGCTTTCAAGTTATGATCATTGCAGAGACTCTACAGGGGTTATTCATGGACAAAGAATAAAAGGTTTAAAGTTCCAAGAAGCTGGTTTCTGCTGAAGAGTTACTCATTTCTGCTGATGAGTCATTTATAGCCGTTAGAGGGGTCTTAGTGTAACTTAATCTCCTATTTAATAAGTCCCTTAATCTAGGGTTACACACACTTGCGTGTGCACTCTTTTGTATCACTCTCTTCTCTTCTCTCAGATCATTTCACTGATCTTGTCTTGTCTTTACATTCATATGATTATTGTCTCACTGACATTTAATCTAATCTTGTAACATTTGGATACTATTAATCTAAGCTGACTATTGCAGCTTAGATCTGAATAAAGGTTATATTGTTCATCTAGTGTTGCCTATACTTTCGTACATATATGAAACGTGTTGTGCATATTGACTCGAAGTCTCCTCAATTGTGGGTGTCACTCCCGGCCTGGAAAAATAGGTTAACGGAAAATGACTTTTAAGTCAATAGCAATAACGTTCTAAAAGGGTTAGAAAATGTGAAGATGATGACCCCGACCCCGACCCCGACATTGACTTCTAAAGTCTCTCCCTATTTTCTAAATACTACTATCCAGAATTACGTTAAAAACGTTATAGCTAAGTTAACATATAAATGCATGCGTCTTTAAAAACGACTGATCAGCAGATAAATTTTTAACTGAATAAATGAGAATTTTTCACATATGTATTTAGTAGTGACTGTTTTTAACTGAAGCACATTTCTTAAACCACAATTAAACAGAAAATGCATACCACGGTTTACAAAAGGGTTTAGGTTATAATTAGCAAAGAACTTTAATTCTCCTAATTAAGTCCCACTTTGGTACCTAAACTTCAAATAACATGAGTAAATGTAACAAATTTTAACAAAATGTTCCAATGTACACATTTTGATGTGTTAGCAAGTTAAAGTTAGTGACACGTATGGCATGCCAACATTTTAAAATGTGTATATTAGAACACTTTATGAAAGTATGTTACATTTACTCATGTTATTTTAAATTTACATATCAAAATGATACTTAGAAAATTTTCGTTGCTATTTCTTCGCATAACAAGAAACCCGCAAAATGCCGCTACTTACCCAACTTCACCTTCAATTTTGCACTCCCTAATATAGAAATCAACGTCATAAATCTGCTCATAACACAAAGCATGGCGTATGGTGTGTACTTTTTCTCCAATTAATAAAACTTTAGGGTGCGTTTAATTGAGGGAAAATACATTTGTTTTCTACAAAATGTTTTGTGGAAAACAAGGAAAACAGAGATCGCGTTTAAATTAACGTTTTTCAACAAAATATTTTGCAAAACACAAAATCCGTTATTTCCTAATTTAATAAGGAAAACTACAAAACAAATTTTAGTTGTTTTCCTTTGTGACTCACAACCCTCCTTCCCCCTATTCAAAATATAAAACACAAACATAAACTAAACGTTTTTTCTAAATTTTCAAGTGTTTTGTGAAGATAAATTTCCCTTCCAAGTTTTTACAAAACTAGAGATAGAAAACAAGAGAATTTTTTCTCTAACTAAACGCACCCTTACAGTTTATATTTAAAATTAACCTTTGCTTTTAATTGTTGTTCATGTTAATCACTGTCAGCTGGAGTATGTAATGATGTTACGAACATTTATTTAGTTCTTTTGTAGTTCCTTTGGATGCTACTGCCTTGATCACAATAGATAATGACGAATAGATGGAGCTTCTACTAAGAGGAGTTCTAGATTGCGTTTTGTTAGTGATTTTCATTACTATCGCGGCAGATAGTCTATAAAAGAGTGTTTGGAAAACCGTTAGAAAAGTCATTATCAGCCTTTTCTTGGACGCAAAATGCAGATTTACAAACGCGGATAAAATTGATTATTTGGCCTCTATGTATCATACAATAAGAATTAAATCATTATCATTATACCAGTAACACTAGAAAGCACATACGGATTATACGCCACTAGAAAACACATACAATCGGAGGTTCTTGGATATCTTATGAATACACATATAGATTTAGTTCGTGACACTACACATCTCCCTAGTTATCTTCTATATTCATACATAAATCAACTGAAATTTCGTTGCTTGATGTCCCAATGGCACACATTGCTTGATACACTTGACGCATGCTTATTTCCCCACCTGTTTGTGCTCGAATGCACCTTTTTGCTATTTTTAGTGTTTCACGTATTTCGTCAACGAATCCTTGTCCTTTTAAGTTTTCATCAATCATAACTAATTCACATACATGATCGGTCGGGGAGTTGATCCAAGTAGATGGTCCTCTTCCTGTAACCAACTCAAGCAACAAAATCCCAAAGCTATAGACATCCTCTTTGTAAGGACTAGAATCAGGAACCACAAAATTGTAGACACTTGAAGGGATACCACTTGTGATCATCAAGATATATGAGTTACCGAAGTTTGATATCTTGGGCACAAATTTATCATCTAGTAAGATGCATTTTGAACTGATTTTGAGATGAGATACCCTTAGGATGTTGTTGCAATGTAGCCATGCAAGTCCTCGTGCTATCCCTATAGCGATCTTAAACCTTAAAGTCCATCCGATCTTCTTACCTTCCACTAGTGAATTAAACTATAGCCATTGGTTGAGGGTTCCGTTACACATGTATTTGTATACTAGAAATTTCTTTTCCCTTTCATGGCAAAAACCTAGCAATGGTACTAAATTTGTGTGCCTTAATCTTCCTAAAATTTCTATTTCCAATACGAACTCTTTCTCAAAGCTCTCGAACTTATGGAGCCTCTTGATTGCAAGCAACAAACCGTTTGGAAACATAGCCTTGTACATGAGACCCATGTTTCCGTAGCCAATTACATTTTTATTGTCAAAATTATTTGTAGCCGTTTCAAGTTCTACCAAACTTAGTGGGCGTGTAAACTTCTCCATCGCAGTTACCTATGTGTAAAACAAATAATTACATAATATAGTAATTCTATCATGCTAACACGGACGCGCGCGCACACACACAGAGACATTAATCTTAACTACATTATAAATCATTTGGTAACTTAAAAGTTAATCTAAATTCTAAAGTAATGTAATTAAGTTATTTTATGCCTCTTAATGAGCCATATCTTCCATTTACACATGGAAAGTAAAAAAAAAAACAATGAAGTTTACACCATTGAAAGTGTTTTTTAAACAATCAAATCTTTGCAAAATGGAAAATCAAGATCGCTTAAATATTCTGCCTAACTGAAAATGCACTTAACAGATCGTATTTTTCATACTCACACCCGCCTCGTCCACCACTCCACTAGTATCGCACTACCAGTGGCAGGACTTGAGCATTTAGGGAGCCAAAATCATTCTAAATGTTACAGTACTAGCCGTACTTTTATATATAAAGAAAAACCCATGTGGGTATATATATATAGAATAAAGAGATGTAAATTAAGGCTAAAATGATTAAAATTTACAATTTAGTTCAAAAACATTTTTAAAGTCCCTAGGAAGCACAAGATGGATATAGGCGATCTAATTAATTCGTGGAGAAGCAGAAGAGATTTAGTTTTATACCTCCTACAAAAGAGAATGCAAAACATGTATATATCCGTATGCAACCGAAACACTAACTAAAAATCAGATTTTTTTCTGTTTTTTTTTTTTTTTTTTTGGGGGGTGGGGTTCCGCCCCTGCTCACTAGCGCCACATGGGGTTAGCCTCTCTGTGTGTGTGGAGAGAGAGAGACAGAGAGATTTAAAGAGGGAGATGATTTACCTTGCTCTCTTTGCTGTTAAAATTCTCTGCAAGTAAGATTAGGGGCGTTCCTGGAATTAGGTGATTCCTTCTTCCCTTCATTTTCTTGATCATGTGATACAGTGTCTTGTTGCTCATAGACATAGGCAAACACCAGAACATAAGCAATAGAGTCAAGACAGTAGATATAGGAAATCCAACCACAAACCCTGATAAAAAGTGATCTTCATGACCCTCTTTCTCGCAGGGACCCAAAGGAACTCCACAAAGTCCTAGGTTATTCGCATAGCTATCTGCAGCGAAAGTATCATTATAAAGTGTATAGCAGCGGTTTTCAATTATTTGAGGTATTTGTCCTACTAATCTGTTGTTAGCAACACTAAATTCCATGAGGCGGTTAAGTGCACCCAAGAATGGAGGGATTTGTTAGGTGGTTGTTATTTAGCCTTAGAAACATTAAGAAAGCTGCAATTGCCAATAGTTTGTGGAATTGGACCTGAGAGCTTGTTGTTGGAGAGATCGAGGGACGTAAGGAAACCTACAACATCTGAAAGATTAGTAGGAATGGGTCCTGTGAGGTGGTTGCTAGAAAGATCTAATCCCGTTAAGCTGGTGCAGTTTTTTAAGCCCATTGGAAATGGTCCTTTAAGACCCATGTCTGATAGGTGAATATTCAGAACCTTGCTCTCATCAGGGTACCAGTAAATCTACATACGAAGCCTTCAGTACTATTGTTGAAATCCCAGGAAGATAAAAGATTCTCAGGGTCTTCCAGGGTGTTTTTAATGGATCTTAGGCAATCGATATCTGACTGAACAGCATTGCTTGAAACAAAGCAAACTAGAATTACTAGCAAGCCCAAGTCCATACTAGAAATACCGTTTCTTTGCATTGTGAATATAGCGATACTTTGCGTTATGACTGAATGAAACAGCTCCAGTATCAAATGTAGATGAAACGCGTTGCGTTGGCCCAAAGTCTCAAGTCACTTGTGGGTCCCTAGAAAAACAGGCTATAGGAAAACGACTCTTAAGTTGATTGCATCAAAAGTCCATGAAAGGATTAAAAAATCAGATGAGGATAACACCAACCCCAATTTTGACTTCTGAAGTTTCTCCTTATTTTCTAAATACTACTTTGTATTAAATTGACTGTTTTTTTACCTAGCTGATTTCTTTTGACGAGATCAAACTTGGGTTAAGAACGAGATAAATCCGTGAAGTTGTTGAATTTGGGTTATCATCTCATCTATCCCTTTTATTTGTGCTGTCTGCAATTTTCTAAACTCAATAACAAAAAATTAATCACATTAACACATATTTGTGAATTTTCAGGAATAAAAAATTTGATCCTCAGGACCCCATCCTTTGTGAATTGCAACCCGGTCAAAGAACCTTGTGGTGCCGCGGAGGCTGATGGAAATGAAAAAGAACTCGTTGAAAATGCAGCAACAAGATCTTATGTGCTTTTTCTACAGTTTGGCCCTAAGCGCTTTTTCCTACAATACTCTACTTTAAACTTGTTTCATCTAATATGAAAAGCGTACTAATTTATGACAACTGCATGTGTGTCATTTTAGCCTTATATGCAAATGATTATTAGTTATTTATAATTGATGCTGAATTTCAAGTTTTTCACCAAACACGTGTTCTTACATTTTCGGTCTGTTAGTCACTTTGTATGCATGCGTTCCCTTTGATTCACCCTATGAAGAAAATTGAACCCCATAACTGACATGAGGTCCTGAACTTATACTCATGAGATTTTTTTTTTTTTTTTTTTTAAATTTATTTATTTATTTTCTGAAGCAGGTTATATTGATGTAATTAGTCGAATGAAAGTCTACTGAATCATGTGCCATGCATTTACAAACAATATAACTTTACTCGCTCTAAGATGTCGAAATTTGAGATTCCTCGAAAGTTTAACAACCACAAGAATTAGTTAGCGATAATGACCATCTGTAATAGTTATATACAATGCTAGCTAGTGACTATTGATTAAGATCGAAGTTAATTTTTTTTCAAGTTGTTTTTGTTCACATTATATCAAGCCAGTTGAATTTTATAAAGTTTGACTAATTATGAGAAAATGATAGGTGTTGTTCTACTGCTAGCTAGATGTCAGTTTAATAAGCTGCGGATGACATGAATGTGTTGTGCGCTTTTGTTATCTTACTTATAACATGTTGCATTTGCTTAATGCAGTTTATAGGTAGGAAAAAAGAGTTGAGATGACTTGATGAAAAGTTATAGCCAAAATAATTATCTTCACTGCGTTACGACGAGATCATATAAATTGATTATACTAGTTTGTGTAAGTATCTAATGTTATTTAGAAAATACATGGCAAAAGTTGTAAACTTATTCTTTTTTTTTTTTTTTTTTTTTCAAAATATTAGTAAATTTACTAAAGTAATTATATGAAAAATTAGTATTGGGCTAGTGCTTTAGCTTTTAGCCCATTTGTGTTCCTATAATTGGGTTGACTCAAACATAGTCTAAAACACTGAAAATTTGTACATTCCCTAACTTCAGCCTTGGGCTCATTTGTGCTACTAAAATTACTCAAAATGTTGTATGCATTTAGAAAATTTATGATTCATTTATTAACTTTATTCTCAGTTAATAATCTCAAACGAGTGGGCGAACTCGCGCATTGCTGTGGGAATGCCGTGCTAAATATAAATTTGAAACGAAATAATTACCCAAAGGCCATTTCCGTATAGTAAGTTATTCATTAAGGAGTAACTATGCAAAAGATTGATAAACCCAAGTACTATTTTCGTAAATTATTGCTTAAAATAGTGTGAGTTTTTTTACGAAGAAAGCCCCCAAAATTATCGAGTTGTTGCAAAGTTAGTCCTTAGTGACTAATTTTGAAACTTATAGATAACCTGAGGGACTATTCTTGTAACTTGATAACACTAAGGACATTCTTTTTTGAGGAGATGTGCATATATATCCTTACAAAGGCTTGTAATTGCATATATATCCGATCAAAACTAATAATTGTGTATATATCATTTCAAATCTTTAAAATTGTCAAATATATCCAAATAATTATTTTACATATATTTAAGAGAAAAAAATATATGATAATTTTAGTTCATGATAAAATTACAATTATACCCTTATTAGTATTATTATTATAAACTTAAATTTCTAATTGATGATAATAAGTTTTTTACAAGAAACAAAAAAAAAGAAAAAATAAATAACCATCGTCAACTGGTTTGTACTTGTCATCTCTTACAAGTACAATATTGATGATCTTTTAAAAGTCTTTTCCTTCTTTCCTAATCCTATGTGAATTATAATCTAGATAACCTGTTTGTATTTTATATATCTAGTACGAGTAAATTACACCGTTTGTCCCTATGGTTTGCCCAAAATAACACCACAAGTCCTTTCGTTTTTATTTTTGCGTCATGAGTCCTTATAATGAAGTTTGGTAACATCATCAGTCCCTATCTCTAACGGTCGTTAGCTTTCTCCGTTAACTCCCACATGTGCGTTACATGTGCCGTCCATTTCTAACGATCGTTATCGTTTTTTCACGTTTTCGTCCGTTTTATCACGTTTTCGCCCGTTTTATCACGTTTTCGTCCGTTCATTCATGTTTTCGTCCGCTTTTTCACGTTTTTGTCCGTTTTTGCACGTTTTCGTCCTTTTTTCCACGTTTTCGTCCATTTTCGCACGTTTTCGCCTGTTTTTCACGTTTTTGTTCAGTTTTGCACGTTTTTGTCCGTTTTTGCTCGTTTTCATCCGTTTTTGCACGTTTTTCTTCATTTTTTCACGTTTTTGTTCGTTTTTTCACGTTTTCGTTCGTTTTTGCTCGTTTTCGTCCGTTTTTGCACGTTTTCGTTTGTTTTTGCACGTTTTCATCTGTTTTTGCAAGTTTTCGTTTGTTTTTTCAAGTTTTCAATCTTTTTTATATGTTTTCGTCCGTTTTTGCATGTTTTCGTCTGTTTTTGCATGTTTTCGTTCGTTTTTACACGTTTTCGTCCGTTTTTATAAGTTGTCATCCATTTTTGAACGTTTTCTTCTGTTTTGGCACGTTTTCATCCATTTTCGCACGAGCGAAAACGGACAAAAACGTGCAAAGATGGACAACAACATACGAAAATGGACAAAAACGTGCCAAAACAGAAGAAAACGTGTAAAAACGGATGAAAACGTGTAAAAATGGACGAAAACGTGTAAAAACGAACGAAAATATGCAAAAATAGACGAAAACATGCAAAAATGGACGAAAACATGAAGAAACGAACACAAATATGTCAAAACGGATGAAAACGTGAAAAAACGAACGAAAACGTGTAAAAAATAATGAAGACGTGAAAAAACGAACGAAAACTTGCAAAAACAGACGAAAAACATGTAAAAACAAATGAAAACATGCAAAAACGGATGAAAACGAGCAAAAACGGACGAAAACGTGCAAAACGGAACAAAAACGTGCAAAAACAAATGAAAACGTGCAAAAACAACAGGCGAAAACGTGCAAAAACGGACGAAAACGTGCAAAAACGGACGAAAACGTGAAAAACGGACAAAAACATAAATGAACGGACGAAAACATAAATGAACGGATGAAAACGTGAAAAAACAGACGAAAACGTGAAAAAACGGGTGAAAACGTGCAAAAACGGACGAAAACGTGCAAAAACGCTAACGATCGTTAGAAATGGACGGCACATGTAACGCACATGTGGGAGTTAACGGAGAAATCTAATGACCGTTAGAGATAGGGACTGATGATGTTACCAAACTTCATTATAAGGACTCATGGCGCAAAAATAAAAACGAAGAGACTTGCGGTGTTATTTTGAGCAAACCATAGGGACGAACGGTGTAATTTACTCATCTAGTAATCTAGATAACCTGTTTGTATTATTGTAACAACAACCACCAAACACTTTTAGAAAAACACGGAAAATCAGTTTTTACAAAAAGACAGAGTCATTGTTGTAGCAAACAGTCCACCGAAAAAAGATGATTACAGATACAACACCGTCGCAAACCACCACCGTCACCACCACAACAACAACAACCTCGTACTCCTAAACCTCGTACGCTGGTCAACGGACGGCCAAGCGGCAGCAACATACCCAACCATTCATTTACCGGGAGTCCATAGCAGGTGCTTACCACGCCGGAGTTCTGTCGTCGCCGTCGCCGGCGAGGACTCCTAGGAGGTTGTTCAAGTGGTCCTATCATTTTAAGGCGATTATTTTTTAGTTTTGGAATTGATCTAATGTGATTATGTTTTGTTTTGTTGTTTGTTTAGATGACCACTCCTATATCGATTTGTAGTTTTGAGTTTTGGAATTTTGTTGTTTGATTAGAATCTGTATTTAGTATTTCTTATTTCTTTGGGTGATGTTGGTTTGGTTTGGTAAGAACAAGAGGGTATAATCGTCATTTTATATGTGAATTATAATCATTAGATATTTTTTTGCCATCAAATATATGTGAAATAATCATTCGGATACATTTGACAATTTTAAAGCTTTGAAAGGATATATACGCAATTATGAGTTTTGATCGGATATATATGCAATTATAAGCCTTTGAAGGGATATATATGTAATTCTCCTTTTTTTTGTAAATTCTCGCTAAACAATTGTACGGAAACAGTCCTTGAGGTTATTGGCTACTTGCAAAGTTAAGTAACGACAATTATGGACTAACTTCGCAACTGATCCATAACCTTAGGGACAATTTTTTTTACGACCGCAGAGAGCACTGTTTTTGCTACAGGGACCATACGTCCATACTTACATACCAAAATGAGACTTAGAATATGCGTTGCTATTTTATAGCTTAAACCTACAAAACAAGAAAAAGAAACCCGCAAAATGCCGCTATGTACCCAACTTTTCTCTAATATAGAAATCAATTAACGTCATAAATGTGCTCATAACACAAAGCATGGCGTATGGCGGTATGGTATGTACTTTGTCTCAAATTAATAAAATTTTACAGTTTATATTTAAAATTAACCTTTGTTTTTAATTGCTGTTCATGTTAATCACTGTCACCTGGAGTATGCAATGATGTTACAAACATTTGTTTAGTTCTTTTCTTGTTCATTTAAATGCTATTGCTTTTACCATAAGAGAGGTTTTCGAGTGCGTGTTGTAAGTGATTATTATATTATCGTGGTAGATAGTCTGTAAAACAGTGTTTGGAAAACCGTTAGAAAAAATGATTATCATCATTTTCTTAGAGACAAAAGCATTTGGGAATGCAATCCCAAACCTGATTAGCTGAGATTATTTGACCTCTATGTATAATGCAATAAGAATCATTAACACTAGAAAGTACATACTGATTATACACGTACACCACTTGAAAATGCATTAGGAGGTTCTTGGATATCGTATGAAAAACGCGTTCAGATTTAGTGTGTGATACTACACATCTCCCTAGTTATCTTCTATATTCATACATAAATCAACTGATATTTCATTGTTTGATATTCGAATGGCATGCATTTCTTGATACACTTGAAGCATGTATATTTCCCCATCTATTTGTGCTCGAATGCACTTTTCTGCCACTTTCAGTGTTTCACGTATTTCCTCATCGAATCCTTGCCCCATTAAGCTTTCATCAATCATAACTGCTTCCCTACTACAATCGGCCAGGGAGTTGATCCAAGTAGATGGTTCTCTACCTGTAACCAACTCATGCAACAAAATCCCAAATTTATAAACATCCTCTTTGTAAGGACTAGGACTAGCATCTGGAACCACAAAAGTGCAACTGCTTGAAGGAATACCACTTGTGTTCATCAAGATATTTGAGTTACCAAAGTTTGATATCTTGGGCTCAAATTTATCATCTAGTAAGATACATCTTGAGCTGATTTTGAGATGGGCCACTCAGAGGACATTGTTGTGATGCAGCCATGTAAGTCCTCGTGCTATTCCTATTGCTATCTTAAATCTTAAAGGCCAACCCATCTTCTTACCCTCCACTAGTGGCCTAAAATGTAGCCATTGATGGAGGGTTCCGTTACACATGTATCTGTATACTAGAAATTTCTTTTCCCTTTCATAGCAAAAACCTAGCAATGGTACTAAATTTATATGCCTTAGTCTTCCTAAAATTTCTATTTCTAATAAGAATTCTTTCTCAAAACTCTCGAACTTATGAAGCCTCTTGACTGCAAGCAGCAAACCATTCGGAAACATAGCCTTGTACATGATCCCCATGTTTCCATGGCCGATTACTTTTTTATTGTCGAAACTATTGGTTGCCATATTAAGTTCCTCCAAACTCATTCGACATATAAACTTTTCCATGGAACTTATCTGTGTGATAAAGAATAATTACATATTAGTAATAATCTTCATATTTACATGGACACAGACACACATATTTTATTTTAACTACATTTTACATCATTTGGCTAAATTCTTAAAACTTACTTTTAAGCAATGTAAATTTATTATTTTACGCCTTTTAAATAAACCAAACTTTTCATTGACACATGGAAAGTATTACACAATGGGAGTTAGAGAGAGTAAAGGGAGAGGATTTTACCTTGCTCGCTTCACTGCTAAAATTCTCTGCAAATATGATTAGGGGTGTTCCTGGAATATGGTGATTCATCCTTCCCTTTATTTTCTTGACCAGGCGATACAGTGTCATGTTGCTCATAGACAGTGTTGGTAAACAGTAGAACATAAGCAACATAATCAAGACAGTAGAAGCAGGAAAGCCAACCTCAAACCCTGAAAAAAAGAGATCTTCATGATCTTCATGACCCTCGCAGGGAACCAAAGGACCTCCACAAAGTCCTAGGTTGTTATAATAGCTAGATGCAGGGGCAGTAAAATTAGGGCCGAAGTAAGGTACTTGTCCTATTAATCTATTGTTAGCAACACTAAATTCTTTGAGGCGGTTAAGTGCACCCAATTCTGGAGGGATTTGGCCTGTTAGGTGGTTGTCATTTAGCCTTATAACATTAAGAAAGCTGCAATTGCCAATAGTTTGTGGAATTGGACCTGAGAGATTGTTGCTGGAGAGATCGAGGGACATAACGAAACCTAAAACATTTGAAAGATTATAAGGAAGGGGTCCTGTGAGTTTGTTGCTAGAAAGATCTAATCCCGTTAAGCTGGTGCAGTTTTTTAAGCCCATTGGAATTGGTCCTCTAAGACCCATGTCTGATAGGTGAATATTCAGAACCTTGTTCTCATCAGGGTGCCAACATTCCACACCAGTGAATCTACATATGAAACCTTCAGTACTATTGTTGAAATCCCAGGAAGATAAAATATTATCAGGGTCTTCCAGAGTGTTTTTAATGGATCTTAGGCAATCGATATCTGACCGAACGGCATTGCTTGAAAAAAAGCAAACTAGAATTACCAGCAAGCCCAAGTGCATACTAGAAATACCGTTACTTTTCATTGTGAATATATTGTTGCATGATGACATAGTGCATACATTTTTTATATTAACGTATATGACACGTGTTGTGCATGTTGACTCGAAGTCTCCTCAATTGTGGGACTCACTCCCTGGAAAAACAGGTTACCGGAAAATGACTTTTAAGTCAATAGCAATAACGTTCTTAAAGGGTTAGAAAATGTGAAGATGATGACCCCAAACCCCAACATTGACTTCTAAAGTCTCTCCCTATTTTCTGAATACTACTAATTTCCACAATTAC
This sequence comes from Chrysanthemum seticuspe, assembly GCA_019973895.1. NCBI lineage: Eukaryota > Viridiplantae > Streptophyta > Magnoliopsida > Asterales > Asteraceae > Chrysanthemum > Chrysanthemum seticuspe. Next base: position 25,629,260 of record BPTQ01000004.1, on the reverse strand, counting down.
AAGTTAAAAACCTTATAGCTAAGTTAACATATAAATGCATGCGTCTTTAAAAATGAGTGATCAGCAGATAAATTTCTAACTGAATAATTGAGAAATTTTCACATATGTATTTAGTAGTGACTGTTTTTTTACTGAAGCACATTTCTTAAACCACAATTAAACCGAAAATGCATACCACGGTTTACAAAAGGGTTTAGGTTATAATTAGCAAAGAATTTTCTCCTAATTAAGTCCCACTTTGGTACGTAAACTTCAAATAACATGAGTAAATGTAACAAACTTTACTAAAATGTTTCAATGTACACGTTTTGATGTGTTAGCAAGTTAAAGTTAGTGACATGTATGGCATGCCAACATTTTAAAATGTGTATATTTGAACACTTTATGAAAGTATGTTACATTTGCTCATATTATTTTAAATTTACATACCAAAATGATACTTAGAAAATATTAGCTGCAATTTTCTTCGCATAACAAGAAACCCGCAAAATGCCGCTACTTACCCAACTTCACCTTCAATTTTGCACTCCCTAATATAGAAATCAACGTCATAAATCTGCTCGTTACAAGGCATGGCGTATGGCGGTATGGTATGTACTTTGTCTCCAATTAATAAATTTTACTGTTTATATTTAAACTTAACCTTTGTTTTTAATTGTTGTTCATATTAATCAGTCAGCTGGAGTATGTAATGATGTTACGAACATTTGTTTACTTCTTTTGTTGTTCATTGACTGCTATTGCTTCGATCACAATAGATAATGACGTATAGTTGGAGCTACCTATGTACTAAGAAGAGTTCTACATTGCGTCTTGTAAGTGATTATCATTACTATCACGGCAGATAGTCTATAAAATAGTGTTTGGAACACTGTTAGAAAATAGTGTTTTTAGGCATGGCAATCAGGGCTCTATCTAAAATTGATTATTTGACCTCTATGTATCATACAATAAGAATTTATTATCATTATACCCCGTTACAATAGAAAGTACATACTGATTATACTCTACTAGAAAACGAAGCAGGAGGTTCTTGGATATCTTATGAATACGCGTATAGATTTAGTGCGTGGTGCTACACATCTCCCTAGTTATCTTCTATATTCATACATAAGTCAGCTGAAATTTCGTTGCTTGATGTCCCAATGGCACACATTGCTTGATAGACTTGAAGCATGCTTATTTCCCCATGTTGTACTTGAATGCACTTTTCTGCTATTATTAGTGTTTCTTGTATTTCGTTATCGAATCCATGTCCCATTAAGCTTTCATCCATCATAACTGCTTCCCTACTACGATCGGCCACGAAGTTGATCCACCTAGATGGTTCTCTACCTGTAACCAACTCAAGCAACAATATCCCAAAGCTATAAATATCCTCTTTGTAGGGGCTACAATCTGGAACCACAAAAGTGCTACTACTCAAAGGGGTTCCACTGGCATTCACCATCATCTTTGCATTGCTAAATTTTGATATCTTGGGCTCAAAATCATAATCCAGTACGATACATCTTGAGCTGATTTTGAGATGGGTTACTCGGAGGATGTTGTTGTGATGCAGCCATGCAAGTCCTCGTGCTATTCCTGTTGCTATCTTAAACCTTAAAGGCCAACCCATCTTCTTAGCCTCAACTTGTGGCCTACTATGTAGCCAATGATGAAGGGTCCCATTACTCATATATTTGTATACCAGAAATTTCTCCCTTTCAAAGCAAAAACCTAGCAATGGTACTAAATTTGTGTGCCTTAATCTTCCTAAAATTTCTATTTCCAATAAGAACTCTTTCTCGAAGCTCTCAAATTTATGGAGCCTCTTGACTGCAAGAAGCAAACCGTTTGGAAACATAGCTTTATACATGATTCCCCTATTTCCGTTGCCAATTATATTTTCATTGTCAAAATTGTTTGTAGCCGTTTCAAGTTCCAGCAAACTTAGTGGGCGTGTAAACATTTCCATAGCAGTTACCTGTGCGTCAAATATGAGTATTATATCGGGACAGGTTAGAAGTGGATGAGGGTAAAAGTGTAAAATGTCTTGTACAGATAATCTCCCGTAAAACAAAATGTTAAAAGATACGAGTACGATTTTACCTTCCTTTCCTCGCTGCTAATTTCCGCTGCATCGATTCCTGGAGTCAGGCGATGCATGAGTCCCTTTATTTCTTCGATTGAAATATAATAACAGCTTATTTTGCTCTCACTCACTCTAGGCCAACATACGAACATAAACAACATAGTAAAGAATGTAAAAATAAAAATTCCAGTTAAAAACCCTGAAAAAAACAGTGGATCAGCAAAAAGTTTATCCTTATTGCATGAGGTCAACGGTGTAAACTATAATCTCGCCATTGCTTCTAACTCGAAGGACTAAACTTGCTCGTTTTAAAGATTTCAACCGAATAGCGGTTGGTAGCAGTTACATAACCATAAAACGGTTATGGGTAGTTATTTATGGGCGGTTACAAATGGTTATACACTAACCGACACATTGTTTACTCGTACCCTTTCGTTTAGTTTAAATAGACATGAAATGTAACATTTGAATGTTAGACGATTTAGTTATTCAAAGTTTATTATTGTTTGCATTTTCATATCGACTCATTCACACGTTAGGGACCAACATTTGGCATCAAGAGCCTTTGTTTACATCTCGTTACAATCACAAATTCAATCACCAAATTCTGTTAACGAGACACACCAAACCAGAAATCTTAACGAGAAGAAGAAGGGAACCAAAACAGAAAACACAAGCGCTGTTCTTTGTTTCAGGAAGAAGAAAAACACGCTGAAATTTTGTTTCAGAAAAAAAATACGCGACGTTTCAAACTACGAGACGTTGTTTGGATAACTAGGACATAAGATAAATAGTATACGATTTATCTTTGTGTCAAAACTGCAAACGATAGGACATCAAACCTATTGGTGCCGGATACATGCTGCAAGTTTTGTACGCGGCAGAAGAGAAAGAAAAGGATACCTTGTTGGTGTTTTACACACGACAACAAGAAGAAAAAGAAGAAGGATACCTTGTTACAATTCGTAACATGACAAGAAGAAGAAAAAGAAGACGCGTTAGGATACCTTGTATATACATGACATATACAAGAAGAAGTTGCTTGGAGAAATTTAGACCGGTTAAAAGGAAAGCAATCTAGGATTGTTTTTTTTTTGGAAGAAGACGCTAGCAATACAAAGATAATAACAAGAAACACGACCTGATCAATTGTGTTTTGTTGTTGGAAATACCAAAAGGTATTTTATTGTGAAACATTCGGTGTGGAACAAAGAAAGAAGAGAAGGGTATTGTGGAACGCGGAAAAGCAACGAAGGATACTACCACTCATATTGGTAAAGAAGAAAAAAGTAATCGACTAGTTTTTTTGAAAAATACCGAAAGGTATTTTGTTGGATACTTGTGTTCGATTGAAGTCATAACAGCAAAACCTTGTTGTTACCAAGAAGAAAGCCGAGACCAAGAATTTCTAGGGCACGTTATTTACAAGTCGACACAAAAGGAAAAGAGAAGAAACAACGTGGTGATAGTGTGGTCATCGAAGGAAACTATTCGACAACATCAAAAGGTGTAAGCGAATTGGTTTAGTGAAAGTGGGAAAGAAAGAACGTGGTTGGTATTAAACTCAAGTACCGACACAAGTGGGAATACGACTGTGTTTAAAACACAACAATGAGGTCACAAATTCAAACTTTGGATTTCTCTCTTATACTTTAAATAGTATAGATCGTTATTTTACATTACTAGGAAATCCCGAGAACTATATATTGATCCCGTACTATTAGATTCCCGAATAACTATTTTTGTTCCCGTTGTATTAAGAAAATCGATCACGTTTAAATCTTTCGTCGTACCAAAATCTTTTACGTGAGACGTTTAAATCTTTCGTTGTACCAAAATCGATCACGTACACACATTAGTTAAGTTTAAATTACTCGTAAGTTTAGTTTAATTTCGTTAAATGATTATAAACGTATTTTACGTATTTTATAAATTTCGATTCCAAGGGTATTCTAGTCTTTAATCATGTTTTTGATTTTCAGGTTTTACAATTCTTCCCCTCTAAAGAAAAATTTTCGTCCTCGACAATTGAAATGAAATGAAACGAAAACGAAATGAGAACATACCAACTATTCAAAGAAATGAGGATAACTAGCTCGCATCGACTCCTCGGTTTCCCAAGTAGCCTCACGTTCCGGATGATTTTTCCAAAGAATATTAACGAACGGAATGACTTTATTTCTCATGACTCTTTCTTGCCTTTCTAGAATAGCTTCCGGTTCTTCAGATAAGGACATATTGGATTGAATTTGATCAAACAGATAAGAAGCAACGTGTAACGGATGATAGTTGTATCCCCTTAGGAGTGATACATGGAACACATCATGAACATGCGATAACTGAGGCGGAAGTGCTAATCAATACGAAACTTCTCATATACGTTCCAGAATTTCAAACGGACCGATAAATCGAGGACTGAGCTTGCCCTTGATTCCGAAATGTTTCACACCTCTAAACGGCGAAACTTTCAAAAATACACGATCTCCAACTCGAAATTCTAAATCACGACGATGCTTGTCGGCATAACTTTTCTGACGAGACCTAGCTTCCTTCAGCTTTTCTCTAGCAACAGCTACTTTCTCATTAGTGATCTCAATCATTTCCGGACCTTCAATCAAGCGTTCACCTACTTCATCCCAACAAGTAGGTGCTCTACATTTCCTCCCATAAAGAAGTTCAAATGGTGCCGCCTTAATGCTAGCATGCCAACTGTTGTTGTATGCAAACTCTACTAAACACAAATATTCATCCCAACTGCCAGTCCATTCTAAAGCACAAGCCCTTAGCATATCCTCTAAGGTCTGAATAGTCCTCTCTGACTGACCATCTGTTTGAGGATGAAATGCCATACTAAAATTAAGTCGACTACCCCAAGCTTTTTGCAAACCTTTCCAGAAACGAGAAGTAAAACGCGGATCTCTGTCGGACACAATAGATGCCGGAGTACCATGACGTCTAACGATCTCTTGCTGAAAAATCTCCGCCAATCTCCCAATACCATAATCCTTTCTGATTGGTAAGAAATTAGCAGATTTGGTTAGTCGATCAACAACTACCCAAATCGCATCATGCTTCTTCCGAGTAAGAGGTAGTCCAGTCACAAAATCCATAGATATCTTATCCCACTTCCATGTTGGAATGTCTAATGGCTGTAACAATCCACTAGCCCTTTGATGTTCAATCTTAACCTGCTGACAAACCATACACTTCGACACAAACGTCGCCACATCTTGCTTCATGCCATTCCACCAAAAGTACTGCTTCAAATTCCTATACATCTTGGTAGAACCAGGATGGATAGTGAAAGGAGAACTATGAGCTTCAGTCATAACTTTCTCACGAAGTACCTGATCATTGGGAACACAAAGCCTATCTCCATACCATACAATACCGTCATTATCAACCTTAAACTACGTCTGCTTACCTTCTTCAACCTTTTGCGCCACGGCCCACAGCTCACCATCATCTTTCTGAGCTTCTTTAATTTGCAGTATAAGGTTCGAATCCACCTTCATACTAGCCCAATATCCATCAAAACCTCGTACGCATAGCTCAACATCCAAACTCTCTAAGTCACGAATAATCCTAGGCTCAATCTTAATACTTGCAAGAATGCCTGATTTCCGGCTAAGTGCGTCAGCAACTACATTAGCCTTACCTGGATGGTACTGAATGTTGGTGTCATAATCCTTAAGAAGTTCTAACCATCTTCTTTGTCTCATGTTAAGTTCCTTCTGAGTGAAAATATACTTGAGACTCTTATGATCAGTGAATATATCACACGCCTCTCCATACAAGTAATGTCTCCAGATCTTCAACGCGAACACCACTGCGGCTAACTCAAGGTCATGAGTTGGGTAATTCTCCTCATAAGGTTTTAGCTGCCTCGAAGCATAAGCTATTACCTTTCCATGTTGCATCAAAACACAGCCTAATCCTTTCTTAGATGCATCACTGTAAATTTGAAATCCTCCAGAACCAGATGGAAGGGTCAAAATAGGAGCGGACACCAATCTCCGTTTCAACTCTTCAAAACTCTTCTCTCGTTCATCCGTCCATACAAACTTTTCACCTTTTCTCATCAGTTGGGTTAGGGGTAGAGCTAAGCGAGAGAAACCTTCAACAAAACGTCGGTAGTAACCAGCAAGTCCTAGAAAACTCCTAACCTCAGTCACTGTCGTAGGTCTTGGCCATTTAGTGATAGCCTCAACCTTAGACGGATCCATGGTGATACCATCAGCAGATACAATATGACCAAGGAACGCGACTTGTCTTAACCAAAATTCGCACTTCCAAAATTTGGCGTACAACTTCTTCTTCCTCAAAATCTCCAAAACTATCCGGAGATGTTCTTCATGCTCTTCTTCAGATTTGGAGTAAACTAAAATGTCGTCGATGAAAACGATAACAAATTTATCGAGGAACTCATGGAAAACACGATTCATTAGGTCCATAAACACAGCAGGCGCATTTATCAAACCAAAAGGAATAACGAGGAATTCATAATGACCATATCTGGTACGAAACGCTGTCTTAGGAACATCTTGCTCCTTCACACGTAGCTGATGATAACCAGATCTCAGATCAATCTTCGAAAAGAACTTAGCTCCTTGCAGTTGATCAAACAAATCATCAATACGCGGCAGAGGATAACAGTTACGAATAGTAATACGGTTGAGTTCACAGTAGTCGATACATAGACGCATGCTTCCATCCTTCTTCTTCACAAACAAAATAGGTGCACCTCATGGAGAAACACTGGGTCGAATAAATCCATTTTCTATCATCTCTTGCAGCTGTTCCTTCAACTCCTTCAGTTCTACAGGTGCCATAAGATACGAAGCTTTCGAAATTAGTTCAGCACCAGGAATTAACTCAATGCTAAACTCAACTTCTCTAGCTGGGGGAAGACCAGGGAGTTCATCGGGAAAAACGTCGGTGAATTCGCAAATAACAGAAAGATTTTCAATGTTAGGACTCTCCAAAGATGTGTCCTTAACAGATGTTAGAAAACCTTGACACCCATGAGCAATCATGGTCCGTGCCTTCATAGCGGAAATGAGCTTAACAGATTTGAGAGGTTGAGAACCATGATAAACGAATTCAGGATGTTTTACGTCTCCAAAGATCACCGTTCTAGCATAGCAGTCAATTGAAGCTCTATGATAAGCCAACCAATCCATGCCTAGAATGATATCAAAGTCGACCATATCGAGAGGATACAGATTTGCAAAGCGAATACGATCATCAAAACGAAGAGGACACTTAACGTATTTGTGATCAATGATCATGTGGTTTTTCATAGGCGTAGAAATCGATAAGTGATTTGTTAATGGTTTGGGCTTCATATTAAGTTTCTTAGCAAATGTGACAGATATAATGGAGTGTGTGGCACCGGTATCAAATAAAACGAAGACAGAATAATCATCAATGAAAAGAGTGCCCGTAATGGTACCTGAAGTGCGCTCCGCCTGATTCCGAGTAGTAGCATAAACACGTCCAGTAGTAGTTGGCGGCTTGATGTAGTTTCCAGGAATCACCGGATTCTTCTTAGGGCAATCCTTGATCTTGTGAGTAGTAGAACCACAAGAGAAACATCCACCAGTGGCCTTGAAACACAGTCCCGGATGAGCCTTTCCACAAGTAGTACAGATAGGTGGGGGAGGCAAAACCTCAGCTGTCCTTTGCTGACCAGAAGATCCTGAAGCACGACCCTGATTTGATCCTCGAGCTGACTGATCCTTGTTGTAACGCTGGTTATTGTTACCTTGGTTCTGACGATCATTTCCATTCCTACCAGCATTTCTATTATCTTGACTCCTCGCCTCAAGGCGCCCAGAGTCAACATTTCTTCCTGACTGACCCCGCTGATCAATACTCCTATCCACTTGACTCCTCGAATCATAACTCCTTCCAGAATTTCCCCTATAATCATTACCTTGAGTCCTACCTTGAATCCGATCACCATCGCGATTACGCTTGTTGGAACCCGAAACCTCATGAAAGATCTCAATGTTACGAGCTGCGTCATTGCAGGCTGACACATTCTCATACTCAATATTAAGCAGTCGGTCCAACACCCACTTCTTCAGTCCCCACTTGAAATGCTTAGCTTGACGCCTACCATCTCCAGCAATCGTTCCCACAATACTTACCAGCCTCATAAACCTACTCATGTACTCATTGGAATTCTCATGATCAAGCTGGTAGATTGCCTGATAATCCCTCTCATACCTTTGCTGCTCAGCATCAAGGAAGTAACGGTTATAGAAGATAGTCCGAAACTCAGTCCAGGTACAAGTAATAGCAAAAGCATCTCCTCCTCTTGCTTGTTTGAGTGCCTTCCACCAATTTAAAGCATCACCTTCCAATTTGAATGCAGCCAAACGAGTCTTAAACTCGTCTCCACAACCCAGTACTTCAAACAGCTTCTCAATATGAGTGATCCAGTCCTCGGCCTCAGTGGGAGTAGCAGCAGTGCTAAACGAAAGAGGCTTGAGCTTACCGAAACGCTCGAGCCAAGTGTGAATGCCGACGGGTTGATTTCCTCCGCCACTACCCGAAGCACCAGTCTGATTACGAATGTTGTTGATCACCTGTTCCATCATCTCAGGTGTAGTAAGACCAGGGAAAAGAGTGTTGAGAGCATTAGCAATCGCAACATCAATGTTAGTAGCATCATCGTCTCCATCCACGCTACCGGTAGTACGAGTTCGAACCATCTGAACGATATTCAAACGATTAGCAAAATGAACAAAGGTGAGATACGAAATGGAAGTACGCAGAAGGAATCCTAAAGTCTACCCAAATCCTCACAGGTCAAATCCTAAGCTCTAAGGGTCTCAAAACCTAGGCTTCATATGTCACAGGTCCTGACTACAAGTCGTAAACCTGGGCTCTGATACCATAAATTGTAACGCCCCAACCCGACAAGGGTAAAGGAATCACAAGTAATGGTGTCATATCAAAGCAAACATAAATATCCAAAAGAAATCTTAGCATAAATACTGAAATAATTCAAGTCAAAATGACTTCAATACATAGGTACCAGCGGAAAAATAAACTCCAAATAAAATATCTGAAATATAAAGTCTTAAATGGCATCATAAGATCAAAGCTAAAAATCTCTAAGGTAAGTCCACTCAGCACTCATCCCAAAGCAAAACCCAGCTCCAATGCTTAGATACCTGCCGCAGAAGAAAAGAAATGCGGCTGAGCTTCAAAAGCCCAGTGAACAGATATACAAGCAAAACGAATACGAAACGAAAACGATTACGAAATAAAGTGAAAGAAAGATAGTAAAATCATAATCATTTCAAAGTATAAATCAGAATAATAGAATAAGTTTTTTTAGTTAACTACCTCGAGCCCAGACACACATATATCAGATCATAATCATATTCATATTCACACAAGGCAACATTTGTAGGGGAGACCTACCAGAGTTATGAAGGACGTGCATGCACGCAGCATCAATCATCAGATAACATACAGCATATAACATATAATATATAACATATAACAGATCTAGGATGCACCCATACGCCCCACAAACATATATTGGTAATATAATATAACTTGAGCTCATAACAGATAACAGATAAGGGACGTGGCAGAACTTCACTCTACTGCCCTAGAGTCATGTCAGAAGTACATCACTGACACGGACATGGAACCTCCATGACTAGTTATTATTTTGGCTCGGGTGTCAAACTATCTTAGGTCAAATCAGAATGTCATAACTGACACAGATCATACTTTATCAAAGATTTAATCATGTTACAATATCAAAGTTTTTATATCATATAGTTCAAAATCAAATTTTTTATGATTCAAAAATCAAAGTTCAGATAAGCAACAGCTCAAACAAACAAAATGGGTTTCATAGCAAAGGCTTAGGAAATCCTAATATAAAAGCTAACGAAAAGAAAACGTTATAAGGAACCTTTACTGAAAAGGTCAGAATATCTGTACCTTATTCCAAAGCAAATGATCGAAAAGCAGAAATACGGAAAGCAAAGGATTACTCCTTCTTCACAGAACCTATACACATTAACGGTCGTACATGTTATTTACGATTCCATAATCGTCGAAATGATCTTTTAATATTTGGTGTTTATACTCAATGTATTCAGTGATCTTAATACTTTAAGGTTTTATAATTAAAAGAGACTTAAGTGTTTTATAAACAATATCGTAGATTAAGGTTCATTATGTCATTTATTAAAGTTTAGGGTTAAATGTGAAAATAGTTTAAACGTCATAACTCACACATGAAATAACGAATTAATATACTTAGCTTCAAACCCTAATCGACTCTCATTATGTTCTAGGGTTTTCTCATTCTTTTAATATCATATCCACGTGCATTTACTTTATATGTTACGTCAATAAATGACTCATTACTCTTGTTATTTACTCAACACGTTCATGTCTTAATCATATGTTACTCATATATATGTTATACGTCAACTTTTATATCCATGCACGTTTACACATTAAACTAGGGTTTAGGTTTCACATGATCTTACTTATTAAACACACTTTCAAAACTCTTATATGGTTCGGTTCAAACCTAGGGTTTCAACTACAACACTTTACGCAAGCCCTAGCTCACCTAAGTACTTTACATATTCAAGTTATCATGTTTTTATACCTTGGACGAAACATATACATGGTTCGGTTCTATATAGCTCGACTTAACCATGATCCGATTCAATAATACTTATTACGTAACAAACTCTTTAATAATTATAAGGTTTAAATCATTATGGTTTGTCTTTGTTTGGTTCACACGGCTCGGCCACAAAAAGAAAACACAAGACTCGACTAAACGAAACAAGTTACAATATATATACGTAAGGTGTAGCGAAAGAAGACTAATAAACATGTTATACCTTAGCTTGTTGAAAGCAAAAGTCTCGACACCACAAGTGTAGGGTTCGGCCGAATGGAAGAAAAAGAAAGAGAGAGGCAACAAAACTAGGGTTTCAATTTCTTGTAAATGTATTATAATTATAGGTGGTATCATTTTTAGTTTAGGGCTTTTGAGGAGGGTTTGGGTTTCGGCTTGGCCCAACCGAACACACAAACAAACGCCCCTTATGGCTTCTTGGACTCTCGGCTTGGCAAAAGAAAACGAGCCCATCGGATCAAAATCAAACAAATGGCGAGGTCCAAACTTTTACGCGAGACGTTTAAATCTTTCGTCGTACCAAAATCGATCACGTACACACATTAGTTAAGTTTTAATTACTCGTAAGTTTAGTTTAATTTTGTTAAATGATTATAAACGTATTTTACGTATTTTATAAATTTCGATTCCAAGGGTATTTTAGTCTTTAATCATGTTTTTGATTTTCAGGTTTTACAGTTTTTTACTGAAGCACATTTTTTAAACCACAATTAAACCGAAATGCATACCACGGTTTACAAAAGGGTTTAGGTTATAATTAGCAAAGAATTTTCTCCTAATTAAGTCCCACTTTGGTACGTAAACTTCAAATAACATGAGTAAATGTAACAAACTTTACTAAAATGTTTCAATGTACACATTTTGATGTGTTAGCAAGTTAAAGTTAGTGATACGTATGGCATGCCAACATTTTAAAATGTGTATATTTGAACACTTTATGAAAGTATGTTACATTTACTCATATTATTTTAAATTTACATACCAAAATGATACTTAGAAAATATTAGCTGCAATTTTCTTCGCATAACAAGAAACCCGCAAAATGCCGCTACTTACCCAACTTCACCTTCAATTTTGCACTCCCTAATATAGAAATCAACGTCATAAATCTGCTCGTTACAAAGCATGGCGTATGGCGGTATGGTATGTACTTTGTCTCCAATTAATAAATTTTACTATTTATATTTAAACTTAACCTTTGTTTTTAATTGTTGTTCATATTAATCAGTCAGCTGGAGTATGTAATGATGTTACGAACATTTGTTTACTTCTTTTGTTGTTCATTGACTGCTATTGCTTCGATCACAATAGATAATGACGTATAGTTGGAGCTACCTATGTACTAAGAAGAGTTCTACATTGCGTCTTGTAAGTGATTATCATTACTATCACGGCAGATAGTCTATAAAATAGTGTTTGGAACACTGTTAGAAAATAGTGTTTTTAGGCATGGCAATCAGGGCTCTATCTAAAATTGATTATTTGACCTCTATGTATCATACAATAAGAATTTATTATCATTATACCCCGTTACAATAGAAAGTACATACTGATTATACTCTACTAGAAAACGAAGCAGGAGGTTCTTGGATATCTTATGAATACGCGTATAGATTTAGTGCGTGGTGCTACACATCTCCCTAGTTATCTTCTATATTCATACATAAGTCAGCTGAAATTTCGTTGCTTGATGTCCCAATGGCACACATTGCTTGATAGACTTGAAGCATGCTTATTTCCCCATGTTGTACTTGAATGCACTTTTCTGCTATTATTAGTGTTTCTTTTATTTCGTTATCGAATCCATGTCCCATTAAGCTTTCATCCATCATAACTGCTTCCCTACTACGATCGGCCACGGAGTTGATCCACCTAGATGGTTCTCTACCTGTAACCAACTCAAGCAACAATATCCCAAAGCTATAAATATCCTCTTTGTAGGGGCTACAATCTGGAACCACAAAAGTGCTACTACTCAAAGGGGTTCCACTGGCATTCACCATCATCTTTGCATTGCTAAATTTTGATATCTTGGGCTCAAAATCATAATCCAGTACGATACATCTTGAGCTGATTTTGAGATGGGTTACTCGGAGGATGTTGTTGTGATGCAGCCATGCAAGTCCTCGTGCTATTCCTGTTGCTATCTTAAACCTTAAAGGCCAACCCATCTTCTTAGCCTCAACTTGTGGCCTACTATGTAGCCAATGATGAAGGGTCCCATTACTCATATATTTGTATACCAGAAATTTCTCCCTTTCAAAGCAAAAACCTAGCAATGGTACTAAATTTGTGTGCCTTAATCTTCCTAAAATTTCTATTTCCAATAAGAACTCTTTCTCGAAGCTCTCAAATTTATGGAGCCTCTTGACTGCAAGAAGCAAACCGTTTGGAAACATAGCTTTATACATGATTCCCCTATTTCCGTTGCCAATTATATTTTCATTGTCAAAATTGTTTGTAGCCGTTTCAAGTTCCAGCAAACTTAGTGGGCGTGTAAACATTTCCATAGCAGTTACCTGTGCGTCAAATATGAGTATTATATCGGGACAGGTTAGAAGTGGATGAGGGTAAAAGTGTAAAATGTCTTGTACAGATAATCTCCCGTAAAACAAAATGTTAAAAGATACGAGTACGATTTTACCTTCCTTTCCTCGCTGCTAATTTCCGCTGCACCGATTCCTGGAGTCAGGCGATGCATGAGTCCCTTTATTTCTTCGATTGAAATATAATAACAGCTTATTTTGCTCTCACGCACTCTAGGCCAACTGTAACACCCCAACCCGATAAGGGTAGAAGTATCACATTTATGGAGTCAAATCAGAACAATACACATAAACCATGCAAGCGGAAGTCTTATAATAATAATCAAAAGAGTAGCAAGTCAACACGACTTGATCAATACAAAAGTTCCAAAATATGTCCCAAAGGAAATGAAACGATACAAAGTCTAAGTCTCCAAATCAAATAACAATGGTAAACAAAGTCTAGGATAACTAAAGCAAGTCCTCAAAAGCATCCTACTCTCAATCCCCAAGAAAAGCCCCAGCTCCTAGCTTAATAACCTGCCGCAGGAAAAGAAATGCGGCTGAGCTTAAAAAGCCCAGTGAACAGATATAGCAATACAAAAGCAATAATAGAACCAAAGGCTAGGTTAAATAAGATATGAATGATATAGAGTAGGTAAATGAAACAAAGGAAAGGAAGGTCAGTTTTCCACCACGAGCCAACAAAACAAACCAAATCAAATCATATATCATAATATCATGTAGTAACCATTGTATTCGGAGGGGTGACCTCGGAATACCAAACCAATATGAGGGGAGTCCTCGAGTAGCCAATGGAGTGATCAGCTCCCAAAATGTGAGGGGGTGTATTGCACACACCAACCACATCACCAAACCATATATCAATACAATACAAATACAAATCTAGGATGCATCCATACGCCCCCTGCAAAACAAATAGTGGCCATACAATATATCTGAAGCGCGCATAATCAATACAAATATGGGGACGGTGTGGAACATCACTCATCCACACTGGAGTCATGCCATTGGTGCATCAATGACACGGACATGGAACCCCCATGCCTAGTTAATGGCTCGGGTATCAACTGACAGGTCAAAGTATACAATATAGAGTTCAATCAATATCAAATGTCCAATATTAGCAGTTCACAATTCAAATCAATAGTTCAATATCAATGGTTCAATATCAATGGTCCAATTAGCAAGGATCAATATCAAGGGTTCAATAGCAAAGGTCAATGTCAAGGATTCAAATAGCAAAGCAAGGTTCAATATCAATATGGCAAGAGATCAAAGATGCAAAGAGATCATGAGAAACCTTATGAGAAAGGTCAGAATATCTGTACCTTATTCGAAGCAAGCAAACAATGAAAGTAAAGTCAAGAAAGGAGATCAATTACGCCGCCCGGAACCTATATGAATTAGATAACGTTCTATAAGAATCCGAAACACTTGTTTTAAGACGGCTTTCCATTTTTAGCAAGTTTCCCATTTTAGTAATCTTTCCATTTTAAGTAACTTTCTATTTTAGGAAACTTTCTATTTTAGGCAGGTTTATATTTTTAGTAACTTTCCAGAATTAGCAGATTTCCATAATTAGTAACTTTCTAAAAATAGCAGGTTTCCATATTTAGCAGGTTTCCATATTTAGCAGGTTTAGTTACTTATCTCAAGTTATAATTGAAAATGAGTATTATAATGCTTTAAGGATCATAAATGACAAGTTACAAAAGTTTAGGGTTTAAAATGTCAATATTACAAAGTATAGGGTTAAAAATATAAATATAGTAAGTTTATCCATTTTACTCATTTGATCCATTTAGTTAGTATAATAACATATTAATCCATCAAGTTTTACCATTTACAAAACAACCCTTTAATTATATCAAATCGTCATAAAACATTATAAACCCTAGTTTTTAGATTTAAGATTAACGAATCCGTTTTCAACCATATTAGCTCGATTAGAACAAGATTAAAAGACACCTTATGTGATATCAAATCAATTCGTACCATCCTTCCCAAAATCAAATTTGTACGCCCCAACATTAAATCAAAAATACCCTCGTAATCATTTGTTAACAAGTCCATTTATCATATACGAAAACATGAAATCAAAAGATCATAAAACCCTTTAATTATATGAAATATGAATCGACATAGAGAAAGCCAAAAATCAGTTTCATATTCATATTATATGTCATATATCATTCGAATAATATAGATCAAGATTCAAGGTTTTATCATTTCATGTGTTCATTATTTCATGTGTTATATGGTTATGATTTTATGTGACCATTATACAAATTACAAGCCCTAGTTTATATACATATCCACGAATAGGATCAAGGAAACAAAAGAAAGAGATTCGAGATGACGAGATGTTACCCTTGTAGCGTGTACGAAACAAAACAACAAGAATCAAACCACAAAAACCAACCAAGTCTCCCTTTTGGTTATCCAACCCCACGTACAAATAGAACACCCACGTACAAGCTCCAATCGAACCAAAACACGATCACGACACCCACTAGACAGTCACCTACGATCACAAGCCTCCTTGGAACACCTTGGTTAAAAGATTTCGTATGAAATGGTGAAGAAGTTGATGATTTCCGCCACTATGTAGAGAGAAAAGGAAGCTAGGGTTTTGTTGGTGTTTTGAAAATGAAATGGAAATGAGATAATGTGATTGACAAATTTTGATATGGTGAGTTAATTTTCCTTCAATGTGGCCGGCCATATAGGGATTAGAAGACCAAATCCTTAACTTTCCTTCTTATCATCATTTTATGTATCTAGTCTTGTTCCATGTCTAGATTAGTTGTGTACATTATGTAAGGTTTAAAGTTACTTAGACTTTTATTTATTCAAGTTCTTTATTGTATATCATAAGGTTATTATTCTCATAATGTGAAAGTATTATTAATCATATAACTTGTTAAATGATGTTAACGTTTTTCCCGAGTTGGTAAAGTTTTAAGTTGGAGGGCAAAATTGTCATTTCACGCGATTTGAGATTTTAGGGTTTTACAACTCTTCCCCTCTAAAAAGAAAATTTTTGTCCCCGAAAATTGAAAAGGAAACGAAACGATAAACGAAGACATACCCGATGATGAAAAGAAATGTGGATAACTAGCTCGCATAGATTCCTCGGTCTCCCAGGTAGCTTCACGCTCTGGGTGATTCTTCCAAAGAATCTTAACAAACGGAATAACTTTGTTTCTCATGACTCGATCTTGCCGATCCAAAATAGCTTCGGGTTCCTCCGAAAGAGACATATCAGGCTGAATCTGATCAAATGGATATGAAGCGACATGCAAAGGATGATAGTTGTATCCCCTCAAAAGAGATACATGAAAAACGTTGTGCACATGCGATAACTGCGGCGGAAGGGCCAAACGATAAGAAACCTCTCCAATGCGCTCGAGAATCTCAAACGGCCCAATAAAACGAGGACTGAGTTTCCCATTAATACCAAAACGTTTCACACCCCGAAATGGCGACACTTTCAGAAATACCCGATCACCAACCTGAAACTCCAAATCACGACGATGTTTATCTGCATAACTCTTTTGCCGCGTACGAGCCTCCTTCAACTTCTACCTAGCCACTGCCACTTTCTCATTGGTGATCTCAATAATCTCAGGTCCCTCAATCAAACGCTCACCTACTTCGTCCCAGCAAATAGGTGCTCTACATTTCCTCCCATACAACAGCTCAAAAGGTGCAGCCTTGATGCTAGCATGCCAACTATTGTTGTAGGCAAACTCCACCAAGCATAAATACTCATCCCAACTCTCGGTCCACTCTAAAGCACATGCTCGCAACATGTCTTCAAATGTCTGAATGGTCCTCTCCGACTGACCATCCGTCTGAGGATGAAACACCGTACTGAACTTAAGGCGAGTGCCCCAAGCCTTATGCAAACTCTTCCAAAAACGAGACGTGAAACGAGGATCTCTATCTGACACAATCGTTGTGGGAGTACCATGAAGACGAACGATTTCCTGCTGAAAGATCTCGGCCAACTTACTAACACTATCACCAGTACGAATGGGTAAGAAATGAGCAGACTTGGTTAGCCGATCAACGACCACCCAAATCGCATCATGTCTTTTATGAGTGAGAGGCAAACCGGTGACAAAATCCATAGTAATCTCTTCCCACTTCCAAGTAGGAATCTCCAAAGGCTGAAGTAAACCACTAGCTCGCTGATGCTCTATCTTGACCTGCTGACAGGTCATACACCTAGAAACATACAAAGCCACATCCTGTTTCATCCCACTCCACCAGAAATGCTGCTTAAGATCTCGGTACATCTTAGTAGAACCCGGATGAATAGTGAATGGAGAACTGTGAGCCTCAGACAACACCGTCTCACGTAAATCAGGATCATTAGGAACACAAAGTCGGTCACCAAACCATACCACACCAGAAGAATCAACCCGAAACTCCGATTGTTTCCCCTCCTCAATGTTCTGAACAATAGACCAAAGCTCACCGTCATCCTTCTGAGCTTCCTTGATCCGCAAAATGATGTTGGACTCCACCTTCATACTAGCCCAATAACCATCATAACCCCGGAAACACAATTCCACATCCATAAGCTCAAGATCATGAAGAACCCTGGGTTCAATCTCCAAACTAGCAATCATACCCAACTTTCGGCTTAGTGCATCTGCAACCACATTAGCCTTACCCGGGTGATACTGGATATTCGTGTCGTAATCCTTAAGAAGCTCCAGCCATCTCCGCTGTCTCATATTGAGCTCCTTTTGTGTGAATATATACTTTAAACTTTTGTAGTCAGTAAAGATATCACACGACTCACCATACAAATAATGCCTCCAAATCTTTAAGGCAAAAACAACTGCAGCCAACTCCAAATCATGCGTAGGGTAATTCTCCTCATACGATTTCAATTGCCTCGAAGCATAGGCAATCACCTTACCGTGCTGCATCAATACACAACCCAAACCTTTCTTCGACGCGTCGCTATAAATCTAAAAACCTCCGGAACCCGATGGAAGTGTCAAAACAGGCGCAGTAACCAACCTCCGTTTCAATTCCTCAAAACTCTGTTCACGCTCCTCCGTCCATTCAAACTTTTCTCCTTTCCTCATCAATTGCGTCAAAGGTAACGCCAATTTAGAGAAACCCTCAACAAAACGACGGTAATAACCTGCAAGCCCCAGAAAACTCCTAATCTCCGTCACAGTAGTAGGTCTCGGCCATTTTGTGATAGCCTCTACTTTAGATGTGTCCATCTTGATACCATCAGCAGACACAACGTGACCAAGAAAAGCAACTTGGCTCAGCCAGAATTCACACTTAGAAAACTTCGCATACAACTTCTGTTGTCGAAGAATCTCCAATACGATACGAAGATGCTGCTCGTGCTCGGCCTCACTCTTAGAATACACAAGGATGTCATCGATGAAGACGATTACAAATTTATCGAGATACTCGTGGAAAACACGATTCATAAGGTCCATAAAGACGGCATGCGCGTTAGTCAAACCAAATGGCATAACCAGAAACTCATAATGGCCATAGCGAGTACGAAACGCGGTCTTAGGAACATCTTGTTCCTTCACACGTAATTGATGATAACCAGACCTCAAATCAATCTTAGAGAAGAATTTGGCGCCCTGCAATTGGTCAAACAAATCGTCGATGCGAGGAAGAGGGTAACGGTTACGGATAGTGATACGGTTCAGCTCGCAGTAGTCGATACACAATCTCATACTCCCATCTTTCTTCTTAACAAACAATACCGGTGCACCCCATGGTGAAACACTGGGTCTAATAAAGCCGTTCTCCAAAAGTTCTTGCAACTGTTCTTTCAACTCTTTCAGTTCAATCGGCTCCATACGATAAGGAGCTTTGGATATAGGTTCAGCACCAGGAATCAAATCAATACCAAATTCAACTTCCCTAGCCGGAGGAATGCCAGGAAGTTCGTTAGGGAAAACGTCAGAAAATTCGCGTACAACAGAAAGACTTTCAATAGTCGGAACTTCTGAAGAAGTATCTTTGATGGATGCCAGAAAACCAAGGCAACCATGAGAAATGAGAGTGCGAGCTTTCATAGCCGAGATGATCTTAACCGACTTAAGAGGTTGAGCACCATGGTATACAAAATCAGGTTGATGAACATTACCGAAGATAACATTACGAGCATGACAATCAATAGTAGCCTTATGCAAGGCCAACCAGTCCATACCCAAAATAATATCAAAATCAGACATATCCAAAGGAAGAAGATTAGCCGAACGAATACCATCATCGAAACGTAGAGGACAGTTCACATATTCGTGATTAATGAGTACATGATTTTTCATAGGGGTTGATATGGATAAATGGTTCATTAGTGGTGTTGGAGGTAATTTGAGTTTCTTAGCAAAGTTTTTCGATACGATAGAATGTGTCGCGCCAGTATCAAACAAAACAAAAGCAGTGGAATCACCAAAATATATAGTACCAGTAATAGTACCTGACGCCTTTTCTGCCTGATCTCGAGTAACTGAATAAACTCGTCCAGTGGTGGGAGGTGGTTTGATGTAGTTCGAAGGAGTAACCGATGCCTGCTTGGGACAGTCCTTCACCCTGTGATCTGTCTCCCCACAATGATAACAACCCCCAGTAATCCTACGGCAAACACCTGGGTGCGGCTTACCACACGTAACACACTTGGGAGGAGGAGGTAACACCTCAGAAGTCCTCCTCTGGGAAGAAGCTGTCGCTGAACGATCCTGATAAGTGCTGCGAGATGACTGATCCCGCTGCTGCCTCTGAAAACTGCCACTCTGACCCCTACGATCATCACCTGACCTATCAAATCTCCTCTGATTGCCCTGCTGTCTCGAATCATAGCCACGGTCATAACGACCTCTAACACTCTGCGCCTGATCCTGGCGACCCCTCTGATCGGAACTGTGGTCCTGACGACCCCTCTGATCGGAATTGTGGTCCTGACGACCCCGAGAATGAATACGATCCCCATCTCTGTTCCTCTTATTGTAACCCTGCTCCTCATGTAATAACTTAATGTTGCGGGCATCATCCGCAACTGCAGCCACCTCAGTATACTGATGGTTGATCATCCTATCTAGCACCCACTTCTTTAACCCCCATTTGAACTTACGAGCCTGACGACGAGCATCTCCAGCAACAACAGCACCTACAAACCCAACCATCCTCATAAATCGCTGCATGTACTCGTGAGAATTTTCCTTCTCCAGCTGATGTATGGTCTCATACTCCCTTTCGTACCGCTGTTGTTCTGACTCAGGGAAATACTGTTTGTAGAAGATGTCCCTGAAGGTATTCCAAGCACAAGTATCAACGAAGTTCTCTTCCTTGGTCAAGATATAGGCCTTCCACCAGTTTAAGGCATCACCCTCAAACTTGAAAGTAGCAAGCCGGGTTTTCCCCTCATCCCCACAACCCAGCACATTGAAAAGTTTCTCCATGTGCGTAATCCAGTCCTCTGCATCATTAGTGGAAGCTGCCGAGCGAAAAGGAAGTGGCTTAAGTTTGTTAAAGCGCTCGATCCAAACATGAATGGGTGTAGGTGGGTTATCACCTCCACCATTACCACCAGAAGAACTAGCACCATTCCGAACATTCTCAGTGATGGCAGCCACTATCCCGGGCATAGCAGTGGCCAAAGCGCGTGCGATCATAGCTTCGAAGTTAGGATTCCCATCCCCGTTGTCGTCGCCGTTCCTACGAGTTTGGACCATCTGAAGAGTTCATTAAACGATTAGCAAAAGTTAGGAAAATAGGATGAAGATCATGAACGGAAATGACGATAAAGAACCTAGAATCTACCCAAACCTCACCAAATCAAAACTTAAGCTCTACAAGTTAACGCTTAGGGTCCATATGTCACAGGTCCTGACTACAAGTCGTAAACCTGGCTCTGATACCATAATTGTAACACCCCAACCCGATAAGGGTAGAAGTATCACATTTATGGAGTCAAATCAGAACAATACACATAAACCATGCAAGCGGAAGTCTTATAATAATAATCAAAAGAGTAGCAAGTCAACACGACTTGATCAATACAAAAGTTCCAAAAGATGTCCCAAAGGAAATGAAACGATACAAAGTCTAAGTCTCCAAATCAAATAACAATGGTAAACAAAGTCTAGGATAACTAAAGCAAGTCCTCAAAAGCATCCTACTCTCAATCCCCAAGAAAAGCCCCAGCTCCTAGCTTAATAACCTGCCGCAGGAAAAGAAATGCGGCTGAGCTTAAAAAGCCCAGTGAACAGATATAGCAATACAAAAGCAATAATAGAACCAAAGGCTAGGTTAAATAAGATATGAATGATATAGAGTAGGTAAATGAAACAAAGGAAAGGAAGGTCAGTTTTCCACCACGAGCCAACAAAACAAACCAAATCAAATCATATATCATAATATCATGTAGTAACCATTGTATTCGGAGGGGTGACCTCGGAATACCAAACCAATATGAGGGGAGTCCTCGAGTAGCCAATGGAGTGATCAGCTCCCAAAATGTGAGGGGGTGTATTGCACACACCAACCACATCACCAAACCATATATCAATACAATACAAATACAAATCTAGGATGCATCCATACGCCCCCTGCAAAACAAATAGTGGCCATACAATATATCTGAAGCGCGCATAATCAATACAAATATGGGGACGGTGTGGAACATCACTCATCCACACTGGAGTCATGCCATTGGTGCATCAATGACACGGACATGGAACCCCCATGCCTAGTTAATGGCTCGGGTATCAACTGACAGGTCAAAGTATACAATATAGAGTTCAATCAATATCAAATGTCCAATATTAGCAGTTCACAATTCAAATCAATAGTTCAATATCAATGGTTCAATATCAATGGTCCAATTAGCAAGGATCAATATCAAGGGTTCAATAGCAAAGGTCAATGTCAAGGATTCAAATAGCAAAGCAAGGTTCAATATCAATATGGCAAGAGATCAAAGATGCAAAGAGATCATGAGAAACCTTATGAGAAAGGTCAGAACATCTGTACCTTATTCGAAGCAAGAAAACAATGAAAGTAAAGTCAAGAAAGGAGATCAATCACGCCGCCCGGAACCTATATGAATTAGATAACGTTCTGTAAGAATCCGAAACACTTGTTTTAAGACGGCTTTCCATTTTTAGCAAGTTTCCCATTTTAGTAATCTTTCCATTTTAAGTAACTTTCTATTTTAGGAAACTTTCTATTTTAGGCAGGTTTCTATTTTTAGTAACTTTCCAGAATTAGCAGATTTCCATAATTAGTAACTTTCTAAAAATAGCAGGTTTCCATATTTAGCAGGTTTCCATATTTAGCAGGTTTAGTTACTTATCTCAAGTTATAATTGAAAATGAGTATTATAATGCTTTAAGGATCATAAATGACAAGTTACAAAAGTTTAGGGTTTAAAATGTCAATATTACAAAGTATAGGGTTAAAAATATAAATATAGTAAGTTTATCCATTTTACTCATTTGATCCATTTAGTTAGTATAATAACATATTAATCCATCAAGTTTTACCATTTACAAAACAACCCTTTAATTATATCAAATCGTCATAAAACATTATAAACCCTAGTTTTTAGATTTAAGATTAACGAATCCGTTTTCAACCATATTAGCTCGATTATAACAAGATTAAAAGACACCTTATGTGATATCAAATCAATTTGTACCATCCTTCCCAAAATCAAATTTGTACGCCCCAACATTAAATCAAAAATACCCTCGTAATCATTTGTTAACAAGTCCATTTATCATATACGAAAACATGAAATCAAAAGATCATAAAACCCTTTAATTATATGAAATATGAATCGACATAGAGAAAGCCAAAAATCAGTTTCATATTCATATTATATGTCATATATCATTCGAATAATATAGATCAAGATTCAAGGTTTTATCATTTCATGTGTTCATTATTTCATGTGTTATATGGTTATGATTTTATGTGACCATTATACAAATTACAAGCCCTAGTTTATATACATATCCACGAATAGGATCAAGGAAACAAAAGAAAGAGATTCGAGATGACGAGATGTTACCCTTGTAGCGTGTACGAATCAAAACAACAAGAATCAAACCACAAAAACCAACCAAGTCTCCCTTTTGGTTATCCAACCCCACGTACAAATAGAACACCCACGTACAAGCTCCAATCGAACCAAAACACGATCACGACACCCACTAGACGGTCACCTACGATCACAAGCCTCCTTGGAACACCTTGGTTAAAAGATTTCGTATGAAATGGTGAAGAAGTTGATGATTTCCGCCACTATGTAGAGAGAAAAGGAAGCTAGGGTTTTGTTGGTGTTTTGAAAATGAAATGGAAATGAGATAATGTGATTGACAAATTTTGATATGGTGAGTTAATTTGCCTTCAATGTGGCCGGCCATATAGGGATTAGAAGACCAAATCCTTAACTTTCCTTCTTATCATCATTTTATGTATCTAGTCTTGTTCCATGTCTAGATTAGTTGTGTACATTATGTTAGGTTTAAAGTTACTTAGACTTTTATTTATTCAAGTTCTTTATTGTATATCATAAGGTTATTATTCTCATAATGTGAAAGTATTATTAATCATATAACTTGTTAAATGATGTTAACGTTTTTCCCGAGTTGGTAAAGTTTTAAGTTGGAGGGCAAAATTGTCATTTCACGCGATTTGAGATTTTAGGGTTTTACACCAACATACGAACATAAACAACATAGTAAACAATGTAAAAATAAAAATTCCAGTTAAAAACCCTGAAAAAAACAGTGGATCAGCAAAAAGTTTATCCTTATTGCATGAGGTCAACGGTGTAAACTATAATCTCGCCATTGCTTCTAACTCGAAGGACTAAACTTGCTCGTTTTAAAGATTTCAACCGAATAGCGGTTGGTAGCAGTTACATAACCATAAAACGGTTATGGGTAGTTATTTATGGGCGGTTACAAATGGTTATACACTAACCGACACATTGTTTACTCGTACCCTTTCGTTTAGTTTAAATAGACATGAAATGTAACATTTGAATGTTAGACGATTTAGTTATTCAAAGTTTATTATTGTTTGCATTTTCATATCGACTCATTCACACGTTAGGGACCAACATTTGGCATCAAGAGACTTTGTTTACATCTCGTTACAATCACAAATTCAATCACCAAATTCTGTTAACGAGACACACCAAACCAGAAATCTTAACGAGAAGAAGAAGGGAACCAAAACAGAAAACACACGCGTTGTTCTTTGGTTCAGGAAGAAGAAAAACACGCTGAAATTTTGTTTCAGAAATGAAATACGCGACGTTTCAAACTAGGAGACGTTGTTTGGATAACTAGGACATAAGATAAATAGTATACGATTTATCTTTGTGTCGAAACTGCAAACGATAGGACATCAAACCTATTGGTGCCGGATACATGCTGCAAGTTTTGTACGCGGCAGAAGAGAAAGAAAAGGATACCTTGTTGGTGTTTTACACACGACAACAAGAAGAAAAAGAAGAAGGATACCTTGTTACAATTCGTAACGTGACAAGAAGAAGAAAAAGAAGACGCGTTAGGATACCTTGTATATACATGACATATACAAGAAGAAGTTGCTTGGAGAAATTTAGACTGGTTAAAAGGAAAGCAATCTAAGATTGTTTTTTTTTTGGAAGAAGACGCTAGCAATACAAAGATAATAACAAGAAACACGACCTGATCAATTGTGTTTTGTTGTTGGAAATACCAAAAGGTATTTTATTGTGAAACATTCGGTGTGGAACAAAGAAAGAAGAGAAGGGTATTGTGGAACGCGGACAAGCAACGAAGGATACTACCACTCATATTGGTAAAGAAGAAAAAAGTAGTCGACTTGTTTTTTTGAAAAATACCGAAAGGTATTTTGTTGGATACTTGTGTTCGATTGAAGTCATAACAGCAAAACCTTGTTGTTACCAAGAAGAAAGCCGAGACCAAGAATTTCTAGGGCACGTTATTTACAAGTCGACACAAAAGGAAAAGAGAAGAAACAACGTGGTGAAAGTGTGGTCATCGAAGGAAACTATTCGACAACATCAAAAGGTGTAAGCGAATTGGTTTAGTGAAAGTGGGAAAGAAAGAACGTGGTTGGTATTAAACTCAAGTACCGACACAAGTGGGAATACGACTGTGTTTAAAACACAACAACGAGGTCACAAATTCAAACTTTGGATTTCTCTCTTATACTTTAAATAGTATAGATCGTTATTTTACATTACTAGGAAATCCCGAGAACTATATATTGATCCCGTACTATTAGATTCCCGAATAACTATTTTTGTTCCCGTTGTATTAAGAATACCATACTTAGTTAGAATCCCCATAGAAAGTGAAGATCATAAGCACTATCAAAATGCCCGGTGACGATGTGAGTAGCAGTAACACTACACTAAAACCCGTAACCCCTATGACACAGTATCAATGCCCTAAACTCAAAACCACAAACTACACAGTTTCGACTATACAAATTAAGGTGATACTAGAAGCACAAGGTTTATGGGAAGCAATAGAACCTAAGAAAAACACACAAGTAGATGATAAGAAGGATAAGGCAACAACCGCCTTCTTATATCAAGCGTTGACCGAAGATGTGATCTTACAAGTAGCAAGTTGTAATACGGCAAAAGAATTATGGGATTCACTGAAAAAGAGACACGTTGGAGAAGAGAAAGTGCAACAAGCACGGTTACAATCACTGATGATTGGATTTCAGACCCTTCAAATGAAGGAGGATGAAACGGTGGATGGATTTACAGCCAAACTAAACGGCTACGCCACGAAGGCTAAAGAATTAGGAAAAGCATTGGATGAATCACTTTTAGTACGAAAACTATTAGATTCCACACCAGATAGGTCCATTCAAATAGTAGCATCCATAGAACAGACGAATGATCTCGATGACATAACGTTAGATGAGATCGCAGGAAAACTTAAGGCATTCGAGTAGAGAATAAAACTCCGAAAGGGAGGACAACTAGAAAGCCAAGATAACCTATTATTCTCACAAGGAGAACACTCTAGAAATAAGAAACGATTTACCAAATATAGAGGTAGATCAAACTATTCACGAGAAAATTGGCAAAATAAGGGAAATAGAGATAACTCGAATGGAGGAAACTCAACTCACACTAAGAATAAAGGTGAGTGGGATAAAAAGAACTTGAAATGTTTCAATTGCGGGAAAACCGGACATTTCAAGAGAAATTGTAGAAGTCCACCAACAACTCAGGAACAATCAAACCTTATCTTAGAAGACGATGAACC
Source organism: Chrysanthemum seticuspe (assembly GCA_019973895.1). Taxonomy (NCBI): domain Eukaryota; kingdom Viridiplantae; phylum Streptophyta; class Magnoliopsida; order Asterales; family Asteraceae; genus Chrysanthemum; species Chrysanthemum seticuspe. The sequence continues at coordinate 25,602,629 of BPTQ01000004.1, read as the reverse complement.
ATCATTATTAATGGCAACACACGAAACTGAAGAAATCTTGTTGAATGAAGAACAAGTACACCCCCGAAAATATGCTACAACAGATGCTAGCATATGGTATTTAGATAATGGTGCAAGTAACCATATGACGGGCACCAAAGGCCATTTTAAGGATATTGATGAAAACATCACTGGACGCGTTCGTTTTGGAGATGGATCGTATGTGGAGATAAATGGTAGAGGTTCAATACTATTAGGATGTAGAAACTTGCAACAGAAGATGATTTCGGATGTTTACTACATTCCAAACCTCAAGAGTAACATACTTAGTCTAGGACAACTTACAAAAATAGGTTGCAAGATCAACATGGATGGAAATTTACTGACTTTGTATGATACGAACAAAAAGTTGTTGATGAAAGTAGAACGATCTAAGAATCGACTTTACAGTATTAGATTACATATAGTAGCACCTATATGTCTCTTAGCAAACGTAGATGACCAAGCATGGTTATGGCATGCTAGATTAGGTCACCTGAACTTTGATGCGATAGACAAGATGACAAGAAAAGGTATAGTGGATGGAATTCCGAGAATAAATCATGCAAGACAAATCTGTGATGCATGTTTATTAGGAAAACACATCAGAACACCCTTTCCAAACCAAGCTAAATTCAGATCAAAGAACCCGTTGGACTTAGTAGATGGAGATCTTTGTGGTCCCAAAAGTCCAGCCACACACTCTGGAAAGAAGCTCATCTTCTTATTAGTAGATGACTGCACACGTTTCATGTGGGCTTACTTTCTAACTTCGAAAGATCAAGCATTCAGCACATTCAAGGAATTTAGACAGCAGATTGAATCAAAATTGAAGTTGAAAATAAAGATGCTAAGAACGGATAGAGGAGGTGAATTTACATCACATGAATTCACCAAATACTGTAAGGCGAATGGAATAGAAAGACAATTGACAGCACCATACTCACCGCAGCAGAATGGTGTATTAGAGAGGAGAAATAGGACAGTGTTATCAACCACTAGGAGTATGATGAAAGCGATAAAGTTACCCTTAACTTTTTGGGCGGAAGTAGTCAGGCACGCCATTTACATACTCAACAGGGTACCTACGAAAGCCCTGGAAGATAAAACACCATATGAAGCCCTCTACAACAGAAAACCAAACCTAGAATACCTAAGAATATTCGGATGCACAGCTTATGCTAAGATAACGATACCTCACTTGAAGAAGCTGGATGATAGAAGCATTCCAATGATTTACTTAGGAGTTGAAGAAGGATCAAAAGCATGTAGGCTATATGATCCGGTAGGAAAGAAGAAACATGTTAGTAGGGATGTAAAGTTTATGGAAACGAAACCGTGGGATTGGAATAACAATGAAGAGGATACAAGCACAAAAGATATGTTTTGGACTAGCTTTGTAATAGATGGAGTTGACTATGATAATCCTACACCAGTCAACATAGAAAACACCGATAACACGTATCAAGAACAAGAACCTATACCAGATCCACCCTCACCAATCACACCACCATCATACACTTACATCCCTAACTCAGAAGATGAAGAAGGAGCTACCATAAGCTCATTAGAAAGCTCAGATCCTAGATTTGATCATAGACCTATACAAGGTTTAAAAGATATTACGGAAATCTACCAAACTGCACGTGAAGTAGAAGCGCCAAACTTATTTTTCACAGAAGAAGAACCCCGTAATTACAAGGAAGCATCAAAAGATGAAAAGTGGATTGAGGCAATGGAAATTGAATTAGATTCAATTAACAAAAACAACACATGGACCCTTACCACATTGCCCGAAAATCATAAGGCAATAGGACTCAAGTGGGTTTATACCAAGAGAGATGCACAAGGAAGGATCATAAAGTATAAAGCAAGATTAGTAGCAAAAGGTTATGTACAAGAACAAGGAATAGACTTCGATGAGGTGTTTGCACCAGTTGCTAGGATAGAGACAGTTCGATTGATATTAGCACTAGCAGCATATCATGGATGGCAAGTACACCACTTAGATGTAAAATCAGCATTTTTACATGGAGAACTGAAGGAAGAAGTCTATGTTACACAACCTGAAGGTTTCATTCAACAAGGAAACCTAGGAAAAATCTACAAGCTAACTAAAGCATTGTATGGCTTAAGACAAGCACCTAGAGCTTGGAATGTGAAGCTTGACCAAACCTTGAAGTCCTTAGACTTTAAGAAATGTAATCTCGAACAAGCAGTCTACACAAAAAGAAGCAAGACTTCTACACTTATCGTTGGAGTATATGTAGATTATTTGATAATCACGGGCACTCCAAAGAAGGAAATAGACTTGTTCAAATCCCAGATGGAAGAAAAATTCGAAATGAGCGACTTAGGGTTGCTAGCATATTACCTTGGGATAGAAATTACACAGACAGGAGGAGAGATTACGATCAAGCAAACAGGATACATTAACAAGATCTTAAAAGAGACAAGCATGACGGACAGTAATGACACGAACACACCCATGGATCCCGGCACTAAGTTGATCAAGGCGGAAGATGGAAACCCAGTTGACGCAACTTATTACCGAAGCCTAATTGGAAGTCTCAGATACTTACTACATACAAGACCAGATCTTAGTTACTCAGTCGGACTACTCAGCAGATTTATGCAAGACCCAAAGGATCATCACCTGAAGGCAGTGAAACAAGTAATCCGATACATCAAAGGAACAAAGGAGCATGGAATAATATACAAGAAAGAAGGCGGCTGCAAGATTACAGGATACAGCGACAGTAGTTATGGAATCAATACAGATCAAGGAAAAGGAACTACTAGAATAGTATTTTACTTTGGAGAGTCACCTATTACCTGGTGTACTCAGAAGCAACCGACAGTAGCACTCTCATCATGTGAATCAGAATTCATGGCGGCTACTGCAGCAGCATGTCAAGCCTTATGGTTAAAACGTTTACTCAGTGAATTAACTGGATTGGAAGAAACAAAGATAACGCTTAGAGTTGACAACATATCAGCTATAGCACTCGTAAAGACTCGTAAAGAACCCAGTTTTTCATGGAAGGAGCAAGCACATAGACATTCGATATTATTTCATTCGTGAATGCGTAGAGAATGGTCATATCAAAGTGGAACACGTAAGTGGAGAACTACAAAGAGCAGACATCTTAACAAAAGCTTTACCAAGACTCAAGTTCGTGACTATGCGACGAATGCTCGGAATTCAAGACTTAGGACGAAGCAACGATCAAGATTAAGGAGGAGATTGTAAACTATAATCTCGCCATTGCTTCTAACTCGAAGGACCAAACTTGCTCGTTTTACAGATTTCAACCGAATAGCGGTTGGTAGCAGTTACATAACCATAAAATGGTTATAGGTAGTTATTTAGGGACGGTTACAAACGGTTGTACACTAACCGACACATTGTTTACTCGTACCCTTTCGTTTAGTTTAAATAGACATGAAATGTAACATTTGAATGTTAGACGATTTAGTTATTCAAAGTTTATTATTGTTTGCATTTTCATATCGACTCATTCACACGTTAGGGACCAACAAACGGATCTCCACAAAGTTTTAGGTTGTTTTCGTAGCTTTCTTCAGGGAAGTTGATATCGGAAAATATAGGTACACGTCCTGACAATCTATTGTTAGCGACACTAAATTCTGTTAGTCGGCGAAGTTTCGAAAACTCTTGAGGGATTTGGCCTGTTAATTGGTTATTATCAAGCCTTAGAGTATTAATGAAGCTCCATTTGGCAATGCTAGATGGGATTGAACCTGATAAATTGTTGTTTGAGAGATCCAGAGATACGATGTATGGTAAATCTTCCGCTAGATTAGAAGGGATGGATCCGGAGAGGTAGTTGCCTGAAAGGTCTATATTTTGAATGCTTTCGCAGTTTCTTATCCCCATTGGAAATGGTCCTGTGAGTCCCATGTTTGGTAGCTCAATTGAAATAACCCTACTTTTTTGAAGATTCCAGCATTTAACACCGGTGAAGCCACAAATAAAACCTTCAGAATTGTTGTTAAAATTCCAGGTTGAAAGACTCTGCAAAGGGTCTTCCAATGATTCTTTGATGGATCTTAGGCAACTGATGTCTGACTCGACAACTTGGCTTTTAGTAAAGTGAGCTAGTATGATTAGCATCAGCAGACACGGAATATGAAAATTACTTTTGTTCATCTTTTATCTGGTTTTACCTCATGATATAGTGAATAGGGTTATACAGTATTAATTTATAGACCCTAAGTCGTAAGTTTTCTGTGGGACCCACTTCCAATAAATATTGGGTAAAACGAAGGTGACAAATTGAAGAAGTCCATAAAGTATTTAGGCTAAAGATGGTGACACCAAACCACAATATTGATTTGTCCAAGTGTTATAAAGTTGAAGACGATGTCTCTAAATCAACCTTTGACCTGTTCATGATTAGAAACTGATAAGTAACTGCTAGATAAATGACAAGGTACGATAAAATTAGGATAATACCTTTAAAAATTATTATATTTGTTTAAAAATATTTTTTTGAGTAGTGAAGAAAAAAAAAACTCTTGTGAATATTAATGTTAGCATCGCGTTTTTATGTGAGTAGTAATGCTGAAACTTTTATCTTTATGTGTGTAGTGAAAAACTTGTAACTATTTTACCTTATGACTTTGCAAAAATTGCATACACCGTCCTTAGAGTAAATTACATAAATAGTCCATGTGGGTTAGCAAAAATTGCATTACCGTCTTTTTTTTAATCCACTCCTTATGATTTTATCTGCTATTTTTTATATACGTTTTTGTCTGCGTGTTTTTATATACGTTTTTGTCTACGTGTTTTTATATACGTTTTCGTCCGTTTTTATACGTTTTCATCTGATTTTATACATTTACGTCTATTTTCTTAAGTTTTCGTCCACTTTTATTCATCCGTTTTTATACACTTTCGTCCGATTTTATACGTTTTCACATGTGACGAAAAAAATTCAAAATTTTTTTTTACAGGTGACGATTTTTTTTTAAAAATAAATATTTCAGAAAAAAGTTTTTCGACAAAAAAATTTTGAAAAAAAAATTTGAAAAAGAATTTCGAAAAAAAATTCGGATAAAAAAATTCCGAAAAAAAATGTGATTTTTTTAAAGGAGCATTTATGTAATTTACTTTAGGGATAGTGGTTGCAATTTCGCAAACCCACAGGGATTATTTATGTAACTTGGAAGGGTAAAGTAGTCAAAATACTCACATAAAACAAGATGTCAACATTAATACTCAAATGAGTATTTTTTTTTGTTCGCTACTCAGAATAGTATTTTTAGACAAGTATAATGCGTTTTAAAGGTATTATCCCATAAAATTACTCTAGCCGGTTAGTATATGATACGCCTGGGATTTTGCCATGGGCTAGGATATCTATCATGTGTTTTATGTTTTATGTTTTATGTTTGGGTCATTTTAGGATTTCTGTTTATTTTTATCAACCCAAGCCCGGTTTGTGGGTTAGGGTATCTAGGGTTTCGTCATGTCTATTTAAGTAATTGCAATCAATGTAATCATACAAGTTTTCGGTCAATAATATTCTAGTTCTCCAATCTTCTTCTTAAAAAGTCCGCGCCCGCTTGAAGTAGTACCCTATCTCGATACAAGGTCATATCAATTGGTGCTTTCATTGAGAGTTTCATTGCAGCCCAACGATTCTAGGGTTTAAAAAAAAAGAAAAAGAAAACACTATTCACGGGACTGTTCACCCGGTATTGTTCATCGCACTATTCACATGTACTATTCATTGTACCGTTCATTTGTACTGTTCATCCGAAGTGCTATTCATCGGGTACTGTTCATCGATCACTATTCACGAGTTACTGTTCATGGCATTGGGTAGCAGCAATCGGGACGCACTAGCTAAGCTCTTGCAAATGGGAACTATGGCTGAATATCAGAGTGAGTTTGAGATACTTATAAATAGAGTAACGGGGATCTCCGAAAACTTACTTAAATCATTTTACATCTTTGGTCTTAAACTGGCTCTACAATGTGCACTCTTAAGGTCAAACCCTACAACTTTAGGAGAAGCTTTTACATTAGCCCGGGCAACGGAAGCACACTTCACGGACCTACAACTTTGAGAACTGTTGAGGTAGAATCCTACAACTTTGGGAGAAGCCTTATCCTTAGCTCATGATGAGTGTCTAAATACTCATCATTTTTGTACTATTTAGAATGCCAAAAACATCTGAAAACACTCAGAAATGCATCAAAATGATAAAAATATCACAAATAAGTGTTTTATGTGTTTTAAATGCAAAAATGCCAAAATCAGATGAAAAATGTATCAAGTTTGCATAATTGGCAGTTTTAGTCCCCTAAGTTTCAAAAGTTGTCAAATCTAGTCCCTGGAATCCAAAAATATGGATTTTTATCATTCAAGGTCCCTGAAATATTCTAAGTTGTCAAAAATGGTCCTTGAATGAATCTTTGGTCAAATGGCAAAAAAGGTTCCTCAACTTTACAAAAGTGTCAAAAATAGTCCTTGGATATTTAAAAATGTAAAATAATCAAATATGGTCCTTGTACTATTAAAGTTTGTCAAGTTTGGTCCTTTTGATAACTTTGGAGAAATGTCAGGTTTGGTCCCTCAAGTTTGCAGAAATTACAACTTTGGTCCTTGTGAATAAATAAAACCAAACGGCCCTTTTGTATTTAGAACCCCAGCCAAAACAAAAGACCCCTGCCAATTAACCCAGTGACCCCCCCATTTTGACCCCCCTTCATATTAATATCAAAAAGTCAAAAGAAGTCAAACCCGCCAAACCAGTCACACTGTTCATCTCCTTCTTCCTCGCCTGTTATACCAAAACCAGGTGGTTTTTCTTCCACCTTATCACCCCCCCAGCTGTCTAAAAACACTCATCACCATCCTTTCCACCTTACATCTCAGCCCACAACCAATAAATGCTTCCCCACCATAAAACTTCTACTGTTACACTCACAACCCCTGTTTTTGCTTCCACATCACACCAAATCCATTAAAACTTCGCCTTTTGTCTCCCCTACACCTCCACAATATACCAAAGTTCTTTAATTGTTCTAAAACTGTCTCAAGCAACCGTGTACACTTTTGGCGCCAAATTTCATTTAAATGGTTGAGATGCGTTTGACTGAATCAATGGCCAAGATTGTTGATGGGAAATGATCAGAAGCATGTGGAGAGTCCAAAAAGTCTATAAAGAAAGCAGAAGAAGCAGAGGAGAATCTATCTAGAATTTTTGTAATTTGCTTATGTCGTTTTAATTATTTTAAGATTTCCAGTGTAATTTAAAACTTTCAAGTACTTTTTTAAGTAATCTTAGTATGTTGTGAATCCTTTTCAGTTATAAATTTCAAGTTTCAGTATCCTTTTCAAATGTATGCATTTCCAAGTTCAAAAATCTTAATGTGTTCCAATGTTGTTGTTAGTTGTTATTAAGGACTGAATAAGTTAACATAAGCTCCTAGAAAGCTTATCTAAGCTTTTAGTAACCTTAAAATTCAGTTTAGAAGCAAAAAGCAAAAATACAAGAAAATACAAAAAAAATCAGTCAAAAATCAAAAATCACAAGAAATGATAATCAAAGCTGGAGCAGGGTGAATATTGGATTGCCCTTGGGTTTAGAGATTCTTGGGAAGCTATAGGTTGTGTCCTTGGCTTTTGGTTCTCAGTTCTGTGTTTGGACTCATCTTGTAAGCAATTTCTCAAAATTTTGCATTTCATAGTTTATCTGTGTTAAGTGTGTTAATTTTGACTTAAATCTGTCTAAATATAGTTAGTACAACTTAATCTATAGCTTTATTGGCTTAAAAGTTTGTTTTAGTGTTTAAATCTTCTTAACAGTCTCATTAAGTGATGTTTGGATTTACTTGTTTAACTGTGATATAGGTTGTTTAAGACTTTGTCCTTGGTTGTTATCTGTCATACTTGGTCTAAATAGCCTAGTGAAACAAAGAAAACTAGTGCTCATAAGTTTAAAAGTCAAAATAATCTTTGATCCCACCTTGTTAGTTAACTGTTGGATTTTCATGATCTATGATCTTGTTTTCATACTTATAAATTGATAACATTGATCAATTCAGTCTCAATCCACCTTAATACATCATAATCAGTGCTTAGGATCAATTCAAAGTTCATAATAGTCAACCTTTTAGTTAATCTTAAAAAGTCAAACTTTTCAATATAGTCGTTTTTGAATAAAATGGATAATTTTATATAGGACATAATATTAAGATTTAGGATATAAGCTTTTGGGATATTAAAGTTTAGCTGCTTAACTTAACTAGAAAAATATTAGTTCATTTTTAATCAGCTTATTCAGTGCTTATTACTTAGCTTCTTTTGAACCCCTTTTCAAAAATCATGCCCTGTGCATCAGTTTTACAAGCTTATTCTCAAGCTCTCTCAGAGCTCATCAGTTAGCTTTAGGTTGTGATTCTTGGTTCTTTGGAAAGCTAACATAGCCATCTTTAAGTCCCAAGCTTAATATTTCATTTTGCAGCTTATTTAATAAGGCTGCACATAGCTTTTAGTTTGTCCCATTTGACTCAGTATACACTGAGTCATTACTCAGTGTTTACCAGTTTTTTCTCAAGCTCACCATAAGCTCATTAGTCATCACCACAGTGTGAGCTTTAGCTTTTTGGAAAGCTGAGTTGATCAACTTGTTAATACCAGTCTTTGTTTTCATTTCCTAGCTCATTTAAGTGCTTAAAAATAAGCTTTAAAGTACCTAGAAAACCAATAAGTGTCATGTTTAACAGTTTAGCTAAGTGCTTATTTGTAGTTTATTCAATGCTTATTTCTAGTAATTGTGCTTATTCAGTCTTAATTTTAGCTTATTATCAGTGTTTAGCTTATTCTCAGTCACCTTTTGCTTATTGGTTAGCCTATTAGCCATTTGGCTTAAGCTTGTGTTTATTCTTATTATTTGCTCACTGTTAAGTAAAAATAAGCTCAAACTGAGCTTATTAGTTGTTTTTGTAAAAAGTTGTAGTTATAAAATTTGCTTATCTAAGTGTACTTAATAAGTTTGTAAAAGAAAAATTCCAAAAAGAAAATAAAAAGCAAAAAGCCAGTGCTGGGATTCGAACTCTGGCCACCCAGCCACCACACACACACCATACCAACTGCCCTTGGGTCTTTGACTGGTATAGGTTTGCACAATTTAATACTTAACCCGTTTTTTCCATATTAGCTTATTCGAATATATTAGCTTATTTTCAGCTTATTTAAACAAGCTTTTTCAACTTTTGTATTTTTCTTAGCTTTGTATTAGTATAAAGTATTTTACAAAAAAGTTTCATAATTTTCTGAATAGTTTTAGTATTTTTAATTATTTAATTAGTGTAAAATCGTATTTAATTCATAATAAAAAATATAAAAATCAAAAAAATATAAATCTTTTTTCTAAAATTTTCTTTTGTCATATAGTAAGTAAGAAAATTGTTTTTACACTCGTAGGACTTTTATTTCATAAATTTTATGTTTTTACTTGCGCATTCGCGTAATTTTTACATATAACGTACGTTTTCATTCTAGGTCACATTTTTAGATAATATAGGTTTACGTTTTAGTTAAAATAGTTTATTTAAGTTATTTTGTTTTATAAATCATAGAAAAACATCACTTTAAATATAGTGATAGCGTTTATTTAATATAATTTAGCTTTTTAATTTTCTTTAATTTGCATTTAAGCCCCTGTAATTTACAAAACTTTTTCTTTAGGTATAAATATTCCAAAATCCTTACTGATCACTATCCTTAGTGATTATTCGACATCTGAATTTGTTCAAACACCATTCATCCTCCGTGGGACTTAACGACCCAGGAATCCACTATATTCCTCTGATCTTAATTGCATTTGGTTCTAGACTGTTTGGAATTTTATTACGGTTGACCATTCACAAGTGGTTAGCTTGTGTGATAAAACCTGACTGTTTGGGAGTGAATCAGCCCACATAATAGAAACACGTTTTGAGGACCAGTGGTCGTCTTCTTTCAGCAACAAAGCAAGTAGTAACAACAGCGAACTACAAAACCAAAACTTGACAACGTCGCGTTTCAGTATGCCGTGTCAGGAACCTGTTGACGAGGATGTATTTGTGAAGGTGTTAGTGGATGGTAAACAAGATGACACGAAAGTGGTGAAAGTGGTGGGTGTAGCCGATAAACAAAACAGTGATGAGCCAAACATGTTGGAAGGTAATGGGGTAAATGTAAATAGCAAAGGGGTTGATAAAAGAGCCCAATACTCTGTTTATGCCCTATATATTCTTATTTTATTCTTGAAGCGTCTTAATGACAGGTACTTAAAGAAGAAGATGGATGTTGCAATTCAAATAAGATTATGGGATCCCGGAATTAAAAGTGCACTTCGAGACAACACCTTGAGGGCAAGGTGATTTAGAAGGAGTGAGGCATGATACACCTAGGATTTCGTCATGGGCTAGGATATCTATCATGTGTTTTATGTTTTATTTTTGGGTCATTTTAGGATTTATGTTTATGTTTATCAACCCAAGCCCGGTTTGTGGGTTAAGGTATCTAGGGTTTCGTCATATCTATTTAAGCAATTGCAATCAATGTAATCATATAAGCTTTCAGTCAATAATATTCTAGTTCTCTAATATTCTTCTTAAGGAGTCTGATGACGTATAGTCTATATCCGGGTCACGGACCCGACTAAAGTCCAATACTAACTTGGCCCGGTACGAACTGGGCTAAGCCGACTAGACGTTTGGGCTCATGAAGGCCCAAACCCGAATCTATTGATGGAATAGATATCCGATATCTTCTAAATAGGAAGATAATCATCCCCAACCGACTAAGGCGGTATACGCCGAAGGTTGAGGAACAAGGAACCAACAAGGATTCCGTGCGTATATAAAGGGAATCAAATCCCTCGTTTAACGTACGATCTCAGAACCCTAATTCTCCTTAAACCCTAAACCGATTACTTACTCTCACGCCGGAGGATAATCGTGGGAAACAATCCCACGGTAAGCCTAATGGTGTCTTTTGTCTCTTAGTGCGCAGGTCTCAAGCAACAATTCTCAATTGGTACGAGAGCCGGAACTTCAAACAAGGAACGCCCAACTTTTGTATCAACAAGTGGCGCCATCCGTGGGACCCTACACTAAGAACCAAGACTAGAATGACGAAGCATGGAAATCAGCGATCGCAGTCAGACCTTATGGGAAAGAAGTCGCAAAGCGGACTAACTCCTAAGCAGACCTCTGAGACAACCAGCGCTGCTAAAAATAAAGGATCAGGCCAAGACTTGATCTTCCCTCTGGTGGAACCGTGCTCGGGAACAACCCAAGCCACTACAACCACCACGAGTGGAGTAGACCCACTGCGCACCGTCCTTACTACTCCCTTTCAATCGGTGCTAGAAACTGACCTGACAAAGGTACCAGATGCACCTGACCGAAATAAGGGTGTAGTAATAGAAACAAACACACTCGCTCTTGAGGGGGTCACACCAGAGCTGGCACCAAAAGATTTCGTATCCCAAAACTACGAAACATTAACTGCCCTCATGCAAGAGGAAGAGAAGAAGAGATCAGGTCGGAACTTGAAAGCCCGAATCAATTTCGATTCTGAATACGAGACTTCCCCACTGCGCCGTCAGAAAGAGAAGCGCCGGAGAGACAGCCGCCGACCCCCAGTATTCAACATAATCGGGAGGAGAATCGAGGATGATGAGACATCTCACTCGCATCATCTGAGTGAGAGTGATGAAGATGAAAAGCGTACCAATGTCCACACCAGACTGGGTAGCCGCAGAATCCAAGACAGACTGGGACGACGCTATTCCCCAAGTGAAAGTCCCCTGAGTACAAACTCAGAGGACAGTCGGCGCAAGCGCCGAAAGAGGGAAAATTCCTCCTCTAACAATTCCTCGAACAACGAGGATGGCAAAACTGGACACTGGAAGTCCAAAAACAGATATAATGACCAGGAGGATGAAGATATATCTCTCCCTTGGCGCCGTCAAAAGGTGGATGCGTTTACTCGGTGCATCAGTGACTTCTCAGAAAGCAAAAGAAGGCGCATGCCTGCCAACGTAAAGACCTATGATGGAACAGGTGACCCTGATGATTACCTCAAAATTTTTGAATCAGCAGCGACAATTGAAAATTGACCACAGCCTGTGTGGTGACACATGTTCAACTCCACACTAGTGGGAAACGCGCGGAACTGGTTCAGCAACCTTCCACGCAGAAGCATCAATGGCTTTGAGGAATTGAGAAAGGCGTTTCACCTAAACTTTACTCAAAGGAAGAAGTGCGCTAAAAATCCTGTCGAGCTCGCCAGGGTAAAGAGCGCCAAGGAGAATCTACAAGCGCATTCATGGAACGCTTCAAAGATGAATGCATGCAAGTTAAAGCATGCCCAGAAGTGTTGAAGATCTCTGGTTTCATGAACGGGATTAATAATCCAGAACTCATCAAGAGGTTGAACGACAAGATTCCTGAAACCTTTGATGAACTCATGAAACGCTCTCGGTCCTTCGTCCAGGGAGAAGCCGCCGCGGCGGATAGCAAAAGGAACTACTCGAACTACCGGTCACAGGAACAACCTGGGAGACAATCCAATGACCGGAGTAGTAACCGTAATAGGAGCTATCGCAGCCAGGGGAGCGGGAGGGATAATGATAAATACACCCCGTTGATCAAGACCCCAAAGGAAATACTCGCAACAGAAGGTGCGAATTTTCCAAGACCGCCGCAGATGCGCACCCCAGAGGATCGGCGTACTGGGAATGGATACTGTGATTACCATGCACAGAAGGGCCATACCACTAACGAATGTGTCCAACTGCGCCAGCTCATCGACAAGATGGTTAAAGAGGGTAGATTGGACCACTTGGTCAAAAACATTAAAGAGGGAAAGGACAAACAGAAGAGTGGCAATAAGAAAGAGACACCTAAAGACAAGGCCGACACCATTTACATGATACAATCATATCAGCGGATCACAAGGCAGAAGTGTAGGATCATAATATTATTGTGTTGATGATTCGGGTGGTCTTGGATGATTAAAATACATGTTTGCCATAGTTAGAGAGTTAGTAGAGAGAGAGGGTGTTATTGCTAGAGGTTTACACAAATGAAAGATTAGATTAAAAATGAGAAGAAGCACCACCCCTTCCATGGATGGAAGGGATATTTATACTTACAGACACAACGACCTCCTATCGGCCTGTGGATCAGGTATACAGTGGGTAAAGACCCGTCCTTCCTCCACGGTGTTACACTACGCTAAACTACGCTACAAACTAACTAATAAACTACTAAGTAACGTAAATAACGACAAGTCTACGAGCTAACTTATGCTAGATAATATTTGGGGTGACCGACACTTCACTATGGAATTTTCTAATTCCTAACAATCTCCCCCTAAGGGAGGTCACCCCATGTTTTACATTTCGAATCCTAGCATTCTATTCTTGTCTTTGTTCTTGAGCTCGTAGACTTCAATTCTTCATTTCAACAATCTTTGTGCTTTAGTAGTGATTCTTCAAAGTCTGCACTGATTTGTACTTTTAGTGGAGGCCTTTAACTGATCCACATCTTTGATGATCTTCGAGCTTTCTTTGAGATCATCAGCCACAGCAAATCTCTGGATCATCCATAGTTGTGTTGCCATCATGTGAGGTTGTGACTTTCGGACCGACATGCTCACACTTTTTGAATCAAGACATCTTTCCATCAGAGTAGCGGAAGCCTTACTGGTTCATGATATTTGCAGCAGTGTAGCAGAAGCATAGTATGAAATATCAGAGCCAGGTTATGTAGATATGCACCAGTCATGATTTTTTCAATTAAGTGTGGATGCTGTGAGCATGCGGCTTTGGATTGACCGCTCAATTTTGATCAGCTACAACCGTCCAAATGTACCTGCAAACAACAGTTAGCAATAAAACAAACGAAAGTGTCTTTGATTACTTTCATTGAATTGAGGTACACGGCCCACGGTTCCCCGTTGATCAGTACAAGTACTGCCTGTGATCAGGTAGGATTCCTAAGAATCTCCTTGACAGGGTTTCGCAGCTGCTCTAGCTGTTCTCAAACCGGAACGTCTCAAAGAAGACAACACAGAGTGAGTGAACCAGCGAATTGAGATTCACTGATTGATGAAAAATGATTTGAAAAACAATCGCGTATTGCTTGAAGAAAGAGTTTTGCAATACGACGAAGGTTTTATGAGAAAGATCTATTTTCAATCAAAACACTTTTTGTATTAGAGAATGAGTACACATTCGACGTGCTAGCGAAAAGAAGAGATTCGCACATCAAACGGTTTTTCTAAAAGTATTTTTCAATCAGAGATACTTTTTGAATTTGAAAACATAAGTACACATTCGACGTGCTAGAGAAAAGAAGGTTTGCACATCGAATGGTTTTTCCAAAAGTATTCGTCAATTCCATTCCTGGACCAAGGTTGACTCAAGATTGAATCTCCCCATCGTTTCAATCCAGTTGTCACAAGCTTGATCTTTTGCAAGATTTCACATGTCACCCGCCAAGAGCTTGTTTGATGTTGGCTCTAGAAGGATTTCCATCTTCATTGTGAATATTTTTACATATCACTCGGATGTTCTGGCAATACCACAAGGATAATGCGTAGGACTCTTAATATATACTCACTTTCCACATTGTGTGAAAAAGCAAGTCTTCAAGAATTTAGTGTCCTAACGAGATATTGTGGATGATCTCTTGGCTCTAGACTCAATTGAGCACATTTGGTTCCTGTGCCGGAGACTAGGGAGAGGGTCTCCTACTTCAATATCAACCATCTCTAAGAGAAAGTCGATAGATTATGTCGGTTCCCCGTGAGAATGAAACAAGCCCTTTTAAGAGGAACTTGAGTGGTTTGGGAAGTTTAGTGCAGTGCGTCACTGGGTCCATGACGTCTTGTCTTCAATACCGGCGTTACCTTGGTAACCACCAGTAGCATATGTAATGAACCCGGTGTCTGCCCTAAGGTTGAATTATTGGAGGGCTATTTCTTTTCACCCTTTTTCATATTCATTTCTTTTTCATTCTTCAACCCCTTCAGTGCTTACCGAGACTTCATTACTAGAACCTTGTTGGGTTTATTCCAGTACTAGCTCTGTCTCAGTCCGCACTCTTCCCATATTCTCATTTTTCTCCTTTTTTCAATATACCTAAGGACTCTACACTATCTAGTGGATTGTCCCTGGGTAGATCCCTCCGGTTCTGGCGGATCGTGGGAACAAATACCTAACCTAACCATCCTTATAACACCATGCATAAAGTAAAATGGTCGGTCTTTTGGTACAGTTCATTCTTCCTTGAAACCAATTGAAAAATCATTTGGAAAAACAATCAAGGTACTTGTGATACGAGATCAAAGAATTTTGTACCCTAATAGTTTTGATCATTTAGAAAACCTCCCCCTCAACATGTGCGTATGATTTAGAAATTGTTTAGCACAAGGAGGCAAGAGAACTTTGAAATATTTTCTTTGATCATAATTTTCATTTAGAAAGTTTTAGGGAAAGACGTGACAAGATTTAATTTTTGAAAAGTGACAGATAAGGACCAGATTTAGACATTAAAGATTGTTAGTGTCAGGTATGATAGTTTTTCAGAGATCTTTAAGTAAAATAAAACAATTTCACAATCAAACAAGAATAGAAAAAATTTCATTTTGACAGATCTTTGAGTTTTAAAGAACACCATACCATGACATAACATTAAATCTTTAGATCACCACATTTTAGCGTACAAATGGACTTGATAGATGAAATATCGTTTGAAAATATTTAATTTGAAATCACTTAATATTTGACAAAATAGAGTCCGGTTGATTTCAAAACTTTGAATCCGATTTATTTTCAAAACAACATTTTCCATTTTCAAAAACAGTATTTTACAAAGTTTTAGAAAAATGGTATCATCACTATTATCCCTGCAAAAAGATACGTTAGGTGGATGAGAAGCTTCCGTTATTGTTGCTGTAGGGTTTGGAAGAAAAACCATCTGCAGATGCAGTGAGACTTCTTTTTACGTTGCATTTTGAATGCCAACTGAGGTCAAATTAAGCTCCGTTTCTTCAATCACTTAGAAGAAAACCATCTGCTGATGCAGTGAGACCTCTTACGTTGCATTTATGCCAACTCTCCATAGAAATCCAATTAAGCTCCGTTTCTTCATTTGTCAACCCAAGATATAGTTACCCTTTCCTTACGGCATCCAATCATCTTCAATTGTGGGATCCGGATCGGGAACATTCTTTTGTACCAATATACCTGCATACGTTAGTGAACACACATACAGATATATGGTGGTCGGCATCACCCATAACAGCAATCGACTAATTAAAGTCAATTCAACATAACAATCAGATCATATAAATGTATGGGAATAATGTGTTCATCAAACTCTAATCATCTAATCCTAGCAATCATATCCTAGGCACCTAGTCCTTCAACATAGGTTAACATCATTTTTAATTAAGCATATTAGGATAATTAAGAAAGCCCGTTAGATGATGTAGATTTGAAAAAAACATTATCCCCCTTAATCCATGACTCATTTTATGAAAAGTTTAAAAGCGCTGAAGTCATTGATTGAGTTTTCAATTTTACAAAAACTCTGAATCTGATTGTTTTATAAGCAACTCATTTTCCACCATTTTTGAAAACAACAAATATTTTTCTGAAGAATTTAAGACGGAAAAACATTTGTGTAGGAACAGCAGTCCTTCGACATACTTTCCTCAAATTGTTTTAGGATAAGTGCACGAAATATTTAGAAAATTGTTTAAGCGCAACACTTTCCTTTCTTGAAGACCGGGTTGCTATCTGAAAGAATAGCAAACCATAGTTTAAAGCACGGGTTACAGTCTGAAGTAACTGCAAGCCATTTTTGAAGCGCGGGTTATAGTCTGAAATAACTGTAAGCCATTTGATTTGAGACATGTTTTGAAAAGAAATATTTACACCTCCTGCTCGAACTTCATCTATGGTCCCGTGCCATTATTGAATGACATTTCTAAGACCGCAGCTGTTATCGATACCAGAAGACATGTCTTGAGAAAACAATATTTTTGGTATTTTTCAAATTTTCTGATTTTTTTATGGATTTTTGTTGATTTTATAATTTTCTATTTTCTTTTTCTGGTTTTATATTTTTGTATTTTGTTTTTGTTGGTTTTATATTTTTGTATTTTGTTTTCTGATAAATATATACAAAGATAGAGAAGATGATTTAGTTAAAGAAGATGATGATACGAGTACCGAGATAAGGATATCGAGCAACACGTCGTAGAAGATAGAATTTGTCATCTCTTAAACATTCACCACCAAAGCTTTCGAGGCTCCTGAATTGAGAGAAATTGAACCATCTGAAAGTGAGACTCTGGCAGCTTCCCCCCAAACCGAAGATCCATTAGATGAGCAGATTCGAAGCTTTCTTTCAAGCTTGCCTTAGCCAGGTGCACAGAGAAGTACACCATTATCATAAATCCCGCTGCTCCTTTTAAGACCGATAATCGAGATTCTCCATTCGGGGTTATATCATCCAATAGAACACCAGCAACGTTTCATTCCACACTTAAATAATCTTCTCAAATTTCTTTTCCACTGAGGTCTGAAGCAATCCATTCCAAAAAAGATGTCAAGAGAACAATTCCCCCAAGTAGTTGAATTGAAGCAGTCAGTTTCTTTGTATAATGCTCAAGAACTCTCCCGAACACACATCATGAGGGGAATGAAAACACCTTCCCAAGTTCACATTTTTCTTCCTGGATGATCGTGTATGAAGCTCAAGAACCAGAAGTACACCAATACCCAAGAGCTCTCCCAAATACACATCATGAGGGGAATGAAAACACCTCCCCATGTTCACATTTTTCTTCCCTGATGATCGTGTATGAAGCTCAAGTATCCGAAGTATACCAATACCCAAGGCAGGAATAACTGATAACTTTGAAGAAGCAAGCCAAGTCACTGATTATCTCTGCGGATGACAATCTCTGCGGATGTCAACTCCGGAATAAGTGATTATATCTCTGAATCACTGATTAATCCCTCAAGTGAAACAGCTGAGCGCCTCCAATGTACACAATTCTCTCTCCTCTGATGATTGTGATAACATCGAAATCATCACGCACTTGTGTACCTATTTTATCTTCAGAAATTAACTCTTCCATAGCTTCCCCCACATAGTTGGAATAAGAATACTAAACGCCTTGATGAGTAAAACCTTGAGTTTCTCTGCGGTCATGACATTTGTTTTCCCGAGATATCTTCAATCACTTAGAAGAATTAAGTTCATCAAGTTTACTCGCCATGAGTCAAACCTTGAGTTTCTCTGCGGTAATAACATTTGTCTTTCTGGGATATCTTCAATTTCTTAGAAGTATTAAGTACATCAAGTTTACTCGCGTTTAGATGCTTGTCTCCTTCCCCCTTTCTGGTTTTGATACTTCAGAATCAGCAACTCTTTGAATGCCCAAATACTTGAAATTTGATGAGAAGATCGCTTGAAGTCTTTGTGAGAATCAACATGCTGAATAATGTGAGCAAGTCTAATTGGGGATTAAATTTGGCATTTCAAACTCCCCCAATTAGTGCTCTCCCCTAAACTGACAATCTGTTTGATAAATGCCCAGAATAAGAAGAAGTCTTTGGATAATCAAATGCAACTTGTCTTTAGTCTTCTAACATGCAACAGAAAATGTAGAACAGACTGTAGACTCGACCTTCTTCGAGATTGTTCAGTTGGAGAATAGATAGTTAACATCTTCAACTTGCACCAAAAAGCATCCCACCAAAAAGCATCCCAATTAACTTACATCTTGCAAATCCCCTTAACTAAAATCCCTCCCAATCAAACAAGAACAGAAAGATGTTCATCAAGGAAATCAGCAATCAGGCCGCAACGAACACACAAGATGGTAACACCAAACTACCAATCACATCAAACAAGAACAGATAGATTGTTCGGAATCATCGTGTTGATGTATACGTGAAGCATTAACCGGAAGCACTTTGTCAATAAACTCATCAATCCGAGTGAAGATGTCAACCAACGGCTCTAAGAAGAGAAAAACTCCATGTGAAGATGACCCGGTAAGAAGAAGCTCGGTTCTTACACGAGTTTAGAGCCGTATGACCATTTATATTCTCAAATATCAATCAACAATGCAAAAAATTCACACTTCTTCTCCCCCTCAAGAATTGCATACGGAGATGCCATTCTTGACTAAATAAGTGAAAATCATCTGAATGTTCTATTCACACTTCTCTCCCGCAAAATAAGCACATGATATCGCCATCTTCATTATAATCGAGCACGTGGAATGAGAAAACAATCAGTGGTAGCCCGGTTCACTTTATGACTGAAGCGCATGGAAAAAGCATGAAGCATGTTGATGAGAATGGTCATTAATTAGAAGATTTCTCTTCTTCAGAAGATAAAGCGCACTGAAACGTACACTTTTCTTTTCTTTAGAGAACGAGGCATGAACTGAAGTGTTCATACGTCATAAGAAGATTTCTCTTCTTTTGAAGATAAAGCGCACTGAAACGTACAATTTTCTTTTCATAAGAGTACGAGGCATGAACTGATGTGTTCATACGTCATAAATCTCTCTCTTTTCATCTACTCTTCGCAAACATATAATCAACCCCATTATCATTCAATAGGCTCTTTTCAGTGACAGCTGATGGAGGTAACCCAATATGATGAATTTGACCCTGAAGTAAACTAACCCGAACTCGTGACTTATACTTGCACATATGTAACAAAGAGCGGTGCCGATTTCCATTAGCATCTCTAAGTACTCTCTAAGTACTCTATACTCATCATCCAACCAACCATCAAGTAATAGACGTACTTTACCTCTTGAAAATCCACAATTGAATGTGACACTGAGCACTACAACGTAACTCCTTAAAGTGATAGTTATTTTTGTGGTAAACAGAGCCCAATTCCCCCACGTGGTAAAAGAGAAGGAAAAGACTCCCAAAAATATCTAGATTTCCAAGTCTTCGTTTTTGGAGAAAGCTCGAACAAGGATCATGAAGAATCTTCATCCAACCATCCCCGATACCTTCAGATACTAAGTACACTCGCCCGTGATATTTCACTTCAACCTCAAATAAACAATAGTGAATTAACTCCGTTGTCACATCTTCTGGTTAAAAGCTCAATTCTAGCCTTCTTTGACATTTAAATGAACTTTGATAATGGTTTCATCCCGACCATGGTTACAAGCACGTAACCTCGCAAAACCATAAAATAACCAAACTGCCATGACAAAAATCCAAACACACATCCAATTCATGAAGTACACCCTTTTATCCCTTCTTTGAAGCAGAAACCGTAACAGCAACATCAAATAAGATCCTGAAACACACTTTCCTTTTTCCATGATGGTTCCATCAATACGGGATTTTACAATTCTAAGGTTTAAACCGAGAAATAGTTTCTTTCACGGGATTTTACAAAACCAAGAATAAACCGTAAGATAGATCCGGAAATGCACTTTACTAATACCAAGATGTTTCCATTGTTACGGGATTTTACTAGTCTATGATTTAAATCGAGAAATAGATTCTTTGGCGGGATTTTACAAAATCAAGACAAAACCGTAAACAATGTCAGCTCGAATGTGTTATGACAACTTTGGTTTCGGTGAATATCTGTTTTAGGGGAACATGCAGCGGTTCTTCAGCGGTTCATTATCCAACATCAACAATATCATCAACCATCCAATAAACACTTTGGTAATACACATCATCCACATATTCTGTCGGCTGTTGCTGCGACCACTTGGAGAAGTAAACCCGATATACCAAACTTGATCATGAAGTAAAATTCCCCAAATTTGTTACTTAAACTTGTACTAATCCTTGTGAAGAAGAAACGGTGTACCCAATGTACAAAACCTCTTGACATTCTCAACTGAGTGAGACACCGAAGTGATAGTTACGTTGTGGGTTAAACGAGAAAGAATCACAACCGTAATTAAATAGCCAAGTCTTTATCACCCTCTATAAACGCCCAAACAAGTCATCTTCGCGAAATGATAGAAAGAAGGAAGACGAAATAAGTAAACGCGCCAGGAGAAACTTACAGCAAATCCAAATAAGAAATACCATCCAAACAACCCCGTAGTCAACTTTGTTCAACCATCAATTCAAGCCTTGACATAATATTATTCGTGAAAATGTGTATACCAAAGTACCAAACCTCATAACATACTGAATCTCATCATCAAATTTCATGACCAAATCTCATAATTCAATAAAGTGCATACCAAAAACCCCATGAATACTCAAACTTGATCCATGAAAAAAATCATTAATAGCAATAAATCCGTCCATGCAAATGTATGATATTACGACATCAAAGCCCAAATCAATTATAAACGGATAATACCCAATCCAGTGCACAAACTGCATACCGTAACCACGCCAATAATCAAAAGCTAGTCATAAAATCCAACATACCCGGTTCAACTCCCATATATCTCATATATCAACAGATCTCAACGCACGTATTATATCTCACCCGGTGCATCTATGTTGATTCTCGGCCTAAATAATCACACATACTATGGTCCATTTAAATCATTATATGCCCACGTGACTAATTTCAAAATTACGAGGCACATGAGAAATGTAAATACCACGAATATCATGCAGTCCATGTGACTTATGTCAATTGTACTTATATGTGACAATGTATAAAACACACGAATCACAATAGATCAAATAGAATTCCACGAGTGATAAAGTAACACAAGGCCTCAGTTTAACTCAGTTGGCCCAATGGAGAAATACAAGATTTCAAAACCAATTATGTTCGGCCCATCATTCAAACCGGGGAGCCTATGTTGATATTACGCAGAAATAGATTACAGCCCAACATACACCAAAACCGGTCAACCCTAAAAACATGGGTATTAAACGCAACCATCACACTCATTTTACCCTAATATTTAGCACCCAAACCCTAAATACTCTCTCAAAAAATCCGCCCCCCTCTCCTGTGTTTTCCTCTCATCAAGACACATCAAACATAATTCACCCATCACAATCAATCGATCTCCTTCAGTAAGTAAACAATACCAATCAACACCTACCATGAAAATCACACCATCTTGCTCGCCACAGGGATGGCTTGAGCTTTTATCAACACCACAGAGATGGTTTGATGATGGAGAGAGCTTTAGAGTACGAATCAAATCAATCACATGTAGGTTTATTCGTTCCAGTACTTTGATTAGATAGATAATCATGAATATGCACGAACCAAGAGAAGGACATAACACACTTGTTATAATCCTAATCTAAAGTTTCGGATATTGTCAACACCCTATTGATCAATGATGGTTTCACTTCGTGTATATGGACTTTTGGGTTCGAATGGACTTGAAGCACATGAAAAATAAACAACTGAGATCAATATATTTTTTATTATGTCTAGTTTAGGATAAGTTTTGGTTACGGATTGGGTTGTTTTCTCATGGACTAATGATGTCTTATGACTGAGGTCATTAGTTGTTAATGGTATGTGGATATTTGTGGTTAGTCATTGTCATTTCTTACTTCATCCTTTCTGTCCAAGTCGCCGCGGTCAACACGAGTATGACAAGTCGCTAACCATTCTTTTTCAAAGCAAGTCGCTAACTAGTAAAGACTAGTCGCTAGCATCATAACTCGCTATCTCAGTTTACAAAACAAGTCGCTAGTTAAATTTGCAATCCTAAGTCGCTAGCCTTTTTTCAAGTCGCTAGGTCATATAACGCAAACTTGTTCAAAAACAAGTCGCTAGCACATAAGTCGCTAAATGGTATTGTCAAATCGCCACCATTTTTTTTTTTTTTTTTCATGATGCAAATCGCTACAATCTTTTTCCTTGACATAAGTTGCTAGCTTGTAAATACAAGTTGCTAGGTCATTAAGCATAACAAATCGCTACATATCAGTTAACAACTCGCTAGCTTGAATATATGAGTTTTCCGGCCACTTACCGACGATATTCATATGAAACCCAGAAAAACTGCTATTTTGACCCAGAAAATTATTATAACGTTGCAACTTTTTGACCCATTTAGACTTGAATATTCTAACCATATGACCAACAGATAATAGACAGACATATTACAAAACTGACAAAAAAAAAACATTTTACCACAATACAAACATGACCAAAAGTCACAATCCATACAAGTTTTGGAACATTCTACAAGACCACAAGAGTATACATAAAATTTGTTTGGACCATGAAGCTTGACAAACAACAAATATGTATTCATGAGAGCAAGATACTTTATTTTGGACCAAAAGATATGCAAACATCAAAGACAATACCAAAAACAGTTAACACATGATTCGAAGACCACACAAAGACATCAAAACACAAAAACCTTGGCTCTTGATACCAATTGTAGGATCATAATATTATTGTGTTGATGATTCGGGTGGTCTTGGATGATCAAAATACATGTTTGCCATAGTTAGAGAGTTAGTAGAGAGAGAGGGTGTTCTTGCTAGAGGTTTACACAAATGAAAGATTAGATTAAAAATGAGAAGAAGCACCACCCCTTCCATGGATGGAAGGGGTATTTATACTTACAGACACAACGACCTCCTATCGGCCTGTGGATCAGGTATACAGTGGGTAAAGACCCGTCCTTCCTCCACGGTGTTACACTACGCTAAACTACGCTACAAACTAACTAATAAACTACTAAGTAACGTTAATAACGACAAGTCTACAAGCTAACTTATGCTAGATAATATTTGGGGTGACCGACACTTCACTATGGAATTTTCTAATTCCTAACAAGAAGGTCTGCCAAGATTTTTCACGTGGAAAGGAGATCTCTTTCCCCACCTTAACCGCGGATAACGCAGTGGTGGAACCACTCACTATAGAGATAAGCGCGGGGGGTCACGACATCCATCGCATGTATGTTGATGGTGGAGCTTCTGCAGACATCATGTATGAGCACTGTTTCAAACGACTGCGTCCTGAAATACGCAGTCAGTTAATCCCGGTCAGAACGGCGTTGACTGGTTTTACAGGTGAGAAGATATGGCCTATGGGGCAAATACGATTACCTGTCAGCATTGGAAACGAAGAACACTCCGCAACGGCCTGGATGGAATTCATGGTGATTAAATCTCCCTCGCCATACAATGGCATTATTGGGAGACCTGGAATATCAGCTATGCGAGCAGTGCCATCAACAGCGCATGAGATGCTGAAATTCCCAGTGGAAGGTGGTATTGTTACTCTTTACAACGCCACTGTACCACATAGAGAATGCAACACGATTGCATGCGAAACGGCACCAACCCCAGCACAGCAGACAACCAGAATTCCCAATCTGAAAGTAGCAATTCACCCCGAATACCCGGAACAGGAAATATCCATCGGAGGTTCATTGTCGGACAACGGCAAAGCAACTGTATGTGCACTCCTGCAGAAGAATTTGGATATTTTTGCATGGGAGCCTAAACACATGACAGGGGTGCCACGCTCAATCACAGAGCATGAACTGAGAATCCGACAAGGGTACTCACCAATACGCCAGAAGAAGCGCGGCCAAGCCCCAGAGCGCGCGCAAGCAATTCTGGCAGAGGTACAAAAACTGGTGGATGCGGGAATTATGCGTGAAGTCTAATACCATGACTGGCTTTCTAATCCAGTAATGGTCAAAAAGAGCGATGGCAGCTGGCGAATGTGCGTAGACTTCACCGATCTTAATAAAGCATGTCCACAAGACTGCTATCCATTACCAGAGATAGACTGGAAAATAGAGTCCTTGTGCGGATATCCATTAAAGTGTTTCCTCGACGCATACAAGGGATATCACCAAATACAGATGGCTAAGGAAGACGAGGAAAAAATAGCCTTTCACACAAGCCAAGGCATTTACTGTTATACAAAAATGCCCTTTGGCTTGAAGAATGCGGGCGCTACCTATCAGCGATTAGTAGATAATGCTTTCAAAAAATAGGTGGGCCGCAACTTGGAAGTCTATGTGGATGACTTGGTCATAAAGAGCTATACTGAAGATGAGCTTGTGCGTGACATAGAGGAAACGTTTAAGACTCTACGAGAGATTAACATGAAGCTAAATCCGAAGAAGTGCACCTTCGGCGCTACTGAAGGCATGTTCCTAGGATACCTAATCGAGCCTGACGGTATAAAACCTTGTCCAGAAAAGACAAAGGCGGTCATCGAACTTCCTTCACCGCGCACGCTGAAGGAAGTCCAATCTCTCAACGGAAAGCTGGCCGGCCTAAACAGGTTCCTATCCAAGTCAGCAGAAAAATCCTTACCTCTTTTCAAAATACTCAAGAAGTGTATAAAAAAGGGTGATTTTCGGTGGACCACGGAGGCGAAAGAAGCCTTCACTCAGCTCAAACAGCATCTAGCAACGCTCCCAACACTTGTCACACCCCGACCAGGGGAAGAACTGATCATGTATTTATAAGCAACTCATGGAGCAGTCAGCGCAGTGCTACTAACGGATAGGGATTCAGTACAAACCCCTATCTACTTTGTAAGCAAAGCGCTTAAGAAGACAGAGATGAACTACAGTGCCATGGAAAAATTAGTTCTGGCATTGGTGTTTGCTGCCAAGCGATTACGCAGGTACTTCCAAGCGCACCCAATAGCAGTAATCACAGACCAACCAATCAAGCAGATCATCTCCAAACCTGATGCGTCAGGCCGACTCCAGAAGTGGAGTGTATTACTAGGAGAACACAACATCTTTTACAGACCACGTACAGCAATCAAAGGACAGATTGTGGCAGACTTCATCATCGAGAAGCCAGACACCGACGAGGTACCCGCACAAAGTAAAAGAGTACTACAAGATCCATGGATCTTGTTTACAGATGGATCCTCATGCGTGGACGGGTCAGGAGCTAGCCTCATTCTCACAAATCCAGAGGGAATGGAATTTACTTACGCACTGCGTTTTGAATTTACAGCGACAAACAATGAGGCAGAATATGAAGCTCTAATCGCCGGACTACGCATCGCAGCACGAATGGGTGTACGTAACCTAGAAGCAAATGTGGACTCCCGACTAGTAGCCAACCACGTGTTGGGCGAATACGTGGCTAAAGAAGAGAATATGATTCAGTATCTCAACAAGACCAAGACACTGATTAAAGGCTTTGATAGATTTACCATCAAGCAAGTTCCTAGAGGAGAAAACCGCAAGGCAGATGCACTAAGCAAGATCGCCTCGACAAGCTTCGCACACCTGTCAAAGCAAGTGCTGGTAGAAACACACAAAAGCAAATCCATATCAGAGATGGAAGTCTCCACAGTCATATAGGAGGAAGGTCCTACATGGATGATACCGATAACGGAATTCCTAAACAAAGGAATGTTACCCCAAGAGCAGAAGGAAGCTCACAGGATACGGCGCACTGCACAAAGATTCGAACTTCGAGACAACATACTGTACCGACGCTCCTTCCTTCAACCATGGCTCCACTGTGTAGGACCACTACAAGAAAATTACGTGCTGCGAGAAATCCATGAAGGTTCATGCAGCATGCACTCAGGACCACGGTCCGTTGTGGCGCGCGCCATGAGATCAGGGTACTACTGGCCAACCATGCACCGCGATGCGCGGGACTTAATAAGGAAGTGCAACGATTGCCAAGTTCATCGACCCGTCCCGCGCCAACCACAGCACGAGCTAACACCAATCACATCCCCATGGCCATTCTACAAGTGGGGTATCGACATTGCAGGACCTTTCCCAGTCGCAGCGGGAGGATTAAAATTCCTCATAGTCGCCTTAAACTACTTCACTAAGTGGATCGAAGCAAAAGTCGTAGTAACAATCACTAGCAACCAAGTGAAATGCTTCGTCTGGGAAAACATTGTATGCCGCTTCGGTTTACCTGGCGAAATCATCTCGGACAATGGGAAACAATTTTGCGAAAATCCTTTCAAGGATTGGTGCGAGAAGTTGAACATCACACAGCACTTCGCATCAGTTAAACACCCACAAACCAATGGCTTAGTAGAGCGCGCAAATCGCAGCCTGGGTGAAGGAATTAAAGCACACCTGGATAGACACAAAGGAAGATGGGTGGAAGAGCTCTCGCATGTTTTGTGGGCGCACCGCACCTCAATAAAAACCAACACGGGAGATACCCCCTTTTCACTAGTCTATGGGACAGAAGCCGTCATACCGGCCGAAATTGGAATGCCAACTATTCGCACCGCTAAAATTAACGTGGCAACTAATGACGATGAACGACGTATTGATTTGGACCTGCTGGAAGAAAGGCGCGAACGCGCATCCATAAGGGTGGAAAAATCAAAGTCAAAGATGAAAGGATACTATGACGCCAAAGTACGCAGTGTCTCCTTCAGACCAGGCGATTTCGTCTACCGCGCTAACGATGCGAGCCACGCAGAAGACACGGGCAAACTCGGACCAAAGTGGGAAGGACCCTATGAGGTTACTGAAGCCTCAGGAACGGGCTTGTACAAGTTACGAAGCTTGGATGGAAAAGAGCTGCCGTGCACATGGAACATCTGCAACCTCAAGAGGTGCTACCTATAGGAGTGGCCACGGCCCGGCGCACCAACGCTCAGGCACTTTACCAAAGTACCTATCAAACATCTATGTATTTACTTTTTGTTTCCTTAGTCTAATATCTTATCTGTTTTCTCACAAACACTTGTAAGTATTAATAAAACGTTGCGGTTTCTAGCTAACTCCGTGACACACTTAAATTTGTTATTTCCATATACTGTATGTCTTAACAATTTTCTATTTTCCGCCTACATGGCGCGTATGCAATAAATACACCTACGAAGGTAAAAGGATAAGTTAACCTACTAAACAACTTGTTGAGTAAGAGGGTTGCAAACCCATCAACACCAGATCACGTATCCTTGTTAAACACCTTGTTCACAAGACGTTGGAATAAGTTTTGTGCACATCCCACGACTGTTGCGCAACAGCGCACATGGTGCACGATTAACAACTTAGGCTTCAAGACACTTGATTCCTTAAATGTGATATTTACAGTACGCTGCATATCATAACATACACGACTATGATAAAATACTTAGAAATTACTTCTCAATTATATTATAATCTTCATACATGATTATGGATTATTTGCGCTGACGTACATATTTGATTTCCCAGCAACGAATTTTTTTTATGCAAAGATAAGTATGAACGTTACAAGTTGCAATACTACTTAGCAAAAGAAGATTTTTTATAACTACAAGTTCTTACACAAGGATGGTTACTTCAAAAAATACAACTATGACAACATGTAATCGATGAGCTACCCACACGGGTTACAGTATCTTTTGCCTCGCCAAGCCTCTTCAACAAGTTTGAGTCCCGACGCGACACGGTGGCAACGCTCACGAGCACGCCATCAGATCTTGGAAGGTGAGCTGCACCAACCCCGCACATAACAGCCTTGCCCTTGATAGCTTTCTTCTGAGCAATCCTCGTCGCATGTGCTTCCAAAACTTGCTTCGAGGGGACCTCCCTCTCCAGGACAAAAGGATTCAAGATATCCCTGGGGCGCGCGAATATAGGAACGTGCAGTTGGGATGCATCAGGTTTAAGATAATAGTCTGGCTGTGCAACGGCTTCTCCACCGCGATGACGTGCTAGAGTCAGACCTGCAAAAATAACATCTATCAGATAGTCCTGATCACGCTCCAGTTCAACAATCATGGGGAGTTCCAAGTTCCTCATCTTCTTCATGGCAGCGACCAGATTATCATAAGCCTTCGCGTCATAATTAGGTACCTGCTCAACGGGTACCTTTAGAAGCTTAGCCTCATGCAGCTTCTCAATGGCTTCTGCTTTTCCACGCTCCAGCGCGCACTTAACTACATCCCCGAAGGAGTCAACGACCTCTTGCGACTCTAGGGTACTTAACGCAGCAAGACGAAGCCCATGGCTTTTGAGCCATCTGCGCTCAGCAATGGTCGATAGAAGTTGAGGATATAACTCCTCGTCATACTCCGGACTTAACTTGCGCAACTTCATCTCCTGAGTTTCAAGGGCGCTTTCCACAGTAGCGCCAAAATTTTCAAGCTGGGAGGTCAGCGCGTCTTTACCATTCTCCAAATATTTCATGGCCCAATGACAGGAAGACTTATATCCCGCGGCCTCTACACGCTCTTGATTTATTTGGCACATCAGCGCCATTTTCTCTTCGGCGAGCTTTTTAGCGTACGACACCATAGTCTCTGCTTCACCCCTAGCACTAGCCAATTGCGCCTCCAGCAGCGCAATTCGTTGGTCTTTTTCAGCACATTGGCTAGTCTCTCCCGAATACTTTAGCTTTAGCCGCGAAGCAAGTAAGACCAGATCATCGACCAGTTGCCCCATGGGCGCATCCCCAGAGGTCCCAGGCTCAGCGCTTTGGCTCTTCAGCCCAGATGATTCAGCACGAATTGGACTTGATTGGGGGGGGGGGGGGCGACTCTGCGGATTGTTCAAACCTACAAACATGACGAGAAATTCACAGTTATTCAGTAATATCATGAGGCATTTCGGTACATAATCTTGTAAGGATACTTACGCAGGAATAGATGTGTCAAGTGATGGTGGGCGCGACGCAACATCACTAGAGGATGACTCCACACTAAACACAACCGGGCGCTTCTTCCGAGAGGTGGCAGCGCCATCGCCACTGCGCTTCCTTTTGCGCTCCAATCCTTGACTTTCTTCTTCCTCTTCCACTTCCTCCACATGCTCCGCCGCTACGGCGCAGGTTGCACTGGAGATGAAGGGACTGTAGAACTGGGCACACTCTGTAAAGGTGTTGCTTGTAGCGCAACGGATGAACTTTCCCCCGCCTCGCCTAGGTCCAACACTAGGGTACGCCCTGCCGCCGCAACAAGCACGAGCTCTTATCCCTCTTTCAGTGGCCGTGTTCCCACCTCTACTTCGATAGGCTTTGTCAGTTGCACAACGCTGAACAGGTCCATCTCTGCGCAACAACAAAGCAATACAAACAGTTCACGACAAGTACGAAGAACAAACAGTGAAAAACTTACAGTAATGTAACTCAACGGGGTACGAAAGCATGAGCACCCACCCTGACCATCGGCGCCTAAGAAGATAGGAACTTCTTCTGAACTGCCAAAATAGTTGCGGCTCAGGCCAATATGCACCAAGAACTCCTCGGGGTAGGAGCTAATAGGGATGCGGTTCGCATTTATTGTTTCCGCATCCTCCGCATTATATGATCCAGGGAGGGGGCGCTCATCCTTTGGCAGTGTCCCCTTAGAGTAAAAATCAAAATGGGACGGAAAGCATGCGTCGTCAATCCAGAAAAAGGTTTCCCTCCAATTTCTGAGCGCGTCTAACTTTTTCGTATAACATTGGAGTGACCCAGGGCGCTTTGCGAAGGAAACCCACCCGTTTGACCACGTGATGTGGTAAAACGCGCGGAACAGGTGGATTGTGGGGTTAATGGCCAATAAGTGGCAGTTCACCTCGAAATTAATTAGTTTTGCCGCACCTATACAGTGCAGCTGGGACAAGTGTATGCGGTAATAATTCAATACATCACTTAAGAATAACGATAGGGGTATGCGCTGATTTGCGAATTCAAAGAATCGCGTGTATACCCCAATCTTCCCATCGGGGAAATCCGCTATCGACGCATTCGCAGCCGGAACATTCGGATGTACTGCGCTGGGAATATAATAATCAGACGCAAACTGTCGAAGCTCCTCCTCCGTTATGTCTGACGTAAAATCCGCTAATTCCTTAACCATGGTATTGTTTCTAATAAAAAACAAAGGATCAGGCGCAGTTACCTAGGGGATATTTCGGTATGAAGGCTTGGAAGTGTTTGAAGCTATGATAATGGCGGATAGCGTTTTTTTTTACTGTGTGTAGAAATGGTGAAAATGAAGTGAAGGGATTATATAACCTTCCTCCTCCACGCGATGATCGACACGTGGACCCCACCAACCCTAAATATGTGGTTGGGATTGTTTGATGGGACACGGGTACAGTAACCTTTCCCCCGATTTACGAGGTGCCCGTTTTCTTTATTACGGCTGGATACAATGTATCAAGAGGATATTTCTTTAGCTTCTTTGCTACGCTTTGTTTATTTTTCATGGACTACGATAATTAGTCTAGCATCCGTAGTTACGCACTGCGCATACTAGACTGGGGGGACATGATGACGTATAGTCTATATCCGGGTCACGGACCCGACTAAAGTCCAATACTAACTTGGCCCGGTACGAACTGGGCTAAGCCGACTAGACGTTTGGGCTCATGAAGGCCCAAACCCGAATCTATTGATGGAATAGATATCCTATATCTTCTAAATAGGAAGATAATCATCCCCAACCGACTAAGGCGGGATACGCCGAAGGTTGAGGAACACGGAACCAACAAGGATTCCGTGCGTATATAAAGGGAATCACATCCCTCGTTTAAGGTACGATCTCAGAACCCTAATTCTCCTTAAACCCTAAACCGATTACTTACTCTCACGCCGGAGGATAATCGTGGGAAACAATCCCACGGTAAGCCTAACGGTGTCTTTTGTCTCTTAGTGCGCAGGTCTCAAGCAATAATTCTCAATTGGTACGAGAGCCGGAGCTTCAAACAAGGAACGCCCAACTTTTGTATCAACAGAGTCCGCGCCCGCTTGAAGTGGTGCCCTATCTCGATACAAGGTCGTATCAGTATATTTGTCGATCATCATTTTGTATGTTATGCCATGCATCTAAGTTTAAATCGGACAATCTGAAACAGTTAAATGTCTTTAACATGATCAATGTAAGCTCTTAATTTGTGATAACTAATACTCCGTACTTTTTAAATAACATTTTTCCTTTCCTATTTTTTCAATCATGGCGAGGAGACTGTGTTCTGGTTGAAAAAATAATACTAGTTTTTTGTTTATTTAACATTGTAATCGGCGTGAGTAGTAGTATGTAGCTCATTTGGTGGAACGCTAGATCACAAGGGAAAATATATATGTTTCTGTGGTGGATAGAGCCATGCAGGTAATATTTAATGATTACAAACAGCATTTGAAGTGTATGCATGATACTACAAATGATGCATAGCGCATACGGTTTTTATATTAATTTATACGAAACGTGTTGTGTATGTTGACTTGAAGTCTCCTCAACTGTGGGACTCACTCCCTGGAAAAACAGGTTAACGGAAAATGACTTTTAAGTGAATAGCAAATGCGAAGATGATGACCCCTACCCCAACCCCAACCCCAACATTGACTTGTAAAGTCTCTCCCTATTTTCTAAATACTACTTTCCACAATTACACGTTAAAAACCTTATAGCTAAGTTAACATACAAATGCATGCATTTTTAACTAATATTTGGCATCTAAAATTTCTATATTTTGTAAATTTTTAGAACTAAACAAAAATTGATCCTCATTCTTAGGTTTTCTTAACTTTGTATCTTAAACTTGAATTGCCACTCGGTCCAAGAACCTCAGGGTGCCACCGAAGTTAATGGAAAAGAAAATGAATTTATTGAAATCGAGCAACAAGAGCTTATAACTCTTTGAAGGTACATGGATGACAATCCCGGGCGAAAGCCAAACTTCGGATGGACATGACTTTCAACCACCGGAAGTTATGGAACAGTTTGCCAGGGAGTACAGTTTGGGCAAATTAAGCATTTTTAATTTCCTACAATTTGCGGCTTCCTTTTTTCATCTAATATGAAAAGCGTGCCAATTATTTAGCTAGTTACGTACGGAGTATTTATAGGTGATGCTAAATTTCAACTTTTTTAGGTTTTGCTTATCCCAACCACTTAAAATTCATGTTTTTGGCCATACCTGTACCTGCCCAAAAGTTTTAACTGATTCGTATGAAGTAATTTCACGAAGCATACATTGATATAAGGAATTTTTTTCGCAACACATGTGTTCTTGCATTGTCGGTTCTACAAGTCTGTTTGTTCGATCATCAGGTTTTATGCATGAGTTCCCTTAAATCACCGTATAAAGGAAAACAAACCAGTATCCTCACACACATTCTTGACATCATGAAGGTCCTATACTTAGATTCATAAGATTTTGAAATTTTACTAGATGCAAGTCCAATGAAAGTTTACTTATCTTGTGCCATCTACAAACACTTTAACTTACTTTAAGATGCTGAAATTTGAGGTTCTTGGTAAATTTTGCTACCATGAGCAAAATATTGTATATATTGGGTAATAAACGGAAAACTGTACATGTAATTAAAGTCCTTTAACGGTAACAAAAATTTGCATTAGTTATTTTCTTTGATGTTTTCTAGTATTTATGTTTATTTGATAACTTCAGATGGTAGAGATCAAGATCAAAGTCGTAAACCATTTCTACGTCATTTCTTTTAGGAGAAGTGTGTGCAGACACAATAAACTGTTTCCGTAAAAGAAAGTCGTGCAATTGTTCTATTTACTGTACAATGATATAAGCACTGCCATTTTGGTATATAGAGAAACTTAGACTGTGTATATTGTTTCATCTAGAGTTTAGAAAATGATAACAAATATCTCATCTAGTTTACATAATTAAAGATCTACAAAAAAATCAACTTAAATATGAATCGTATGATATATAGGAGTTGTTGTCCCTATTCAATCAAAACAAACTGCACCCCTTTCGATTCGTTAAATTAAACCAACATCCAGGCTTAAATGTCTCTTCTGCGTACCTACATACACAACGAGCCAACAACTAAGTGTCAAGAAAATAATGCAGTAACATCACCGGGTAGACTTAAAAGTACAAACATACCAAGTGAAAATTTTTACAATTCACATCGTATAAACTATTAAGTTTTTTTCAATCATGATTTGAGGACAGAAATTATCAAGAAGTGAATACAAAGGTTCCAATGGATCTTGTAGTCCAAAATGTGCTATTAATTTATATCGAGCTATGCTACCAACGCAAATGACTGCGACTCTTTGCGGGGTTAAAACAAGACTTTAAATGGTGAATGATTCGATTTACATGAATCTCGTGAACTACTTTGCGTAAAATACTAAATATTATGGTTCATGTTTGAAAAAAAAAAACACTTTCTCTTATCAACCATTTTTTCTGCCAAACTTAATGATGATATATCTACTACTAATTGTAATGGCTGTCATAGAATTGTTCCAAAATAAAAAAGAAAGAATATATACCTGTTTTGGGGGACACTAGCATAACAACACCTATTATTGTTTCGTGATCTACTATTGAGGTTACTTTTGTTATCAACAAAAAACCAAGTCTTCCATTGTTTCGTATCACCAAGACGTTTCTTCGAATCATTCACTGAAGTGCTCCGACAAACCTTTTGTTTTTTCAAGCCCAAAGAACTCGGGACAAACATCTTAAGAAGAAAAACACCCGTATCAAGGCTTACACTTCTTGAAATCGGACCCTTTTTCTCACCTTTTTTATTCCCCTTAATTTCGGGCTTTGTATCCTTTGTGACGATATCTTTCAACGACAACTCATAACATGATTCTGGCAAGTCGTCAAGCATGTCCATGAACTCATTCCTTGCTTGTGCCATTTTTGTCGTGGCAGGTGATCGACACGTGCCATTAGAACGAACATTATTACACCAAAGGGGTGGTGAATCAATATCACCTTGTTTTCTTTGATTCATCTCTTTTGGGATTTCACAAAATGTGAAATCGGATTGTTTTGTGAGTGGATGGAGTTTTGGTTGATAGGACATGTTATAGTTACCATTCACTTCATCAAAGGAAAGCATGGTTTTTTTTTATTTGAGTTTATGCTTATAGCTAGTGGAAGAAATTTCAAATTCTGTAGCACAACTTAGGTTATAAATATTATAAAATTAAAAAAATATAAAATATCATAACTTTGAAAAATCAAAATTATACGTGGAATTTAAACTTAACCCACAAGACACTCTATCATGAGTAGACTATGGACCCAAGTCTTTTCCTTTTTGAAAGTGAAGTTTGCCGTCTAAGATGGGAGTGAAGACAATAAGAAGACGTGAATCATTTTCTTTCCATTTGGCAAAATTAGTTACAAAAAAGGTTACCAACTTTTCTTAACTATATTTGTAGTTTTGTACAATTTGATTAAAATAAATAACTTGATATATTTGTACTATTGTGAAATGACATAGCTTACTAGTGATTTACTATTTGTTCTTCATTTGCAAAGTATAAGACTCTTATTTATATATGGTAGTAATATTTTCTCTTGTTTCGTTTTATTGGACTTTTGACCATATAAACTAAAGAAAAATGATTCTCAATGCTAAAATTCATGCTTACTTGTGTACCTAAATGAATTAAGTAAGTATTTAAACATGTGTTCAACTCTAAACAATAATCTTTATCATTCCAAACCAAATCAAATCCTTGTTAATGCTTAAGTTGCACATTAGCGGATAACATCCAAATTTTGAACCACATACGTACTTATTTTCTACTAATACCAAGTTTTATCTTCTTCATTCGAATTTTTTTCTTTCTTAAAGGCAATACTAAGGCTGTGTTTGTTTTTTTTTTTTTTTTCGCCTCTTAATGCGTCTGAACGGGCAAAATGTCTGAATCGGTCAGACATTTTGCCGTTCAGACCGTTTGTTTTTTTTTTCCGTTCAGACGTCTGAACGACGTCTGAACGGAAAAAATGTCTGAATCTGTCAAGACCTGAGAGGGGTGTCTTAACGCGTCTGAATGCTTCTTGTAGACAAAAAAAAAAAAAAAAAAAAAAAAAAAAAAAAAAAAAAATCCCGTTCAAACATGCGTTTTTTTTCTTCGTTCAGATGCGTTCAGATTCAGACATTTACGCATCAGATTCAGATTCAGACGTGCGATTCAGATTCAGATTCAGACCCTCTTAAAAAACAAACACCACCTAAGACTGAGATGACAATTATAAATACTTTTAATATTTTAGCATGTCTTG
Source organism: Chrysanthemum seticuspe (assembly GCA_019973895.1). Taxonomy (NCBI): domain Eukaryota; kingdom Viridiplantae; phylum Streptophyta; class Magnoliopsida; order Asterales; family Asteraceae; genus Chrysanthemum; species Chrysanthemum seticuspe. Next base: position 25,566,639 of record BPTQ01000004.1, on the reverse strand, counting down.
ATCAACTCCAATTTCCAAACACTCTCATATTTGATATTTCAATGACGTTAAGGTCAGCTATTAGGCCCATTACCCAAACATCCAAGAACCTTGAAGTCCAAAACAATTTGTTAACGGCTTAACGCTCGATATTTAAAGAGTAAATTGCAAAACTCATCCTCGTGATTTGCCCAAATTACATGTTTCATCCATTTAGTTCGAAAAGTACAAGTGCCGTCCTTGTAAGGAAACCTTGGTCCGATTTCATCTTTTGCCAAAATAAAATGACTAGATTATCCTCATCTTCTTCCTACTTTAATTTCCTTTTGAAACTTTTCTTTTAAATAAAAAATTCAAAAACATATGAAGATCTTAAACTCTTTTTGAGATTTTTAACAAAAAGATTAAAAAAAAAAATGTACTTCCTCCGTCCTATATTTATAGTCCACATTTCTTTTTCGGATTGTCCCAAATTAATTATCCACTTTCAAAAATAGATAAAGAATATTTATCAAGTTTACTATATTAACCTTACTTAAGGTTATTATTACAAACTTTAAAGAAGTTATAAATTAATTGGTTAAGGGTAAACGGTTTTTTGTACAAAAAGTAAGAATGAAAAGGCTGTAATGATGATGTTTACAAAAAATGTTGTATATAATGAATAATGTTAAAAAAAACTATATTTACATGTAATATTCTTCATTAAAAAAAAAGAAAAAAAAAAGATAATAGTCATAGTTGAATAAAAAAAACCCGTCACGCTTAGCCTTAACGCACTTTTCCCCGCAACATCTCACATCACGCCTAGAATCAACGGCTTAGTTTATTTTGTAACGTGAAAATCACACCTCACGTCTTAGCGCCAAGCCATGACGCTTTTTAAAAGCATGTTTAAAACACCTTTTATTAACAAATCCCACCTCAATTGATCTCTTTGATTGAGATCTTACATGTTCTATCTTAAATCTTAAATTCTTCAATACCCAATTTCCCTTCATCTACAAACCATACATTCATTCACATATATAACTTTAAATCCTTACAACATTATTCAAAAACTCCAGTTAACTTAAAACACATACCATAGAACAATACACACACACATACAAGCACATATCCGACAAACAGTTTTAAACCCAGCCACTAGAAGACTCAAAGCCACAGCAGCCGGGGCATTTTATATTTGTAGATCTATTGTGATTTCTGGCGGCGGGCTAAGGATGACGTGTGCAGTTGTCTTCAAACATTAGAAAAACCGAATCGGCAAACAAATGAGAGATAGTATGTGAATTTTTTTATAAAGCTAACTCAAAATCAAGACTCTGAGTTTGACACAAATGAAGACGACGTTTGAGTGCAAAAAGTTCATTTGACAGACTCTCATTTTCAACTTTTAAAATTTCAATTTGTTTGACATTATTATTTTTCTCATTAGATGTTTGAGTATCCTTGGTTGTTGCAGCAATTATATTTTCACAAGAAGAATCAGCAGTGTAATATAACACGATAGATATAATATCAGCACAAAGAACATCTTCCAAGAGTCGATCGACATCATTTCTGAGTATTTTATTTTTCCTTTTTGTGTTAGAAATCGATGTTTGAGTTGCATTGAAAGTTTTTATCATTGATTTTACTTCATTTTGAAGTTCCCGTTCCTAATGTGTTGCACATAGACGCAAATGTTGAACATGAGGTAAAAATTGTATTTGAAAAATATTTTTATGTTCTTTTGCGTAAGCTGATTGAAAAGTTGCAGCTTTTATCTCAGAATTACGTTCAATTTCTTCTTTTAAAGACTGAACGTCTTCCATAAATGTATCAAAATATTCAAGACATCATTTTGATAATGGTCTAATTTCACCCGAAGACGGTAAAGGGCCATTTATTTGTGCAACTGGTTTAACGGGACCAACGTCAGAAGAAGATTCACAAATTTGTGTGATAACCTAAGGTGTTTCAGTTTTCTCTCGCTGAGGAGTAAAAGAGTCCATAATATGAGGCAATTTTTAATAATCAAATGGTTTATTATATTTTACATTTCTCATTTTTAATCGAATATCTTCTTCCTATTCTTGTTCTTCCTCACAATTATATATAACAACGCGCACAACAAAATTATCAAAAAGATGTGCTGTACTATACAACTTTGGATTTTCCTTGAGTGCTTTGTGTAAAAAACATGGTTTATTGTCAGAAAGATCATGCCCATATCCTTCGGGATTTGGCTTTAAGGTAAACTTTTGTATTGTTGTGACAGATTCTCACGTTTTGAAAACAATATTTTGAAACTCTTTTAATTTACTCTCTTTTAATTACCTTCCATTATCATAACTTTGATACTTTCGGGGAACATTGGGGATACTGTTCAGTTTAAGTGTAGGGAGTGAGAATAAAACGAGAACTTTGAAATTATGCTTATCCTTGATTATTTGTCTTGTCTTATTTCATTTGTGTAATAAACCATGAGAGATACTTGTTAGGGCAATTTTAGCGCCAAATTTAAGATTTTTCATGACATGTACGGGTGTGTCTTTAGTCTTAATAAAGCGTCTCATGGATAGGAGTTATATGACTAGCACAAAAAATCCTTTACCACTCAAATTCCACACCAAAAAAGTGAGGTTCCCCCTAGATCTATAGGAATTAAAGCATTCACCTTTAATGCTTCGAGAGTGTACCGGTAGTATAATAGATTCTAGAACTTGTTCTGTGATGCATCACGAGATCGCTAGTGGGACTAGACTTGTATAGTTAGGAATAACTAAATGATAAGAGGCATTAGGATAACCCTCATTTGATACCCGTATTATAATTACTTCTTCCACATCAGTTAAGTAATTCCCCCACACCCTTGCAATGTACTCATCTTTAGTACACGATACCCCTAGTTAACCCCTCAGAGCCTATCATTTTCGCGGTTCTCGTGATGTTTCGGTTTTCCAGAATATCAATGAAGAGCATTGTTCACAATCTACCCCCAAATGTACACCAAAATCGCCTTAGCCTACCTTGTATGCACTCACTTTTAGTGCATTATTGTTATCATACTAAACCCTTAGTTCAATTATCTAGTTACTTGCATGGTTGCTAAGTCGAGTCATATCTTTTGTATACAGTTTTGGGATGATTAGGACTCATGGGTAAAGTAAATTTTTATGGAGTGACGGGAAAGAACGTTAAATTCAAATTGCCTTTATTTACGTAATTAAACACTCCAAGTGTTTTGATCTTTTCGATTCGGGTCAAATTAATGTTAGAGTAATAAAAACTCAAGTGTAGGGATGCTTCTATAAATCCCTTATATTTTGATGTTATCGTAGAGGATGGTAGAGTAAAAGTGTATGCAAAAAAAAAAATAATAATAAAAAAAAAACAAGCTACCATCCTACATCTACCTTTATGTTTATGTTTTTCAATTAATGTTTGTTTGTTTCAAATTATCTAGAGTTTAGTGAGTCGAGTCTTGGCTTAGCAACGCCATTCTTTTCATGCTTGTAACAAAAGATTTTTGACTTGCCACCACTAAATCGCCTATCCAACCAAACCCTTTGTTTCTCTACCGTAAGCCTAACGTTACAACCCTTTAAAAGACCTCTTAGATAGTTGTTCCTAGGTGCTTACACCAAATCGGTGAAGGTTTGATCTAGTCTCAAGCCTATGGTAATCTATGTATTATGACCGGTTAATGAGTGTTTATCTTCCATTTCCATTTGCTATATTTCATATACACCCGAGAGATGAGAGTATCCAAACACCACTTGTGAGGTGCTAGTATATATTTTCCGTGCTTCTTATGACTATTGCGGGGATTATACTTGTTGTGAATTATGTTAAATCATTGCTTTATGCCCCCTAACTTATAAATTGAATTGGCCAAATGCACATTTGCTTGAGGACAAGCAAATACCAAGTGTAGGGATATTTGATAAGGATTTAAAACGTACACTTTTAAGGGGTCCTTTAAGCCCTTAATCGCCCACTTTTATATCCGTCACTGCTTAATTTCGTTCCTTTTCACTTTTTAGGTCTCTTGGAAGCAAAATGCTGGAATGATGCATTTTTGGACGAAAAGGAGTGAATATGTGAAGAAAATGGCTAAGTCAAGATCAAGACACTCAAGCTGCTGGAATTACACCTAACGACGTCCCAAATAGAGGGCGACACCGTCCCTCTTTATGTAATTGAATTTGTGACTCAGAAGCGATTTTGCTATTTTACACCTGACAGCGTCAGGCTTTGAAGAGTAAGGGCGTCACGAAGACTTTTCATCCCAGATGACCTAGATCCAGATTCTGACAACGTCACTGCTGAAGACTGACGGCGTCACAACCACAACGTGACGCCGTCCCAATGATGACTTGGCCAAGATGAAACCCTAATGACGACGATCTAACGGCGTCCCAATTATAAGGTGACGCCGTCGCAGTTGTAAAACTATATATAGAAATCGAATTTTAATAATTTTAAGAGGTAGACTTGTGGAGTAAAAACCTAAAACGATCGTAGTCCGGTTTGGACAGTATTTTAGGGTTCTCATACCCTATTTTACATCGAGATAAGCAATTTACTTCATTGATTTCATTATGTCTTCGATTGAATGTGTGTATGCTTGCATGTTTAACATGTCCGGCTAATTTACTTGTGTGATTGCTTAGATCTATGAAACCTAGTTATTAATTATTGATTGGTTGTCTCTTATCTTAAATGTAATTGCCTTAGGAGTGCATTAGGCCATCATTGTATTTTTAATGCTTGAGTAATCTTTGTGAACCTTAGTTTATAACTCTCTTAGTGGAATTGTAGGCTAAACATCCAAAGATAACCTTAGTGTTAAGTTTATGAATCCTAGAGATTTCGTAGTCGATAACCTTAAGGTAGTATCAAAGAGTTAGGGATAAAAGCATACCCAACGACCTTATAAAACACAACGCGTTAAGAATAAGGATATGACAATTCAACCACCAATAAAAGATAACTAGGGAGTAATAGTATCTAGGTAGACACATCTTTAATCATCATACGAGCACACTTCAAAAAGACATAGAGTACCCCTTAGTTTAGATAGTTAGATAAGTAGAGTAATCAGTAGAAGTACCAACCCCCAAATCCAAACCCTGAGATTTTACCCTTAGCTTTCTAAAAAATATAAAAAGATAAAAAATAATCTTCCTCAACCTCAACCTTAGCGTAGTAACTTCTCACTAGCATTCCTATTCCCCTAGAAAACGATATTAATACCCGAGGCTTACCCAATACTACACTACAACGATTAGGTTCACTGCCTAGGGTGTTGAAAAACTAGCTCGACGAAAAGGAAGTTTCCTTTGACCCCGAACACGCCTTGTACGCGCATCACTTTTTCTTTTAAATTTGAGTTGATTTCACTGCATTTTTCAACTTGGGATTGGGTGGTCATAAGCAAGGTCATGAGCTTTGGATCTAGATCAGACGAAGTTTCAGTTTGTTCAACTTGATCATCAATATATTCATCAATTTGATCATCAAATATAACAACAGGGTTAATTTTATCATCATCTTGAGGAGATATTGGCGACTCATGTTGAACATCTTGCTCCTTGTCGATTGCAGATGCAGATGGATATACCAGATTATGTATGAGACATATATTTGGATCAGGTACTTGAGACCAGCAATCAGTATCATAAAATGGGTATGTGTCAGTCATATGGAGTTCCTGCATGTTTGCCATTAACATCACAACTGCATTAGCTTCTAAGTCCTCCATGTCATCATCAGATTCAGAATTAGCCATGAAGCTATGTTCTTTGTCAGTGAGAGTGCCACTAGCTTCATCTTGAGTGCTAGGAGTAATGCTTGCTTGTGATAGTCACTTCCACTGGTTCGTGGTTTCGGACATGCATTAGCCAGATGACCCTTGTTATTACAATTGTAGCATCGAAAAACCATATTCCCAGTCTGTGTATTTCCATTTTCAACAATTTCAACCCTTCTCTGCGGAGCACCTGCATCATTCCGATTACCACTAGTAGCATTAACCACTTTCCCACTTCCTCAATTTCCCGCATAACCACCAATTCCCATCGGACGTCCATAATTTTAATTTTGTACTTCAACCCTTCCATTTTGGATAACATCTTGATTCCTTATGTTTGAAGAATTACGAAGACGATTGTTGGGTTTGTTTGCAAATTTACCGAAGGCATGGGCAATGGGAGCAAATCCTTGATTCAATGTGTTGAATGCTTCTTCTTCTTCATTCGGAGTTTCAATATATAGTGTTGAATCTGAGTTGTTATATAGAACTAGTTTAGTGTCACTTGAGTGTGGTAGAGAATCATATGGAGTGATTTGGGGTGACAGTAGTTGTTGAGGATAATAAAGTGATGTTGTTGTTGGAGAAATGCATGATTGAACTGTGGAAATTGAGCAGAGTAAGATTGAGCCATCAGTGCGAGTGAATTCGGAGGTGTAGAAGGCTGATACATTCCACGGAGAGCTCGATCTTTGTAGAAGGCTGAGGGTATTGTTGTTGTTGAAGATACTGCTGTTGCTGAGGATATTGCTGAGGAAAGTAGTTGAAATAAGGTGGTTGAGACATTGTTCAATCTTGTGTATATGATGGATCTTTTTAGATAATTGAAACGTGTATTATTTGAAAGCTGGTCCTTCGTCGTAAAGTATTCCTTAGTCGTAAACTAGTTCTTACTCGTAAAACAATCCTTACATGTAAACTGGTGCTTACTCGTAAACTATATTACTCGTAAGATGTGGCTTACTCGTAAACTTACCTGTAAGATTAGGTCTTAGTTGTAAAGTGTCCTTACTCGTAAGATTGTGGCTTACTCGTAAAGGTCCTTACGCGTAAGATGTAATTGATAACGCTCAGATTGTGCATGTTTCTTGTAGCGTTATGTGTGCTTATATATATGTTATTTGGTTATATTTGCGTGATTATAGTGCTTAAACGCATCAAAAGATGTTTGTCTAGTGTTTATAACCAAGTGCAGGGAAACGGAAGGAAAATAAAGAAATGTTCAGCAAATAGAAGATTCCCGTTTCAGTGAAGCCTAAATCAGTATCTCAAGGACTTTTGAAGACCATAGTGATTGAAGAACCAAGTTCTGCAAGATAAAGAAAAGAAAAGATCAAGTTTCCGTAACTCAGGAAATCCAACCGGATCGGTTGGAATATGACCAGAAACGCCAAATGCCATCACCAACCGTTCGGTCGCCACCCGCAACCGGAACGGTTGGCCCTTTTGTAGAAGACCAACCGGATCGGTTGGTCATATAACCGATCCGGTTGGAGAAGCTGCATCTGCCAAATCTTCATCACTAAGTTTCCCCTTTGCATCCAAACGATTCTAGGTCCTTCTCTTGGTGTATTCTAGTCCCTTCCTTACTCCTTGGAGGCCAAGTTCAGCAATTAATACCCTAGGCTTTGGAATTAGTATAAATAGAGGCCATTTGTGAGCATATGAGACACACACTTCCAATACAAATCTCTCTACTCATCAAACAAAGCTTTAAGCTCTCAAATTCGTCCTTAGAAGTCCAGGGAAGTTTGGAGTTCCAGAAGTTCCACATTTGGAGGCCAAATCACCAAGAAGTCTACCCCAATACTTTGGGAATCATTACTTCACCATTTGTAATCTTATTCCAAGCATTGTAAGACTTTTAATCATGTTTTCTAATGTTCAAAGTTCTGAGTTTATGTTCATGTTTGCTATGAGTGGTTAGTTTCTTTATACACTTGCTAAAATGATGTTGATTATCATATGATTAGTCAGTGATTGTGTTAACATGTTTTAATTCAATTTCAAGTTGATTCTAAGATCCAATTGTGCTAAAGTTTCGTAGTGACATTTGTTAATCAAGTTTGACTAGTTGATAGTAATCGTAGAGGTCGAAAGAACTTATTGTTATTCAACTAGTCATAATCATTTTGTCTATGGATGATTGTTTTTACCCATTATTCTTGATTATACAAAGGAACTAAGGTGTGGTTGTAATAGAAACGCTTTTTTATTATCAAATTGGATTGGTTGGAAACATCTAAAAGGTCGTAAGATTAGTTGTTGAGAATCAATTGTAGCCTTTTGTCTATGATCGGTTACCTTTTGTATTGACCATTTCTTAAGCAATTTGATGAAACAAGTGGATGTTTTTGTGTTTAAGTTTATGTATGTAGACTTATGAAACTTGAATTGTTCTTGAATTGATTGGTTAAACGTAATGCTTGTTTTTATGAACTAAAATCTTGACGAAGGTTTAACTTGTAAGAACAATAGATTAGTCTTCCAACTAATTATCATAACCAACATGTTAAGAGGTTAACACAATCACATTAATCTATGATATGAAACTAGTTTAAGCAAGTGTAGTTTTTAATCATCTGAATTTCATTATATCTGTTTGCTTTGTTATATGTTTTGGATAGACTCCGTTGATTCAAACTTGTGTCAAGATTCACTCAAATCCCTGCGAACGATCCCGACTTACCTTCATAATCTTGCTATAACGGACGAGTATACTTTCTCGTATGTGTTATTGGTAATATTGGTAATTCACCTTTTATAAATTTAAAACTTGTACACGCGTAGCACATCAAGTTTTTGGCGCCGCTGCCGGGGATTTGATTGTGTTTCAGCGAGTTTTTGAATTCCCCTCAGTCGATTCAACCAAAAATTTTCTCTCAGAAACCTCAACCGGATCCGGTTGTCCTTCAACCGAATCGGTTACGATTTTACCCATAACCCAACTGGTCTAACCGATCGGTCGCAACCCGCAACCGATCCGGTTACCCAATCTGACCCAGAAAAACTGTTTTCGTTGTTTGTCCGTGTGTTTAGATATTGCCTGGATTCTCTAGGACATTGTATGAACACTCGAGCAGCGGGAATAGAACCAATTACACCTCTTACCAACCCCAAACGTTTGATTCGAAGAAGAAGAAGAACACTTTTCATACCATTGGAAAATTGTGTACCAAGAGTACCAAACCCACCATTTGATAACCTCGTAGAAGCCAAAGTTGTTTACAACCCTTTCACCAATTTACCTTTTCCCATGGCGGACGATCAACCCATGTGGGGAACCAACCGAGCCGTAGCACCAACCCCCGAAAGTGCTATTGTTGCTGTCAATCTTGGTGACAACTTCACCGTGAAGGGACATCACCTTTCTATGATTAAAGACCGTCAATTCGATGGCCGTGCGCGGGCCGATCCGCACAAGCACATTGTCGAATTCATCGAAATTTGCGGCATGTTCCGTTATGGCGACACCGATGTCAATGCCATCAAACTCAAACTTTTCCCATCATCACTCGCCGGAGATGCTAAAGTATGGTACAATGACTTAACCCCAGGAATCATCAATACTTGGGAGGAGATAAGGCAAGCTTTTGTAAGCCGATTCTTTCCACCTGCCATGTTTGATCGATTAATGGGAGAAATTCGTGCTTTCACCCAAAACTCAAACGAATCACTTGTCGAAGCTTGGCTTCGAATGAAGGATTTGCTTCGTAGTTGTCATGGACATGGACTATCCAAAGGAACCATTATCCAAATCTTTTACCATGGACTAGATGAAATCTCTCAAGGCATCGTTGATGCTGGAGGAATTTTTCTCTATAAGACTCCCAACGATGCACATCAATTGCTCGAAGATCGAGTACTTCTTAAACTTGATTGGTCCAAAGATTCCAAAACTAAACCTCTCCAAAAAACTGTTGCTTTTGTCGAAAACACCGACACCTCAAAACTCATGGAGAAAATGGAAGCATTAACCTCAAAAATCGACTCGCAATACAAAGATATCAAAGACGAAATGAAGGAAATGCGATACGGATGCAACAATTGTGGAGGAAATCATCCATCGTCCGAGTGCGACGAAAAGCCTATCGGTGGACCAAAGGAAGGAGAAGCGAGTTACGCTCAAGGAGGATATCGTAGTAATTATTACTGTCGAAATTCTTTTTTCCAAAATTTGTTTTCCGAATTTTTTTTTAAAATTTTTTTCGGGATTTTTTTGTCGTAAAATTTTCTTTCGTCCCATTTTATATGTTTTCGTTCGTTTTTTTTTCGAAAAACTTTTTTTCTAATTTTCTTTGCGCATGTGAAGTATTTTTTCTGTCACATGTGAAATTTTTTTCAGAATTTTTTTTTTGTCACAAGTAAATTTTTTATCGGAAAACTTTGTTTTTTTTTTGTTACTAAAAAATAATCTAAAAGAAAAGTATTTCGGAAAAAAAGTTTTCGACAATGAAATTCCGATATGAAAAAGAATTTCAAAAAAAATTTGGAAAAAAAAATCGGTAAAAAACGAAAAAAATAAAAATTTCGGAAAATAAAAATCGAAAAAAAGGTGTGACGTTTTCGTCCGTTTTTGCACGTTTTCGTTCGTTTTTTCACGTTTTCGTTCGTTTTTTCACATTTTCGTCAGTTTTTGCACGTCTTCGTCCGTTTTTTCACGTCTTCGTCAGTTTTTCCACGTTTTCGTCCTTTTTTGCACGTTTCCGTCCGTTTTTTCACGTTTTCGTCCGTTTTTTCACGTTTCCGTCTGTTTTTTCACGTTTTCGTTTTTTTTTTTCACGTTTTCGTCAGTTTTTGCACGTTTTCGTCTGTTTTTTCACGTTTTCGTCAGTTTTTGCACGTTTTCGTCAGTTTTTTCACATTTTCATCCATTTTTGCTCGTTTTCGTCAGTTTTTGTATGTTTTCATTTGTTATTGCACGTTTTCGTCCGTTTTTTCACGTTTTCGTTTTTTTGCACGTTTTTGTTCAGTTTTGCACGTTTTCGTCCGTTTTTGCACGTTTTCGTCTGTTTTTCACATTTTTACACGTTTTCTCCTGTTTTTGCACGTTTTCGTTTGTTTTTGCATGTTTTGTTCCGTTTTGCACGTTTTCGTTCATTTTTGCTCGTTTTCATCCGTTTTTGCATGTTTCAATATGTTTTTGCATGTTTTTCTTCGTTTTTTCTCGTTTTCGTCTGTTTTCGCACGTTTTTGTTCATTTTTGATCTGTTTTTACGTATTTCATCCGTTTTTACACGTTTTCATCTGTTTTTGCACGTTTTCGTTTATTTTGTACGTTTTTGTTTTCTTTTTCACATTTTCGTGTATGTGAAAAACAAAGAAAAACGTGCAATAACAAATGAAAACATACAAAAACTGACGAAAACGTGAAAAAACGGACGAAAACGTGCAAAATCTGACGAAAACGTGAAAAAACGGACGAAAACGTGCAAAAATTGACAAAAACGTGAAAAAACGGATGAAAACGTGCAAAAACTGACGAAAACGTGAAAAAACGAATGAAAACCTGAAAAAACGAACGAAAACGTGAAAAAAGGGACGGAAACATGAAAAAACAGACGAAAACGTGGAAAAACGGACGGAAACGTGAAAAAACGGACGAAAACGTGAAAAAACTGACGAAGACGTGAAAAAACGGACGAAGACCTGAAAAAACGGACGAAGACGTGCAAAAACTGACGAAAACGTGAAAAAACGAACGAAAACGTGAAAAAACGCACGAAAACGTGCAAAAACGGACGAAAACGTGAAAAATGGACGGAAACGTGAAAAAACGGACGGAAACGTGAAAAAACGGATGAAAACGTGCAAAAACGCTAACGAGCATTAGAAATGGACGGCACATGTAACGCACATGTTGGAGTTAACGAAGAAAGCTAACGACCGTTAGAGATAGGGACTGATGGTGTTACCAAACTTCATTATAAGGACTTATGGCCCAAAAATAAAAACGAAGGGACTTGCACTGTTATTTTGGGCAAACCATAGGGACGAACGGTGTAATTTACTCTTTATGTAATTTGGAGGGGTAAAATTGACATACAACTCACATAAAGACAAAAATGTCAACATTAGTACTTACAAGAGTATTTTTTTTAGTTCACTACTTAAATAAAAAAGTATTTTTGAACAAGTATATCTATATATATATATATATACTAGAAGGGTACCCGCGCAATGCGGCGGCGGGTATCCGGTGACTTTTTGTGGCGAATAAATGTTTTTCATTTTAAACTTTCTTTATTTAGCATGTCTCAAATACTTGATAATGTAGTAGATATATGTTTTTCACAGTAGAATGTCTAAATTATTAATAATATAATAATTATCACTTTTATTTTTAAAATTTTAGCATTAAAATATATCATTATTGGAGGGGGTTACTATATGGTTTAAATGAGACTTAAATTTTCATATTTTACATTAATTTTTTAATTTTCCTTTTTTAGTAATGTTTTTGGTCTTAAAATTTTAAGACTTCCTTTTCTAGAAAGTCTATAATCCTTTATAATGTAGTATATATATATATATATATATATATATATATATATATATATATATATATATATATATATATATATATATATATACATATATATATTTTGAAAGGCAGGAATATATAAAATCAAAGCAAGACGCTAAGCAAACCAATTACAAGATGTCAGAAATGGCTTTACATGGGGTAGATAGCCAATCCAACCAGTTGATGGGGGATTTATGAGATCTATTCGAGATCCAAACAAAAGAGAGGTGTTTTACATCATTGAGAATAAGACTTCTATTTGGCTTTAAAGCTGCAAAACATGAGTCATTCTTGAACTTCCAGAGGATCCATAACGTTGAGTGAAAAACAACATCAATGAATTTAGAGTGCATGGGCGACATATTTGAACGTTTCGCAATAGTAAAGACATCATCAAGGTCTTGGATTCTGATGTTATCAAGATTCCACCATTTAAAGACTTCTTTCCATGTCTTTGCTGCTACCCTGCACTTCAAAAGAATATGCTCCTCCATCTCTATATCTTCATCACAAACCGGGCATCTAACTGAATGAAGGTCAATCCCTCTAGAATCTAAGTTAGTTCTAGTTGGGATTCTTTTGTTCATAATCCTCCAAGAACAAATGTTGACTTTAATCGGCACAAGCTTGTTCCATAAGGTTGGACATGGTGAATTAGGGGATGGTTGGGTTGTGATGAGGGATCTCATACCATTAGCAGTAAATTTCCTTGTAGTGTTAGTAATGCACTCCCATTGGTCCTCGTCTTGAGAAGTTAACTGAAAATTGGATAAAAGACTCTGAAGGTCAGCAAGTTCAGTTAAATCATGGGTTCTGAGATCTCTAGACCAGACCCAGTGATAAGTTAACCTAGGGGGTTATAGGGACAGCGGTCCACAAGAGTCTGATCCAAGCCCACAGTAGATGAGATAGCAGCAGGGACAGAAAGAGTGGGAATTCTGTCTTGTACATGGCACAACTTGTTTGTTTCGAGCCGATATAGTGTTGGAATTGCAACGCATAGGGGCTCATTACCTACCCATTTGTCGGTCCAAAATCTAGTCGATTTTTGAACAAGTATATGATGTTTTTTAATGGTATTACCCCTAAAAATGTACTTCATCAGATTTTACGGCAAGTTTTGTGGTTCTAGATGGCTGCATTTATTTGTGTGTATGCTATATACGCTCACAAAGGCTCTCGCTGTTGGAAGGTGGTACGTGGAGGATGGATGGTAACGATGTGTGGCTGAAGGTCAAGGATTTCTCCATAGTAAAAGATGATTGGAAGGTGAGAAGGTTGGTTTGCATGACGAGGAATGAGAATTGGCTCGCCATAGATCAGGAGAATGACTCTTTTTAAAAGATGGACTTTGAGGATTTTGTAACAAGCCATTCATGCTTATATAATGAGGGTTGGGTCTCAAATTTTGGAGAAACATGTGCAATATACCATGAGAGTCTAATATCACTCTAATCACCACCAAATGGTCAAGTGGTAATTAAGGCACTTAACTGACCTCTTCACAAGAGATCAAAGTTTCAAGCCTCACTAGATACATATTTGAGAATGGCCATGGAAGGGTCGTAAACGGCCGCATGAAATTTTGTTCTAGTAAAGATCTCATACATTCGCGTTTCTTGATCAATTTACTTATATGTGCGTTTGAATTTTTATTCTTCAGTTGTCTCTTTAGTCAGTTGTCTCTTTGTATGATGAATTGTTTGTAATGATACTGAAACCCCCACATAAGTATAAGGAAATGATCCACATTGAAGATATAAGGAAATGATCCACATAAGTATTTACGTGGCTCAGTCATTCGGTTTCAAAATAAAGCACCCTAAACCAATTTCGATAACTTTTTTTTTACACATACGGCCATATGAAAAATTTTCATAGAAGCATATGCTTCTTGTTTAGACTCTGACAAAAGCATATGACCATGTACTAAATTGCCAAATGAGAGTATGCTCTATTCTCATATTTTCTGGAAAGAGCATATAGCCGCATGCTACAATATCATATGGCTATATGGGTCCTGCATCAACATTACGAAAAACTAATATTTTTTCATTTGGCTCTAATTCCAGAAAACCACCCATTTCAATAACAATCCAACTTTCATAACATGATTATATTTTATAAATGGGGTTTTTCTAATATGTGATATATCAAGTTTTGACCTTTAGAACGCGCAAAAGTAATAAAAAACATACCAAAATGTGTGTGTTATGCCAAACACCCCTTTTACACATTTTGCATTTACTTGTTTTTTTGGGTAAAAGGTCAAAAAGAAAATAAGTGGAAAATATCAGGTGCAGGGTTCAAACCATATACCTCTCGCTTAACAGCCAACACCCCAACCAACAGATCAACCAACTTGTTGTACATTTTGCATTTACTTGTATATACCCTTGTTTACACACAACATCTAGCAAAATATCAACCTTAAGACATTTGAACATTTAAAAGACTTGACATTTGCGAATCACTTGGGGGTTTAAGTTACTTCAAGCACAATATCTATAACTACTAGCCCACGCACAATAGCGGTTACTTCCATTTCTTTGCTTTCAATCCTAAAGCCTTGACCAAGACCTTATCTTGCACCACATATACCTACACAATGGTTTGTAAGATAACCAAATAGTTTTATTGATTGAATGCATTACATATAACTAGCAAGGTACCCGCGCGTTGCGGCTGCGAGTGCCCTGAAACTAAAATTCCTGGTGTGCAATGTTTTACGGCTATACATAATTCGTAACAATAACTTTACGGATGATAATAGTTTTAAGTTGGAATAACTTTAAGCAATAAAAAATTATTTCATAGTTACAACTGAACAACTTTCAAATGACTTTACATGTGATTCCCGCACTTTAAATGATTCATGCATTTGCAAGTAAAGCATGCAAAGCGCTTCTATTTTGGTCCGTTCAGGTCATTTTCTATCATAAAAATTGTAAGGTATATATAGTTAATATGATTTTAAAGAAGTTAATGCCAAATAAGTTATAAATTAATGCTCCAAGTAACATTTCGATAAAAATAGCAAGACTATATATTTGCATATCAATTGTTTAGAATTAAATAAATATGCACTATTTATTATATATAATAGTAATAATTCGATCAGTTCACATATCCAACTTGACCGCAATATGAATGAATTTTTAATGTCTCTAACTTCCACCAATAGAACATACATCCATTTGTTTATAACAAGTTTTCTGTGCCTGCGCTTCGCGACGGGTTAAAAAAAATACACAATTTTAAGAAAACATAACTTATAACTTTTGTATTAAAAATATTTATAGATACTTGCGAAAAAGGCACATAATAAAATTTATATTCATCATAATTTTTTTATAAGAAAGATACATATGTTTTTGTGTATCTAACTCACTATACAAATTGGTCACTTCTCAACTCTCTAACTCAAAGCATAGCTTATTAACTAAGGGTCCGTTTGGTTTGTAGATAGGTTTAGGATTAGGATTTGGATTTAGATTTGGATTTGAATTTTGATTTGGATTTGGTTTAAAGTGAAAGAATTGGAGGGAAAATTATTATAGTTTAAAATGTTTATCTTGCAAATAAATAAAGATTTAAATGTAAAAATATAATTTTAAATGTCATTTAAAAAAAATGAATGATAGAGATAAAAATTGGGCCCACTTATTTAACATAAAGACAAAAAGAGTTTGAAAAGTAGTCCTAAACCTTGGTGGCTAGCCTGGGATTGAGTATGCAGCATTTTTGGTAGTCAGTCCTGATATTAGGGCCCACCATTGGGTACCAAACATGTCATTTTTACCATGATGCCTAAATCCTATCCCAACACCCATCAACCAAACGGACCCTAACATTGTCGTCAACCAACACCCACTACCTCATTGAAATTTGGCGTACTTTTAGTTTGCTATTATATAAGAACACATAAAGATGTCATTGCATAGTCTACAAAGTATACGTAACATGTAAAATTATTATTATACGAAAACTTTATTACGGAGTACGACACAACACATGAATAAAAAAACTAAAGTGGACTTGACAGTTGACACTAACAGTTAATGCTAACCTACTACATCTACCATCTCTCTTTGACCTTTACACTCATTTGATTTCCAACCACAATTGTTGACTCCTTTCCTGCGGCATTTCATGAATCTATTTTACCTCAATACATGATCAACATCTTCATATCTTCTACGAGTAGTTTTAAATGACTTTCTATACATTATTATAAACATATCGAAGCATTTGCATATCTTTAAGCTTTCAATCCTTTTTTATAAGTTAATATAAACATATCAAAGTGAATATTATCATGCGTCTGAAAATTTGTAGCTCAACATTTCTTCAAAAAACAACAAATCATCAAGTATTCAATTATTCATACATCATATCCGCATATTCTTCTACTAATAGTTTATAAATAGTCTCATCTATTATATATTCATACAAACTCGAAACCATCATCAAATCTCAGCCACACCCACATCACGCATCTTTGCTCGCCATCGTCACACACCCTTCACCATCATCAAATCTCATCCACACCCAGATCACACACCTTAGAAACCCATTTCCCGGACGCCATTTAACCACCACAAAAATAGATGGCCAAAAAAACTATCAGAGATCTTCAAGGATCTATGTTGGGATTTAGTAAATCCAGTACTTAAAGTGTCGGTCACCTCAAGTATGTATACTCGTTAGAAAGCTCGTAGTCGTAGTTATTCAGTGTTAGTATTTAGATTACTTTGTAACACCGTGGAGGACGGATGGGTCTTTACCCGCTGTATGCCTGATCCACAGCCTAAAGTAGGCGTCTAAGCTTGTACCCTATAAATACCCTTTGCCCTCCAAGGCAAAGGGTTGGACCTTTATAATATATTTTTCTTTGTCTCTCTAGGGTTCCCATCTTCTCCCACTTTCTCTCTCTAAACTCTTAACCTAGCCGCATATGTGTTGTGTAACAAACCAAGATCCTACAAATGGTATCAGAGCCAAGGTTTGATCATGTTCTTGGTTTGATTGTTATTGTTCGGGTTAAGGTTTAGTTGTTGTTTTACGCGTAAAAAGGGTGTCACGCATACGAATGTTTGAATCATTAAAGCTTTAAATTTTTCACTTTTTAATCCAAGATTCTTGTGCGTTAAGGTTTATTGAGTGTTAAACTTTCAGTTTCTTGCAAAAAGTTTCGAACTTTACAAGTTTTTCTTGGTTTTTAAGAGTGTTTGGATACGTGTGTACGAACCTACGCGTAAGAGAGAAAGGTGGTTTTGATCCTCAAACTTTGTTGTTTTGGTGTTTTTAAGGTTGTTTCATCATCATAATCAAGTTTAGTAAAAGGTTTTGATCATAAAAACGTGTTTGGCAAAATTTGTACTTTCTACGCGTATCAAAACCCTAATCCTACGCGTAAGGTGTTTTTCACTTGATCTTCGTTTCTGGTGATTACTCAGTGTTATTCTTGCTTGGATAAGCCTGAAAAACACTTCGACTTTGGATATCTCGTGCACTGTGAAGTGTAAGAGATTTTTGTGGATAAAACCCTAAGTCTACGCATAAGCATAAACTTACGCGTAACAATTCCTACGCATAAGCTTTTTCTTACGCATAAGCTTGTCTTACGCCTAAGGGAAACTTACGCATAAGGTTCTTACGCCTAAGTTTTGGTTTACGCATAAACTTAAGCCTTTTACCCTTAAAACTCTACGCGTAAGCTCTAGTCTACGTG
The DNA here is from genome assembly GCA_019973895.1 of Chrysanthemum seticuspe. Lineage (NCBI taxonomy): Eukaryota > Viridiplantae > Streptophyta > Magnoliopsida > Asterales > Asteraceae > Chrysanthemum > Chrysanthemum seticuspe. The sequence continues at coordinate 25,548,600 of BPTQ01000004.1, read as the reverse complement.
TAAACTCTGTCTACGCGTAAGCTTGTGTCTACTCGTAAGTTTGTAGTTACGCCTAAGCAGCTGCCTACACATAAGCCCTTCATCTACGCATAAGCTTCTACGCTTAAGTTCCTACGCGTAACTCAGTTATCTACGCATAAGTGCAGAAGTTTTACGGTTTATCTCTTGATTTTGTAAAATCCCGTGAAAGTATCTATTTCCCGGTTAAGTCAAAGATTTGTAAAATCCTGTAGAATTTAAACATGTCTTCCGTTGCTGATGATGTGCAAGCTGCAGGATCTGATACTCGTCCTCCTATGCTTGACAGAACTGACTATGAGTCTTGGTCACAAAGAATCAGGCTATACTGCTTAGGAAAGGAGAATGGGGTTAACATCCTTAAGTCTATTGATGAAGGACCTTATCAGGTTGAGACTACTAGAGACATGATTGATACTGCTGCAGATGGAACACTAGTCTATGGAATGGATAGACCTAAGATGTATGATGAACTCACTGATAAGGAGAAAAAGAGATTCGATGCTAATATCAGGGCGTCAAATATTATTCTTAAAGGTCTTCCAAAAGATATCTACAAGCTTATCAATCACAACACTGAAGCCAAGGCAGTTTGGGATAATGTCAAGATGCTTCTCTCGGGTTCTGAATTGACTATCGAAGACAGAGAATCACAGCTGTATGATGAATTTGAGCACTTTAAGATGAAACCTGAAGAAGGTGTTTATGAATATTACGTGAGATTCCACAAGCTGGTGAATGATATGAGGAATATCAAGATGACTATGCCAAACATTCAGCTGAACTCTAAATTCGTAAACAACATGAATCCCGAATGGCACAAGTTTGTCACTTCTGTGAAGCTTACCAAAGGACTTAAGAACACCAACTATGAGCAGTTGTATGCCTTCCTTCTTCAGAATGAGAAACATGCTATGTTTGAAAAAAGGATTCTTAATCAGTTCAAAACCAACCATGGAGAGACTAGCTCATCAAATGATTCAACTGCTTTCTACTCAAACATCGGAATCACAACCAAAGCCTCACAAGTCATACCCATGGGTAATGGTAATCACAAACTCATTCCTGATCCTATGTTCAAACAAGCTGATGCTGATGCACACGTGGGAAACATCATTAATCAACTAGCTCTCCTGATTAGTCAAAACATGAACTCTCTTCCACACACCAACAACAATCTCAGAACTGCTTCCAACCCACATAATCAAGCCACTGTCAGAGATGGGAAGGTTATGGTGCAGCCAGTTCAAGAACGACAGTACGAACAAGGAAGAGTTGGAGATGGTAGAGGCTATGCTGCAAATCAGAATTGGGGAAGGAATGGAAACCAGGGTCAAGCAAAGCCAATCAAGTGCTACAATTGTGGTGAAGAAGGGCACATTGCTAGGAACTGTACTCAACCAAAACGCTCTCAAAACGCAGAATACTTCAGGGACAAGATGTTGTTGGTTCAAGCACAAGATAATGGTGTAAAGTTGAATGAAGAGGAGCTGTTGTTCTTGTCTGATGGGAATGCTAGAACATATGATGGAGATGTGGACGAACAACCAGTGCATGCTGCTCAGAACAATCCCAACGCCTTTCAAGTTGCAGACTGTGATGCATTTGACTCGGACGTTGATGATGAACCATGTGCTCAAACTATCTTCATGGCTAATATCTCTCCAATGACCTCTTCATCTCAACAAGCCAGTCCATCCAAGGAATCCATCATTAAAGAGGTACTCAAACTATATGATGTGGTTGATAAGCAAAAGATTCACCATGAAGTACAATCTACTGAAGTCATTGAGTCAGATATTGAAAATATGGGAAATAACAATGTTATCCCATATGAACAATATGTGAAACAAGATGACAGTCTTGTTGTACCTAGTGATGAATCTTCTGCAATTAACAATGAATGCATGCATGATGAATACACTGCATTTGTGCCTGATGATTCCTTGACCACTGAGCTCAATACCTATAAGGAACAAGTTGCTATTTATGAACAGCGTGCTAAGTTTGAGTTAACTACCCGTGAGTAGGATATGGATAACCAAATGCGTACAATTATCAGAAAAAGTAATTTTAGAGAAGAAGTATTAAAACAAGAGTTAAACTCCTTACAAGAAAAGCTTTCTAAAACTGCTAAGCAAAAACAAGAACTTCAAGAAAATGTGAAAATGCTTAAGCAAGAATTTAATGCTAAGGAATCAAAACTTTTGAATGATTTTTCCAATCTAAAAACTTTGAAAAACAAACTTGAGAATAAGTTGTACGTACAAGGGAATACCATTCAGACTGCTCACATGATCACTAAGCATAGAATCTTAAGCGATAAGCATAGTGTTCCCCTTGTTGAGGAACCAAGTCCTGAGGTTATTAAAAAGGCTAGAGCTGCTCATAAGGTACTTTATGATGGTAATGAAATCCTTAAGCCTAGGCAGAAACCTAGTTGCGTTGAGTGCACTGACGAAGATAAGAAATCAGATGAAGTCACTAGGGAGAAAATGAACAAGAAGCTTGAAAATCCTGAGTGTAAAAAGAATAACATAACGATCAAACCTCATGATTACACTAAGGAAAACTGGATATCCTTAAACATGTTTAAGACTCAGACACTTCTAACTCCTGAACAAGTGTTCTGGAAAATGGATTTAGATAAGCAAAAAGCAGCGAATCTTGTTGTTTCTAACCCTCCCCTTAGGAAATTGCCAAAAGCAACTGTGTATCCTCCTAATACACCAATGCACCTAGTTCCTAGATCTATTGCCACTAATAGCAGGACCTTAATCAGCCTATATGTTGTTTATCAGCTGTTTGTTGATTTTGAGAAAACGTGTAAGAAGAGAATCAAACCCATAGGAATTACTGAGGGGGAAAGGAGTTTTGAGCAAATGAAAGAATGCTACTTAACCGAAGTCATGCCTTTCTTTAAACTATTAAAAGGACAATTTGAGAGTCTTAAAATTGGAATAAACACTGATATTAAAGAAATGGAAAAGGAATTCGATGCAATGATAGTTGAAGTCAATGATTATGAACAGGAACTAAAATACAATGAAATTGAAAGGAAAAATATGCATATACTAAATGAGAACCTGATCTCTCAATGTGTTGCTCAAGATGTGTTCTATGTTGCTACTAATTCTTCTATTACTGCATCTCAATTTCATGAATTATCTGTTGCTTTAAAAGTTTCCCATGATCGTGTCATTGAGGTTGAAAAAACGAATTCAAAATTGCATGAGAAAATTGAACAGGATGATCATGATAATCTGGTTAAACATCTTTCAAAATTAGAAGTTGAACATTTTGCTTTGCAATTAAAATATCAACATCTCAAAGAAAATGTTAAAACCTCAAATATCAAGACATCGTCTGATGCTCCTGAGTTTGATGCATTTTTTGAAATCAACAAACGTGATGAACAAATTCGAGCTCATTATAACACGATCAAAAGGTTGAAAGCTCAAATTTCACAACTGAAAGGTGAAAAAAGGGATGTAACTGGTTCCCATGTGCCTCCACCTTTAGATTCTCAGAATTTCCAACTTCAAAATATCATTTATAACTTACAAAAGGAAAATGCTTGTTTTAAAACTGAAAATTCAAAGGTTAATGATCAAAATAAAGAGTTATGTGATTCATTTAAAGTTACACATGATAAACAAATTGAAAAGATAACTTCTTTACTTAATGATATTGAGGATCTTAAGCGTGAGGTAAAAGGAAAGTTGCCAATCTCCAATTGCAAGTACTCTGTTCCTAAAGTCTCTGATTGTGATAAGTATGCTATTGATTTGTTATATATTCCCCCACCCATTAGGAATAATGAACTTGCACATAAAGCATATCTCTCATCTCTTAAGGAAAGTTTAAAGGGTCTTCGTGAGATTGTTGAAGATGAAAGATTAGAAAAACCTCTTGATAGTACCATTGCCTATGCTTGCATGGATGCCAAACGATCTCAAGAACTCTTAGAGTACATAATTGTCACATGTCCGAAATTTAGCAATAGGCGAGATAGAATAGTAGCACCCAGTTCTATGCCTAAGGATAAGAATGTGACTTTTAATGTGCCTCACAAAACTTCAGAACCCAGCACTTCTAGACCACCAAGGCACAGTGTAGTTTCACCAACTAATATTCCTGTTGTTCCTTCTACAGGAGTAATCGGCAATACTAAGGTTAGCGGGTCAAAGCCTTCAGGCAATACAATGCGAAATAGGATCTTGCCAACCAAAAGTGTTGAAGAAAAGCTAGTAGAAGAACACCCTAGGAAGAATAAGTTTGAGCTGAATAAAACGAATCGTGTTGATTCTAGTATTAGCTATAAGCGTACTGTAATTAATTCGAATTCTACTGCCTTTTGCAAAACATGTAATGAATGTTTGATTGTTGGTCTAAATCATAAATGTTCTGAGAATGAGGTGATTAATGTTGATAATACTCCAGTCAAGAATATAAAAAATGCTAGACATGTTAAGGAGATCTGGAAGCCTAAAAAGAAAAAGGTTAGCAATTGTTGGAAGCCTACAGGAAGAAAATTTAGCAATATGGGTTATCAATGGAAACCCACTGGCAGAAAATTCAAATTGAATGAATCTTGCCCTAAGTTGTCTAGATCCATACCTTCTAAGAAATGGAAGCCCACTGGTAGAATCATACCTTTAAGAAGTGAACATACCTCAAACAGGTCCACTGTCACTACTAGTGTTGCAACCAATACTAATGAGGTCATATCTCCTATTACTGATGTGGGTGCTCCAATAATGTGTACTAACCAAACGGAACCCAATCGTTCATGGGGTTCCAAATTATCCAGTTATCCATTCTTGTCTGTGTTCAAATGCAGGTCGTACAAATCGTCCTCTTGTATTTGGACTCAGGCTGTTCCAAGCATATGACTGGTGACCGGTCACGGCTCATGAACTTCGTGAGTAAATTTATTGGAACTGTTAGATTCGGAAACGACCATTTTGGAGCTATTATGGGATATGGTGATTATGTTGTCGGAGATAGTGTAATTTCCCGGGTATACTATGTGGAAGGTCTTGGTCATAACTTGTTTTCTGTTGGTCAATTCTGTGATTCCGATCTTGAAGTGGCTTTTCGGAAACATACTTGCTTCGTTAGAGAACTTGATGGTGTAGAATTATTAAGAGGCACTCGAGGTTCTAACTTATACACCATCTCTATCGATGACATGATGAAGTCCTCTCCAATTTGCTTGTTGTCAAAGGCTTCTAAAACAAAATCTTGGTTATGGCATCGTCGTCTCAATCACTTGAACTTCGGCACCATAAACAATCTTTCCAGAAAGGATCTTGTCATAGGCTTACCCAGATTAAAATATGAGAAAGATCATCTCTGCTCAGCTTGTCAATTGGGAAAAAGCACGAAATATGCCCACAAACCAAAACCCACAAACTCTGTAATGGAAGTTCTTCATACCCTTCATATGGATCTGTGCGGACCAATGAGAGTGCAAACGATTAATGGGAAGAGATATATTTTAGTCGTTGTTGATGACTACTCTAGATTTACTTGGGTAAAGTTCTTGAGGACTAAGGATGAAACTCCAGTCGTCATCATCAAACTTATCAAGCAACTTCAGGTTCGTCTTTACAACACGGTTAGAATTGTTCGAACTGACAATGGCACAGAATTCATTAACCGAGACTTAAGTCAATTTTATGAAAGTATTGGAATCAGTCATCAAAGAAGTGTTCCACGAACTTCTCAACAGAACGGTGTAGTTGAAAGACGAAATCGAACTCTTGTGGAAGCCGCAAGAACAATGCTAATTTATTCAAAGGTTCCAATGTTTCTATGGGCTGAAGCCATTGCCACTGCATGCTACACCCAAAATCGTTCCCTTATTCACACCTCTCATGGAAAAACTCCATATGAACTTGTTCATAAAAGAAAACCTGATTTATCCTATCTTCGTGTGTTTGGTGCTTTGTGCTATCCAACAAATGACGGTCAAGATTTAGGTAAATTAAGAGCTAAAGCAGACATTAGAGTTTTTGTAGGTTATGCACCAAATAAGAAGGGTTACCGAATCTACAACAAAAGAACTCGAGATATCATGGAAACTATTCACGTTACGTTCGATGAGCTGTCCGGTCAAATGGCCCCTGGACAATCCAGTTCTGGACCCGCACTTCATAACAGTCCCATTGGTTCATCCCTTGTACCAAATTCTTCTCCAGCAACTCCATATGTACCTCCATCTGAAAATGATTTAAAGAAATTTTTTGATCCTATGTTTGATGAACTCTATGAGCCAAGTACTATTGAACTGATAATTCCCACAACAGAGGCTGCTCATAACACTGAGAATGAAGTCAATCCTACAGTCTCAATATCTTTAAGTCAAGAAGCGCGTGCTGCTGATCACTCGGTCTCATCAACAAATCATCAATCTTCGAATGTACATCATGGAAATGTTTCTGGAATCAATGATGAAGTTAATCCCTTTGCTACTCCCGAAGATGCTCCATTTGAAAACATCTTTGCCCCTGAACCAACATCTGAACCATCTTCATCAGGGGATATAAACTCTGCTACATCAGTCCTTCAACAACAACCACATGAACACATTAGAAAATGGACACATGACCATCCATTAGATAACATCATTGGGAATCCTTCTCGTTCCGTATCAACTCGAAAACAATTAGCTATTGATGCCTTATGGTGCTTCTTCAACTCAGTACTCTCCAAGATCGAACCAAAAGATGTTAAAACTGCAATGTCTGAGGACAGCTGGTTTAATGCAATGCAAGAAGAAATTCATGAGTTCGATCGTCTAGATGTATGGGAATTAGTACCAGTTCCAAATTGTGCTATGATCATTGCTCTCAAGTGGATCTTCAAAGTGAAGCTTGATGAGCACGGTGATGTTCTGAAAAATAAGGCACGGTTAGTTGCTAAAGGTTATCGTCAAGAAGAAGGTATCGACTTTGAGGAATCTTTTGCTCCTGTTGCACGCATCGAAGCAATCAGAATCTTCCTGGCTAATGCTACAAGTAAGAATATGATTGTCTATCAGATGGATGTTAAGACGGCTTTTCTCAACGGAGATCTTAAAGAAGTCGTATACGTCAACCAACCTGAAGGTTTTGTGAATCCAGAGCATCCTACTCATGTCTATCGCTTGAAAAAGGCCCTTTACGGTTTGAAGCAAGCTCCAAGGGCATTGTATGATACTCTATCAAAATTTCTTCTATCCACTGGATTCAGCAAAGGAGTAGTTGATCCAAGTTTGTTCACCAGAAATTCAGGCAAACACTTAATTCACGTTCAAATTTATGTTGATGATATTATCTTTGCCTCGACTGACCCAAATGAATGTGACCGTTTTTCTATGGAGATGGGCTCCAAATTTCAAATGTCAATGATGGGACAAATGTTATTTTTCTTGGGATTACATATTTCACAAAGTCCCGGAGGCATTTTTATAAATCAATCAAAATACGCTAATGAAATATTAAAGAAATTTGGATCTACCTCCAGTGACCCAGTTGACACTCCTATGGTGAAGCGTACAAAACTGGATGAGGACCACTCAGGGATCATAGTAGATCAAACGAAATATCGAAGTATGATTGGATCCCTGATGTACCTCACAGCCAGCAGACCAGACATTTTGTTCGCTGTATGCATGTGTGCTAGATACCAGGCTAAGCCTACCAAAAAGCACCTTGAAGCGGTTAAACGGGTCTTTCGGTATCTCCAAGGAACCATTAACATGGGACTTTGGTATCCGAAGGATTCCGGTATGTCTCTAACGGCCTATGCAGATGCTGACCATGCAGGATGTCAAGATACACGTCGAAGTACATCAGGTGGTGCTCAATTTTTAGGTGACAAGCTTGTAAGCTGGTCTTCAAAGAAACAAATGAGCACTTCCATATCCTCTACAGAGGCTGAATACATAGCCATGTCATCCTGTTGTGCTCAAATCTTATGGATGAGATCCCAATTATCTGACTATGGCTTTGTATTCAACAAAGTTCCTATGTATTGTGATAACAAAAGTGCCATTGCTCTCTGCTGCAACAATGTTCAACACTCTCGAGCAAAGCACATCGACATACGACATCATTTCATCAGGGAACAAGTGGAAAATAGTGTAGTTGAACTATACTTCGTGAGGACTGAATATCAACTAGCAGACATCTTCACAAAAGCTCTTTCTCGAGAACGCTTTGAGTTTATTCTTCCACGACTAGGCTTAAAGAGCCTTCAACCAGAAACGCTCAAACGTCTTCAGGAAGACGTCGAGGAGTAAAGGTGTTCGACTCTATCCATTCTCTTGTAGATATCTTTCCAAAAACCAAATACAAAAATACAAAACCAACAAAACAAAAATAGAAAATTATAAAACTTTTCAAAATCCATAAAAATCAGAAAATCTTGAAAATCTTCAAAAATATTATTTATTTATCTTGTTTTTCTTGTCGGTTCGATAACATCTATGGACTTTGAGTTGTCACTCAAAGAATGGCACGGGTCTCTAGATGAAGTTCGAATTTAAAAAAAAAAAAAAAAAAAAAAAAAAAAAAAAAAATGGAGAAAAATATTGGTTTATTGTCATTTCAGACAGTAACCCGCTTTTCAAAGAAAGAACAAAGCCATGCTTTATCATGTTTTTCAAATCTCATGCTCTGATTCTATAAACATTTATCTGCTATCTAATGAAAACTAATTGCTTTGTAAAATAACTCGGACTCAAGTTTGAAAATCATCTGGACTTAAAAGTTTGTCAAAATATCTATCACTCAATCAACAACTTATGTCATTAATTGAGGGGGAGAATGATTTCAATTAAATCATAAGGTTATTTGTCATACAATTGTTTTCAAAAGATAATCATTCATGTTTAATCAATGGAGTTTAAAGTCTTAAAATCCGATCCTTATCAGTTAAAACACTTTCATAATCAAGTCACAATTCTCCTTAAAAGCTTTCAAAATCAATTTAAATCTACAAGAGATCACAATTCTCAAAGGATTTGATAATTGTGATCGGGGGAGAATTTGTGATTTAAATTGGATTTAATCTGATAATTCGGTTAATGGTTTTATAAGGATGTACAAGCTCTCCTTCCCACATGTGCCAAACGATTTCAAATTTTCCATGCACATGTTGAGGGGGAGCATCTATTTTAAACCACAAATAGTTGAAACGTGATCAATTTATCTCAATGTGCAGTCTTTTCCTAATATGTGCAAAACATTTTCAAATATGAGGCACATATTGAGGGGGAGCAAAATTATGAAAACCTCATTCTTCCCTAAAATGCTTTATCTACTTGTTTTGATAAGGGAAGTGATGTTGATATCTTTTAGAAAATGGTAATCAAAGAAGTTAATTCTTTCTCTTGCCTCCATGTGCAAAACGATTTCAAATACTTGATGCACATGTTGAGGGGGAGCTCTTGTTTTAAAAATATCAAAAACAATTCAGGTACAAAATGCTTTGATAATATATCATAAGTATCTGGATTGATTGTCAAATGGTTTTCAATTGGTTTCAACGGCAGATGAACAATACCAAATAGACCGACCAACTTTACTTTATGTATGGTGATATAAGGATGATAAGGTTAGGTATTTGTTCCCATGATCCGCCAGAACCGGAGGGATCTACCCAGGGACAATCCACTAGTTAGTGTAGAAGTCCTTAGGTATGATGATAAAAGGAGAAATATGAGATATGGGAAGAGTGCGGATTGAGTCAGAGCTAGTACTGGAATAAACCCAACAAGGTTCTAGCTATGATGTCTCGGTAAGCACTGAAGGGGTTGAAGAATGAAAAAGAATTGAATGAGAAAAGGGTAAAAACAAATAGCCCTCCAATTATTCAACCTTAGGGCAGAAACCGGGTTTAATTCATTTGCTACTGGTGGTTACAAAGGTAACATCAGTATTGAAGACAAGACGTCATGGACCCAGTGACGCATTGCACTTCAACTTCCCAAACCACTCAAGTTCCTCTTAAAAGGACTTGTTTCATTCTCACAGGGAACCGACATTATCTATCGACTTTCTCTTAGAGATTGTTGATATTGAAGAAGGAGACCCTCTCCCTAGTCTCCAATACAGGATCCAAATATGCACAAATTGAGTCTAGAGCCACGAGATCATCAATAAATCTCCTTAGCACACTTTCAATGAAGACTCTCTGTTTCACACAATGTGGAAAGAGATATTATATCTTGAGTCCTACGCATTATCCTTGTGGTATTGCCAGAACATCTGAGTGATATGCATACATATTCACAATGAAGATGGAAAGCCTTCTGGAGCCAACATCAAACAAGCTCCTGGTAGGTGGCATGTGAGATCTATTCTATAGATCAACCATGTGACAACTGAACAGAAACAATGGGGAGATTCAATCTTTTGAATCAATCCTGGTTCAGGTTATGGATTGACGGATACCTTTGAAAAACCAGTCGTTGTGATTAAAAGTTCTTTTCCATAGCACATTGACCGTGTATTAATGTTTCAAAATTAAAGGGTATTTATGATTGATAATTGATTTTCCATAAAACCTTCGTGGTATTGCAAAACACTTTCTATAAAGCAATACACGATTGTTTTTCAAATCATTTTTCATCAATCAGTGAATCTCAATTCGCTGGTTCACTCACTCTGTGTTGTCTTCTTTGAGACGTTCCGGTTTGAGAACAGCTAGAACAGCTGCGAAACCCTGTCAAGGAGATTCTTCGGAATTATTCCTGATCACAGGCAGTACTTGTACTGATCAACGGGGAACCGTGGGCCGTGTACCTCAATTCAACAAAAGTGATCAAAGATACTTTTGTGCGCTTTATTGCTAATTGTTTTATGCAGGAACACCCGACGTTTGCAGCTGATCAGAATGAAGCGGTCAATCCATAGCCGCATGCTCACACATTACATTCATCTCTAAAGAAATCATGATAAGTGCATCAATGACTCTGATGTTTTCACACCATGTTTCTGCTACGCTGCTGCAAATATCATGAATCAGCTAAAGCTTCCGCTACTCTGATAAGAAGATATCATGATCCAGAATGTGAGCATGTCGGTCCAATAGTCACAACATCACATACTATCATCACTACAATGGATGAGTCAGAGATTTATGGTTGCTGATAATCTCAAAGCTGGTTTAAATACTCTATCATCACGTGGATCAGTTTAAGACCTCCACTCGATTTTTCAAAACATGCAGAACATGATGAATCAAAGACTACGAGCTAAAGAACAAAAATGCTTAATCAAAGAAACCAAGAACATCGAAACGTTATATCAGTTTGTAATCATTGTAAGTTGAGGTGACCTCCCTTAGGGGGAGATTGTTGGGATTTAGTAAATCCAGTACTTAAAGTGTCGGTCACCTCAAGTATGTATACTCGTTAGAAAGCTCGTAGTCGTAGTTATTCAGTGTTAGTATTTAGATTACTTTGTAACACCGTGGAGGACGGATGGGTCTTTACCCGCTGTATGCCTGATCCACAGCCTAAAGTAGGCGTCTAAGCTTGTACCCTATAAATACCCTTTGCCCTCCAAGGCAAAGGGTTGGACCTTTATAATATATTTTTCTTTGTCTCTCTAGGGTTCCCATCTTCTCCCACTTTCTCTCTCTAAACTCTTAACCTAGCCGCATATGTGTTGTGTAACAAACCAAGATCCTAAAATCTAAAATCAACCAAAGAAACTAAAACCATAAACTATGGTGTGGATCTTAACAAATATCGCCAAACACACTGAAACATCAAACATAAATCACAAACATACCCGAAAACCACAAACTCTGAGATAGATCTTAACATATCTCCAAAACAACCAAGTACACTCAAAACCACCAAGCACACCGAAAACCAACAAACAAACCAAAACCGCCTAAACAAACCGATACCACCAACACATGGAGGAACGGCAGAAGACGACGGTGATTAGGGTAATGGTGGCGGCAGTAATGAGGGTTATGTAGGCCTTTAGGTTAGATTGAAGAGATATATATGAGAGAAAGAATGCAATGTGTCTGTTTTACATTTTTTAGTGTGTTGGTTTGGTGTGTTAATTTATAAGTATATTGTGCTTTTGAAAGGCCGGACTGTTACAATTGAAATGGGCTGTTACGCCAAATTTTATGAAATGGGTTGTTACGAAATAGACAATAGATTAAGACACTTAAATTTTCAGTTTTGTAGCTTTAAATTATATGTGTAAATTTTCAGTTTTGTAGCTTTAAATTATATGTGTATATATTGAATTGCAAAATTAATATAATTGTTAATCCTTCCATTAATAGTAAGTGTTGAATCTGAATTTTAAGCCTTGCCATTTAGGGAAATGTCCTAAATGTATTATAAAGTAGTATAGATATAGCATATGTATTTATACTAAATACATTGCTTTGATAATAAGCTACCAAACCCTAAACCTAATGGACCTAAACCACTATCGGGTTTGGGCCAACTAGCCTATCTAACACTCCCCCGCAGTTTGAACGGGAGACTTTCGAACCGACAAACTGGAACATATGTTGAAAGCCACTTCTTTTCTTCTATCATCTTCTTTGTTGATTGGTTGAACGAAAGCATAATTGTATTTGGCGGCATAGTTGTTTATTGCTTGCAACTTCCTCCTTTGCGTGACTTTTTTTTTTTTTTTTTTTTTTTTTTTTTACGTCATGGCTTGCTTTGCCTTTAGGTAGGAGCGGCAATTTTACGACCATCTATGTGCGAAAAACGACAATGATCTTCAACAACAAACAATTGGATGAAGGAAAAAAAAATATGGTTGGTTGAAAGCAACTCAACATAGATATTTTGTGTGTTTTGACGGCTAGGGTTTAGGGTTTATGCATTGACTATGAAAAATAAAATCCTAATAAAAGACTAAAATAAAGCGAAAAGAACTAGGATCCCTCCGAATCACCGGCGAGTAGCCGATGACCGGAGGATAGCAAATTTTGCAGGTGGATCTTACCTAAAGCTCGGATACCATGTAAGATAACCAAATAGTTTTATTGATTGAATGCATTACATATAATATAGCATATGTATTTATACTAAATACATAGCTTTGATAATAAGCTACCAAACCCAAAACCTAATGGACCTAAACCACTATCGGATTTGGGCCAACTAGCCTATCTAACATGGTTAACAACTAAATCGTAAGCAGTGTGCTTCATAAGTACTAGGCAATAACATCTCATCATAAACAATTCATCATAAAAGTTACATACGCTTCTTAACAAGTCCAATTAACCAATCACACCATCACTTGCGCACATATCACTTTTAACAAACATTCACTTTATTGACTAACATCAATACAAATCCATCTCATACTATAGTTAGTCTCCAAATACTATACTAACAAACTTAACTTAGCTAGTTGTCTAACTAGCTTAATCTACAACTTGTCCAATGCTTCTTATCCATATTTCCTAAATAGTTAGAACATTTCAACACATAATACACCATATAATGAATTGATATAACAAGTTATAACCATACTACTTACTTTAGTTCCATAGTTGATTACCAGGGACGCCACATCAAACCTCTTGATTTCAAAACAAGAGTCATCATTAATACTTCACATTTTTAAAAACTCTCCTACTGTGGGTGAATATTGGCGATTCCCCAACAACCCTCATTGGTGGATCCATATTTCTTTCTTTTCTTCAATCGTTCCTTGCTTCAGTAGTGGGTCGGTTATGCTATACAATTAAGGGCAAATTATCTGAAAAGGCATCGAACTTGCCACTTTTTCCTTTTCTGGGCATCGAACTTTTTTTTTTCCTATTGTAGCACTAAACTTGCCTAATTTTCCTATTGTAGCACTGAACTTGCCTAATCACACTTAAAGTGTAATTAACCTTCTTAAACCCGTTTTTAAGTGTGATTTTGTGTCACAAAAGGAAAATTAGGCAACTTTAGTGCTACTATAGGAAAATTAGGCAAGTTTAGTGCTACCCGTTTTAAGTGTGATTTCGACCGTTAATTTTTTTATTGCACCGCTAGTCCTTTTCGTCTGTTTTTAACGACCGTTATTATATTATTGCACCGTTAGTCCTTTTCGCTCGTTTTTTAAACGTTTTCGTCCGTTTTGTTCATTTTTACACGGTTTTGTCCGTTTTTACACGGTTTCGTCCGTTTTTACACGTTTTCGTCCGTTTTTGCACGGTTTCGTCCGTTTTTACGCGTTTTCGTTCGTTTTTGCACGTTTTTACACGATTTGTTTTAGTTTTTGCGCGGTTTCGTCCGTTTTTACACGTTTTCGCCGGTTGTTACACGTTTTCGTCCGTTTTTACACGTTTTCGTCCGTTTTTACACGTTTTCGCACGTTTTTGCACGGTTTCGTCCGTTTTTACACGTTTTCGCCGGTTGTTACACGTTTTTGTTCGTTTTTACACGTTTTCGTCTGTTTTTACACGTTTTCGTTCGTTTTTGCATGTTTTCGCACGTTTTCGTCCGTTTTTACACGTTTTCGTCCGTTTTTACACGTTTTCGTTTGTTTTTGCACGTTTCTGTCCGTTTTTGCACAGTTTCGTCTGTTTTTACACGTTTTCGTCCGTTTTTACACGTTTTCGTTCGTTTTTGCACATTTTCGCACGTTTTTACACGTTTTCGTCCGTTTTTACACGTTTTCGTTCGTTTTTTACACGTTTTTGTCCGTTTTTACACGTTTTCGTTCGCTTTTGCACGTTTTCGCACGTTTTTACACGTTTTTCGTCCGTTTTTACACGTTTTCGTTTGTTTTTGCACGTTTTTGTCCGTTTTTGCACAGTTTCGTCCGTTTTTACACGTTTTCGTCCATTTTTGCACAGTTTTGTCCGTTTTTACACGTTTTCGTCCGTTTTTGCACAGTTTCGTCCATTTTTGCACATGTAAAAACGAACGAAAACGTGTAGAAACGAACAAAACGTGTAGAAACAGACGAAACCGTGTAAAAACGGATGAAAACGTGTAAAAATGTGCAAAAACAGACGAAAACGTGCAAAAGCGGACGAAAACGTGCAAAAGCGGACGAAAACGTGCAAAAACGAACGAAAACATGTAAAAACGGACGAAACTGTGTAAAAACGGACAAAAACGTGCGAAAACGAACGAAAACGTGTAAAAACGGACGAAAACGTGTAAAAACGGACGAAAACGTGTAAAAACGGACAAAAACGTGTAACAACCGGCGAAAACGTGTAAAAACGGACGAAACCATGCAAAGACTAAAAAAATCGTGTAAAAACGTGCAAAAACGAACGAAAACGTGTAAAAACGGACGAAACCGTGCAAAAACGGACGAAAACGTGTAAAAACGGGCGGAAAGGACTAACGGTGCAATAATATAATAATGGTCGTTAAAAACAGACGAAAAGGACTAGCGGTGCAATAAAAAAAATAACGGTCGAAATCACACTTAAAACGGGTAGCACTAAACTTACCTAATTTTCATATAGTAGCACTAAAGTTGCCTAATTTTCCTTTTGTGACACAAAATCACACTTAAAACGGGTTTAAGAATATTAATTACACTTTAAGTGTGATTAGGCAAGTTCAGTGCTACAATAGGAAAATTAGGCAAGTTCAGTGCTACAATAGGAAAAAAAAAAGTTCCATGCCCAGAAAAGAAAAAAGTGACAAGTTCGATGCCTTTTCAGACAATTTGCCCTACAATTAATTATTGATCTCACTTTTGTAGGGTTTAGGGTTAGATTATTTTTTCATATTCATTGCTACTTTTTGTCAATTAGGTTTTATAATATTGATTGTGCTTACTAGCTTCTGAAGTCGACGATTTCACAGCAACACAAATTAATTCGAGACATCACTTTGAAAGTCAGCACTACAACATGTAAGTTCTAATGCACTTTGAAGGATTATAAACCCTAGTTTTCAATCAGGGTTTTCTCCTTACTGTTGAGGACCAGTTGTTTCCGTTCTTTTGTTTATGTTGATTCGTGGTTATTGGATTTAATGATGTCAGATTTGGGAAAGAAAAATGCTGATTTGTTGAAAAATCTAAATATGAGGAAAAATAAGAAGTCTCGACTTAAGGGTGTTACAGGTGTGGCGATGCGGTCTACACTTGACTCGTCATCTCCTCCTGTTCAGGTTAACGATAGCATTCGTGAAGGGTATGTGGAGACGGTTCCACATGCTGTAAATGCTCGTATTGATGTACCTACATGTGGTCTTGCTAATTCTAATGAGGTAACTAATACGGCATCTTGAATCAAAATGAAGCATGACTATATTGTTGCTCTATTTGGTGTCTCGCTTAGTACACTAGAGGACATTAATGAGTTCACTTTGAGTTGTGAGGCTGGTAAATATCCGTTATAGGCTGAATTAGATAGTAATGATCGCGCAATGGCTACAGATGTTATTGAAGATTTGTGCAATACTTTTTTGGATGAAGTTAAAGCTGAATCTACGACTCCTAAACCTACTAATGAGTCTCCTATTGTCCAAGCTGTGGACATCAATACTGTTGGAGATGCAGATTTGAGGGATGCTCAACCTATTATTGATACTCCGTTTCGTCCACTGGTTGTTGAACCCGCAAAGTGGTTGAAAAGGTTAGTACACGGTTGGAACAAACATTGTATGGTTACTTTATTGGAAATAGGATGGCGTTTCCAATTGTTGAATATTATGCTAGGAATAACTAGGGAAAACATGGGTTGAAAAGGATTATGATGAATTCCAAAGGTTTCTTTTTCTTTAAAATTGATGCATTAGCTGGGTTATAAGCTGTTTTAGAAGGTGGTCCGTGGATGATTCGCAAATCTCCAATAATCCTTAAGAAATGGTCTATGGATACTTGTTTTCATAAGGAAGAATTGACTCGTGTTCCGATATGGGTTAAATTGCATGATGTTCCTTTTCAAGCGTTTGAAGAGGATGGTATTAGTCTGATTTCTACGTTTATTGGAAAACCTATTATGCTTGATTCTTATACGAGCTCTATGTGTAAGGATTCGTGGGGAAGAAGTAGCTTTGCTAGGTGTCTTATTGAGATCAACTCTGCAGTTGATCTTATGGATGTTGTTACTATTGGTTTTCCTTCACTTTCTAGGGAGGGTTTTACTAAATCTACTATTCGTGTTGAGTATGAATGGAGACCTCCCAGGTGTAATGTATGCATGATTTTTGGTCACACTCATGATCAATGTCCTAAAAAAGTGGCGAGTCCTCCTGTTGTTTCTAGTCCACATGTTGTTAATCCAAGTGTGGTACTGGATAAAGACGGTTTCCAAATGGCGGGTAAGAATAAGAAGAAGGGTAAAACTAAGTCTACTCCTGGTAATCGGTATGTTGGTCCTTATGTTAAACAGAATGTCAAATATGTCCCAAAGGCAACAACGAGTGAACCTACGAAGGGTAATACTTCTATGGGTAAAGCTTCTAATTCGCCGTCTATGTTGAAGTCTACTGGCGCTACCTCAAAGGAAGGTAATATTACTACATCTAATATGTATGCTGCATTGGTGATGGATGACGAAGATGATGAAGAACTTGTTGAAAATGTGTATGATGAATCGGCTAACTTATTTAATAATCCACATACCGATGAAACTTCATCTTTCACGTTAGCTGCTCGTTAGCTTGTTTCAGTTGATTAATTTGTTTTAGGTGCATCTTTTGTTCCTAGAGTTGTAAGTGCTTATGGCATGTCATAAGCACTAGTATTAGATGTTTATCGAGCTGTTTAGCTTGAGGTAAATATGGTATCTCAGCCATATTTCATTTGTACTTAAATTTTTCGGTTTTAATACTATTTACCGGGGTAACCTTTAACCAAAAAAAAAAGGGTTTGATGAGACGTTTGATGGGAAGCTTGTTCTAGTGAGTGATGATGGGAAGTCGCTAAAACGTTGTAAATCATCGCTTCCTAGAAACTAAACTGTCATTTTTAAGGTTACTACGATATAACAACCCGTAAAATTTCGGATTATTATAATAATATTTATTACGTCAGAAAATTTAAATCGGTTATTTTCTGACAGTTGTCAATATTTAAATTTAAAAACAAGAGGTCATCTCGTTTCCTTACCACACATACGATACTTTCCCACAAAGTATCTATGAAAATTTATTATTGTCCAAGTTAAAATTTAAGCATACACGAGGCATTGTAAGCCCGTGCGTTGCACTGTATTGGTATGGACCGAATGTATAATATTTTTTATGTAATATTGTGTGGAAGTAGTTAAATATAAGATATTGAAATTTATGGTATCATAAGTTTTGTTATCGTAGGGCGGAGGTAAACTCTCGACAAAGTCGCTTCTTCATCTCTACTGTAGATGAGTACATAATAATGTTGACTATTTTTTTTTGGTCAGTGGCCTAAATTGTAAAATGACTACAATTTTTTTTACCCTCGCATTAATTTAAGTTACTATTATTTTAGATAGACAATTAACGTTATAAGAGTATATGTGAAGAGGTTTATGTTAATATGTTAAATTTAAAAAAAGACTTTTCATATGTAACACTTTAATATTAGTAGGTTACATAAATAATGTTTAGCCTATTTATTTGGTGCCTGTTTCATAATGAGTTATAGTACCAATTGGTTTGTTGTATAGTTTATTTTCAATGGCAAATTTTGAGTTGATATGTAATTTATCGAATATTGCAGGTTCTTCAAAATTGCGTAATTGCATGCGCTTGTGGTTTGTGCAACAGGCATGTGAAGATGATGCATTATCCAAAATGCTATTCGGTTGTTGCCAACATTTGAGGAGGGTAATAGCTAAGAACCATACAATGATGGCAAACATGGAAGCTTATGGTGCTAATGGAGTTGCTTTGAAGTCACTTGAAGCTTTAAGAAAAACCCAAGACAGACATCGGTTATTGCTTGCAGAGCTAAACTATTTGCTAGATGAAGCGAAAGTGGGTGCCCGTGAGGAAGAAGCTAATGCCATTAAGATGAATGAGTTTAAGTAGTTGTTTGGGTTTAGGTACTTTGGTTGGTTTTAATAATTCGAATGTTTTGTTTGTTTTTGGAACGATGCTATGTCAAATTAATATATATTTATTTCATGGCAAATGATATAGTTGGTGTATTTAAATTAGATTAATTTTATTTTAAGTTTCATTTAACATATAGTTGAAATGTTAGTATATAAATATAAAGATAATATATAAGTTATTAACATTATTATTATTTTTTTTAAATTAGGATGTTAATGCCAAAGCATTGTATATATAAGGACTGTTTTATATCTACTTAAAAGATGAAGGGTTTGAATTGCAAAATGAGATAACTTCCTAAATACTGCATATCAGATTTTTGCATGAAGAATATGAAAGGGCTACAGTAACACCGAAATTAAATTTCTCAATGACTTTTGAGTGTATTTTTTTTGTAATTATCTGTGCAATTTATGAGTTAGTACATTGTAATTATGTATACTTACAAAACCATAAACACAACCATCATAACTTAACCGGTTAACCCTTGACCATCATAACATAACCCTAATCGGAAAATGTCTTCCACACCTAACATTGACGAAATGAAAGCTCTAACAGAATCAGGGAAACTAAGTGATGCTTTCAGGCTTTTGATTATGCAAGACATTGCAGAGGAGAAAAAGTTGATTGAGAAGCTGGGAGAAGAGAGCACCATTCTCCGAGAGACTATTGCAAAAAAAGAAGAAACAATCGATGAGGCTAGAAGATTGTTTCCTTCTTTCAATGCAGTTGCAGCAACAGGTGAGTTTGCCCTTCATGAGATCCAGCTGAAGGACAGAAGGAAGAATGACTTGCTTGCTCAGTTGTTGGTGCTATGTCGTCGGAGTTTGGCAGAGAAGGAGGATTTTCTGGATGACTTGGATGAGGCTGATGATTCAGAAGATGAAGCGTAGGAAGATGTGGGGGGTGGGTTTTTGTGTTTTGATGTAAATTTCTTGGTTGTATGTATGGTTTTATTAACTGCTACTCTTTTATCTTAACTATTAAGTATATATATTTATGAATGGAGTAAACTGATGATTCATCAGTTTAACGGTTTTAGATTTGAATGTCTAGTAATTACTTGAAGAAGGCAAGTTTTTTTATTTAGTTTTTACTTTTATTATAAAATGGTCAAGTAGTGTGTGTGTTGACTTTAAGTGTTTCACACATATATCTCACTTTTACTCGGTTCAAACACACAGTTACATTCAAACTTCCGACCTAGGGTTTTCAATCAATCGAAAAATCAATCAAAATAAATGTTACGCAATAAAATATTATTGAGGGCTATTATTAAGTGTTTGATTATCTACTCATTGAGCCTAATATCTCAGGTATTCTATTTGAATATGATAGCCTGAAAGGGTGAATGTTTAAACGTTATAATTTATTGCAAGGTTGTTACTTTAGGCCGTTTGTTGATTTATAATTGATATTGTGTTATGTTAGTTTCGATTCAATCCTGAAAAGCAAGTATATGTTTAAATGATAATTTGATCAGAGTTTATTAAATTTGCATTATAAAGCTCGAATTTTTTTGTTGTTTTTATGTTGAGATTGGTAATCATTGATATGGGTTTGAATAAGTGTAAGATCAATTTTGATTTTTTAGTGATAATCCAGTTAGGGGTTTGAGTTTTTTCGGGGTTAAATGATTTTACATCTTAAAGTTTAGAAGCATTATAGATGTTTTGGCATTATTTAATTTATATTTTCGATAAGCAACTGAAAATAAGCACTTCATGAAATAGTGTTTGGATATGCTTATGTTGTAAAAGATGCTATGTGGATGAAAAACGTGACAGGATAGCTAGTCTTTGTGTATTTTAAGATTTTTACGGGTCTAAAAGCCATTCAATTTTATCTCAAATAAGCACCTTGAAACATGAAAAAAAGCTTAGTTTGTTCCAAGATATGTATCAGGACACGCACTATACGAATCAGACACGACAAACATTAACTCACACCATACCTTTACCTAGTTTGTCATATGTAGCATAGTCTATCAACAAAGAACCTTTATTGCTGCAAGATCCTTTGGAGGAGTTCAAGTTTATTTCTAAGTGTGTTATTGTTTTGTTTATGATTAAACCGAATGAAAGGGAAGTTTGAAAGTTATGTTTTGAGCTTTCCCTTTTAATTTTTTGGATATATATAGAAGCTAAGTTTCGATAAAGACTAATGACGTATCAGGTAGGCGAAGGTTTTTGTCTTGTTTTGTTTTTGTTTTTGTAAAACAGAAGTTTGTCTTCTTATAGATTTATGAGGTTATGAGTTCAAGAACATGAGATATTTGTAGATCTTTAAATATATTAAAGTGTGTTGAACAAAACTGAAATATTAATTTGTTTTCATTTTGTTTTGAATATTGTTTTTGGTTTAGATATAGATAATAGGGGACTGAATAACGGTGAGACGTGACACATTGGATTTAGTTGAAGTCATGAGAATATTCATTTTTTTGGTCAGGATTCAGGGTATTAGTCACTTGCATAGGAAAGCGTATTTGTTGGATGATTTACGCCTCATTAATTGATCTAATACATGCAGTGGGTAGGTGAATATCGATGTGGCTTGAGGTGATGCAAATAACGGGGGAGTCGAGGATATTGTGATGATATGATATTTGGTGTTATAACGATGTTGCAAGCTTGATGGGTGTGTTGGTTTCGTATACGCAAATAATGAGACAATTCGTCAATGAGACAGCGGTGCAAAATGCCTGCGACTAATCGCTTAACAGTCAATAAGGTATGCAGTTTATTAGTTTTTGACTTTTGATATTTTATGCTGACTTAACTGGTATTATAATAACAACAGTTGGGGTATGCATTATTAAAACTGACCAAAAAAAAAGGACTTAAGCATTATTCATTTAAAAAACGTAGAGAATAACATACCAAACCTCAAGAAAGAAATCTATGAAAATAACTTGTTAAAAATACTACTTGAACACTTGAGTTTAGGTATCAGTAAGCTTTCGATTGTTATTGCTCCGTATAGTTGCTGCCATAAGAGAACTATATATGCTCACAGATTGAATGATTGTTAGGATATATAACTTGCAACGGTTCCACATCCAGAACTATTGGCGGTGATAACGACAAATCCAAATTAATATGTTTTTTTTCCTGTATGTAGCTTTGAAAAAACGTCGTCTTAATTTTTTCGTGTTATTCGTAATTGCTAAAGCTGGATCTTCCTTTATCCGTCTTTTTTCTTCCTGCAGTTTTGTAATTATGTCTTGCATACTTTCATTAGTATTTGAATCACCTTCCTTGCCCTATGAAAACCAAGTTGGATATCACAACATAGAAAACATATTAATGCGTACTATAAAAACTAAAAAGCATAGTTAACTGTTACCGGTTGTGACTTAAAATATGTATATATTAACGAATAGGCAAAACCATTTTTTTAAGATTGAAATCATTATTTTATCTGGAAACATTTAAGATTGCATATGCAAATCAGGTTTGTGGTATGAAAAACATAAACAAAATTTATTGTCAATTATTTGCTAACCTGAAAATAGTTAATTAACTTTTCTAAACTGAGAAGTTTTCGATATGGCCAAGATTTAATTCCAACCGATCGACACTGCACTTTAAAAAGGGACGAACTAACATGAAAGCATTTTGCAGCTCGGTGTAAGGGCATATGAAAGTAGTGTGAGACGACATCCCTGCTGAATGAGATAGTTTTAGAATGTGTATATATGATTTCTGTATGATAAAATAGGAGTTGAGATGTGTATATTACTGAGATAAGTTGGTTTTTTAATGTCTTATCAAACTTTTGAACTGACTTGAAATTAATAAAGGGCATGTAACTCCTAATAAATCATAGAATCAATTTATTATATATTTATGTGAACATTTGTGCATATTATTAATATTATATGCAATAATAGCACTTGATGAGTATGCAGTTAGGTTTTGATATGGGTGGTCACAATTTATTATGTGTCTTTTAACATGAGAATATAGATAATGGACCACTGTTAATAATTGGGCCAATACTATAAAGTTTATGAGTGTTTGTGGCAAGTAATAAAGTTATAATAAATAAATGTGCTGAACTATCCATAGGTGTTGCCATTCAAATTTTATTCTCTGTATCTGAATATGGAAACACAAACAATGCATATATGAAATAAAATGTAACACCTTATTATATTTAATATCTGAACAATACATAAATATGCTAAGACAGACTGCTGAAAGCTTCTTTGAAAACAATGTTACGTGTGCAGTTCTTAAGTCTAGGGTCTTTGTCTTCAATCATTAGTATCTTAAGTCCGTCAGGAGTGGTAACTCTAGACAGCGCCACATAAAGTTGTCCATGTGCAAACACAGGAGTAGGCAAATAGAGACCAACGTAAGTAACTGATTGGCCTTGACTTTTGTTGATAGTCATCGCATAACATGCTCTTACAGGGAATTGTCGCCGTTTTAGGATAAATGGCCATTTGGATTGCGTTGATGTTAGTATAATCCTGTGTATAATGACATTGTCTCCTATATTAGAACCTGTAAGGATCGTTGCGTGAATAACAAATTGGCCTATATCTGTTATGATCAATCTTGTTCCATTACACAGACCTTTGCTTGGATTGATGTTACGCAATAGCATAATGGGTAGTTCCTTTTTTAAGTGAAGTTCATGTGGGGGCATCCCGGGAAAATTTAATGAATTTAGAAATTCAATCGGGTATAGGTCATGCTGATCTAGATTGTCTGTAGATGCCTTGCAAACTTCATCCGCGCTATTGTATGTAACAGAGTCCCCTTTTAGTTGTTTAAACATATAATCATTGATAGTATCAGCATCATCATTCCGAGGAGTTAGGATTGCCCTTTCTTTGAGATACACCACGTCATTCTGTCTTGTTGTAAAATCAGGGTATGTCTCAGCTACAATTTTCTCGATAGGACAGTCCCACGATTGGATTAGGAAATTTTCAGGAATGTTGATCCAAGATGGCTCGTCCTCATCTTCTTTGCATTTTGCTGGCAATTTGCCATCTCCCACAGCCAATACCCATTTATTGAAATCCTATTTTCGAGTATCAAGCAGTCCATTCTCACTATACTCATTCACCCGCATACTCCGTGTAAGGGTAATTACCTTGCAATGCTTCCACAACTCAGATTGGTTTATACATGATTGAACAATGACTGGCCTGCTTTCTTTTGGTATAACTGGCAACACTTGACGAAAGTCGCCTCCTAGCAAGACCGTCACGCCCCCAAATATTCGTTCTCTACATCCAAGGTCATGATATCCTAAGATATCTCTCAGAGTCTTGTCCAACGCCTCAAAAGCATATTTTTGTGTCATTGGAGCTTCATCCCAGATAATTAATTTCACTTGCTGCATGAGTTCTGACATATGCGTGTTTTGTTTTATGCCGCACGTGCTGTTTTCTAATAGTTCAAGTGGTATAACAAAACGACTATGAGCCGTTCTCCCGCCTGGTAGCAACAATGAAGCAATGCCTATACAATTTAATGACACTTATCAGTTGCGTAATTGTTTAAATGTGTAAGTTACTTGTTTATTTAAATTTAGTATAAATACATACCTGAAGATGCGACGGCAAGCACTATTTTACGTTCTGATCTCAACCTTGAGATGATAGTCTTGTATAAAAATGTCTTTCCGGTTCCTCCCGGTCCGTACACAAAGTAAAATTTGCCTTCGTTACCATTTACAGATTCAATAACCTCATCATAGATTAGACGCTGTTGGGTGTTTAATGATGAATGGAGTTGTTGATGCTGAATCTTACTTTCTTTCATATCATAAGCCAGCGCTTCTCTTATTAGACGATTGTCCATACTGGTTAGCAACATTGGGTCTGGTAGTGGTAAATCTTGAAAATCTCCTAAAGATCTTCCACAACAATTTAACAACTCTTGTATTTCAAGCAAACAATAGTTCCGAAGCTGTTCATCTGTCAGTTCCAAGTTAGGGTAATCGAACATTTTCCTTTTTTTGTGTAGGATATCCTCTGCTAAATATTCCCAGTTTTCTTCCCACAATTTTAAAGGTCTGCTGACATCACAAAACAATAGAATTGTCACAAACATGTCACGGAGCTGTGGTCCGAACATCCACACACTTGCTTCAGATATTGCATGCATCCATTCTATGTCATCATTTAAAAGGCCATATGCAAAACATGCTTCCTTGAACGTGGAACATAATCTGTCGTTAACAGTCATGAGTTTCTCAAAGGATCGAGGTCCTCTGACAATGTTCAATAACATTCGAAGATAGTATCGTTCTCCAGAAGCCGGATGGGAGTAAACAATCCTACCAATGCATTTATGTTGTTTTCGTTCTTTCCACATTTTGTCTTTCTCATGCCACACATTATGTGCAGGTATCTCAGAATACGTGTATTTATTCGCTTATGTATCACGCACGTTTAAGTCAAACCAATCAGTGAACATGGTTATATCGATGCCTTCCCTTTGAATTAGTGCTGGTAAGCTTTCTGAATCACGAAGTGTGATTGCATGCTGATTTGGCAGGTGATAATTGAGTTTAATCACTGATGGATCTGAGTAATGGATGTCATAGGAAAACAAACGCCATACCGCCTCACATGGAGCTAAAAAACGACAATTCAAATAATTCTTTATTTCGTCCACCTCCAAAATCTTGACATCTGCCTGACCACCATTGTTTTTTACATTTTCTTGTATAACAATTGTGGCTCTATCAGGACCTTTATTCAAGTACTTGAATAAGTACTTAATTGCCTTTGATTGGTTGCACCATTCTACGTTGATGTGGGCTTGGTATTTTATAAGGAGATAACGGTTGTGAGGAACCACGTATCTGTTGTCATATTTGAATTTGCCTTTTATATGGTAAGCTTTATTATCCCTCCGGCGATAAATAACATAACCATCACTATCGACCATTGTTTCAGCAACAAAAAGTTTAGGAAAATGTTTGGAGCATTTACCCTCAGATGTACATGGTGCATGTTTAGCATCTTTACCGCAAGGACCATGTAACATAAATTCAGTTACCACTTTATACCCGTCTGGATCATTCTCTCGACATGGTATTTCTACCGTAATTATATCATTTATCTAAGACGGGGATTTCCGTTTTAATCTTTCTTCTAGCCATTGTAGGATGTGAGCATGAGGTAGACCACGTTTCTGAAATTCTATTACATATACAACTGAAATAAAACAGAGAAACAAATAAGATAATACCTTAGTTTGTTATAAAGAATCAGACATATTGCCATTATTAAGTAAGGTGCATTACCTCCCCGGGACTTGCCAAAAATATGCCGTTTTGTAAGATCGTTTAACAATTCAGTAAGTTTAAGCTTGAAAACGCGCGTGGACACCTCTGGACGGTCATGTGCTTTTTGGCCCGGAATGTGCTTTAACATTTCTGATATTTCAGGCCACTTCGTATTAGCAGTGAAAGTGATGAACAGGTCTGGGTTTCCATATGTTCGACATATAGCCATTGCGTCCTGGTAGTTTTGCATCATATACCTTGGGCCGCCTACAAAACTTTTTGGTAGGACAATTCGTTTCCCCAACCCTGCCGCATTTGTATCACCTCTTGTTACAGCATCACACACGTTGTGATACAAATCCACACGTAACGTATCTTGATTTTTCCTATTCCATGTAAGCCTTTGCTCCTCGACAGCCGCATATGCGTCAACCAAAAACTGTTGGAATAACCGGCCACCTCTTAGCAATGTAGTTCCTTGGTTATTTCGATGTTTTATGACGTATGCGTAGTACTCTTTCATTGTAACAAAAGGCCTTTTGGTTTTGCGCACACCTTTGTTGTTGTGATACGGTATCTTCTCATGATACCCATCCTCTCCATATGGAAATAATAATGGATATTGGAGTGCCATGTATTCCGGATGCAGCTCAGATATACGTTTCAGCCCTTCCTCCTTGTTTCTTACAACAATATCTCTTGTGGGAATACCATCACCAAAATATGTAGTAATCAAAGCTGCAATCTCCGGTACAGACGGTGCGTTATATTGCCGAGATGCACCTCGACCACTTAGTAGTCGTAGTTCAAAGTGGGCTGAATTATGGGTCTCAGACCAATCCCTTGCCATTCGAAATGCCTTGGTGATTGGATTTGTTTGATTGAACATCTTCATAAGGTTTGATACTATATTTGCATCCACGCACTCTCCACTATCTTTGCTTGCAAAAATTCCCATTCGGTTCTTAAGTTCATTTTCAGTGTCAAAAAAATATAGTTGCGCAAATTTAGGCTGATCGCCCTGTTTAGGAAGCAGAGAACCTATTCGATGATAGCTTTGCCCATTTACTCCAAAGGTATATGGACCCCTACCTGTGTTAATTGAATGGTCTATTTTTGCTCCAAAAGATGTGTAACAAAACATACCATTATACACCCTGATTTGTTCCTTGAAACTTGTGTTTGCAGGAATGCTGTAATCCATAAGGTCATTAAGGGGCAAAGGTGTTTCATTATATATCGGAAGAATCACTTTTCCCCCTTGGCAGCAAACAGAGAATGTTGGGTTTACCACGGTTTTTGTGACGTTAGATCTTTCCTGGTACCACATAAGAGCCTTGCAATTTTGACATTCAAATGTTGGCGGGCCAATATCATGGTACACCACAGGAATACCTTGCAAATAAAAGGTAAATATCAGTAATAAGGACCACATTACAATAAGTTAACTAACAAAATGCAAGACTAATAACATGATTAATTACCTGCAGATGCATGTGCAGCTCCATGTGGGATATTTTTAGCTGCACGATGAGAAAGTGTTCCTGCAGGAATAACCATTACGGTAATATTCAATATTATGAAATCGATAAACTTGCAACTTTAGTAGTAATTACCTGCCGATCTTCTTTTTTTATAAACAAAGGGAATTTTGGAGGTTGAAGCTATTTGGTTCACTGTCATGTCTGTCAAAGTGCCAACCGAGTGTGATTCTTGTCCTAACAAAGTACGTTGATCATGCAAAAGCAGGTATGCATTATTGCAGATTTGATGTAATTGCATAATGTAAGTAAAGTCTTATAAATGGGACGGACCTGTAGATGGTCCAACATGTTGTGTCATCCGTAAACCACATAAACTCTGCATCTTTCCACTGTCATTTATTACAGTTCTTGAATGAATAAACAAAGTTTTGTTCAATATGTCTGACAGGGATGGAGTTTCAGACTGTTCAGCGTGTGATACTGCAATGCAAAGACAAATACAACTTTAAACACATACGTAATCGGCAGGTATGTAAATTGTAAAAGTAAATTGTACCTTTATCCATTTAATGCTTGAAGGACCTGATTAAACTTTGCAACATATCATATTGCAGATCTGGTAATATAATGAATTAATAAGTTTAGTATATCACCTATTGGGATTCTACTATTTAACTGATGCAATAAGTGTGGTGTATAATGAAAAGGCATATACTTATAGTTCATGGTACCTCTCTATATGTAATACAGATTCTTATTGAGTTATAATAATGATACTGATATTTATGAAAAAATTTGGTTAAAAAGGCTAGTATGAGCGCATTTTAGACTAATTGGAAAAAACATAAGTCAACTTCATTTGGTCACATCTCATTAGTTACTTACACTCACAACGTGATTCAAAATACTATATTTAAATTAAAGTATTGTCTACATGAATTTAAAAAGTACCAGTTTACAAAACATTTTTAATATGGTGATTTATACGATTTAATTTTGGAAGTCATTTAGTGGTCGATTTTGAGAACCATTTGGCGAACGACATTTCAAAAAATGTATCAAAGTGTGGGTGAAATGGTCGTGAGCAGACAATTTTATAAAGTTGAGTTATATAATGATTAGAGCACAATACATACTTTGCACTGTTATAATGCAATTATTTGTAAGGCCATTTTTATGGTTAAAGGAAATAATTTACATAAAAATGAAACAGATGTATGATAGGACATAAAAACATTGATGCGCTCCCAAACAGTCAAGCTAAATCACACAAGCCCGCCACTTGTGAATGGCGGACCGTAACCAGCTTAAAACTGCTTAAGCACGAAATCAATGAAGATCTGAGGAGTATAGAGTCTCCCCGGGTCGTTATGTCCCAGCGAGCTATGCAATGGATCAATCAACGTATAGTGATCGAGAAATTTGAACAGAAAAGGAATTTGTGATTATGATTATAACTAAGGAAAAGCCAACAAATTACAATGGCTTAAATGCAAATAAGAGGAAATTAAAAAGATAAAACCTATTAAATAAATGCTATCACTATAATTAAAATGATGTTTTTGTTTTTATGTTTTTACGAAACTGAAATTAAAAACTACGCGACGTACAAAAATAAAAAGTGAAACTAAAGCAATATTAACCCTAAAAATATGAAAATGATGTTTTTACAATCCTAATGATAAAAGAAAATATTTAGAAAAAGAAAATTATTTTTAAAACTAATTATCTAATTAAAAACTATTTTTAACTATTAATTAATTACCTAAAATACAAGGAAATGTGAAATAAAGCTAGAAAAATAAATTAAAGACTTAGAAAAATCTAAAATATCAAAATAAACTTTTTAAAACTATTTTTGTATTTTTCTGATTATTTTTCTATTTTTTATGAATTTTAAACTATTAAAAACTAATTAAATTATTAAAAATTACCAAATAAACTATGAAAAATTTGGAAAATTACTTTTCTCACTTTTTATATTTATCTAAACCTAAGAAAATTGAAAACTTATTTTTTTGAAGCTTTTCTTAATTTTTTTTGTATTAAATGCTATTTAAAAATGCTTCAAAACTAATTTAAATTAAGAAAAATAGCAAAACAACTTAGAAAAATCTGAAAATTTCAGGAAAATCTTAAAATTAAATAAGGAATCTGAGAAAAATGGAAAAACAAGGTGCTATGTGGAGGAATCAGGAACTGATGTGGAGCTTGAAAATATAAATACAAAACTATTTAAGACTAAGAAAATAAAATTCGACATACATTGTTTTTAAACTAACTAACTACTACCCTAACTGCCTTCCTCTTCCTTCTCTTTATACCCCAACAGCTTCTCTCTCCTCTTCTGAGCTTATCCCACATCATTTTGTGGCCATTGGATCACTAAAAGCAATCTTAGCCATTTGTTGGTTTTTGGCGGGAAAAGAGTGATTTGGCAGTTGAAGGGATTGAGTGTGGATGTTGGAGGGGACAGTGAGTTGTAGGGGAGGACTGGTGTAGGTGGTGTTGGAGGTGGAGGAACAAAAGTGTTGGGGTTGCAGGCTACTATGTCGGGGAAGACAGGTTAGGGGGGCGGGGTGTTTTTGTTTAAACACTGGGTTTGGTTTCGGGTTGGATAAACTGGACCGGGTACACATGATTGGGCCAGGGTATTTGTTTTGGGCTTGGGGTTATATTAGGGTCCGGATGGTTTGTAGAATTAATAACTTAGGGACCAAATGTGTAAATCTCCAATTCCCAAGGACCAAACATGTAAGTTATGAAGTTTGAGTCAAAGGGTTGGTCTTGCCAAGTTTAATAATCCAAGGGTTGATTTTGACATTTTTGAAATTTCCAAGGACTAGTTTTGACCAATTTTGGATTTTTAGGGACTAAATTGTAATTTTCTCAAAACTTTTAGATTTCCCACCAAAGGACTAAATATGACAATTTATGATTTTAAAAAGACCTTTGGTGACTTTTCTTTTGAAATTTTGGCTCAGGGACTATTTTTGACAATTTTATAAACTTGGGGGACTAAAACTGCAATTTTTGCAAATTTGATATGTTTTTCATCTGATTTTGATATTTTTGCATTTAAAACACATAAAACACTGATTTGTGATATTTTGATCATTTTGATGTGTTTCTGAGTGTTTTCAGATGATTTTGCAGTTTATTTTGTACAAAAATGATGAGTATTTACACACTCATCAATCCCCCACACTGAGATATTGCTAGTCCCTAGCAATGATTTGAGAAAACATAATGGATTTGAATCTCTTTACCAAAAGCCATTACTTCTGGAGTAGCCAAATGTTTCAGTTCAAGTAAGAACCATGGTACACCGATAACCATGTGATTTTGAGTAAACCACCAGCTTTCAACGGATTTGATTTGTCTTTACCAGAAGCCGTACCCTTCTGGACTAGCCAACTCTTAGATAAATTATCAATATTATCTTTGGTGAGCTGATTACCAATTATGGATTTTCCACTGCCTTTACCACAAGCCATAATCTTGCGGGCTAGCCAACTCTTCACTTTTAAGGATATGGTGAGTTGAATGCCATACAATTTTGGGCAAATTGCAAGCCATATAAACGGATTTGAGAAATCTTTACCAAGAGCCGTTTTCTCCTGGATTAGTCAATTCTTTTGTCTTACAGACATGGCGGACTGATAACCAGATGAGAAAGTGTGAAACACTTACTCCAAAAAAAATTTTGGCCAAAAACGGGGGAATTGCTATAATTATATGATAAAATTCGTGAGAATTCCCCCCCACACTTAGAAATGAATATTGCCCTCAATATTCAGAGTACCGGCGGTTATGCCGAAACAAAGAACGTAAAAGGGAAATACTAAGGCCATTATTTAGAAAGAAGATTTTTTTTTTTTTTTTTTTTTTTTTTTTTTTTTTTTTTTTTTTAATATGTGGGGCAACTCCCCCACACTAGGGTGGTAGAAAGGGGTAAGAAGTCAGAAATATGGGTGAAAACCCATATGGTGTGTGCTACGGTTTTTGATTTCCGAGTCGCTAGCTTGACTCGACCCCGAATTCATTGGTTCATGGGGAAGCAAAGTGGAAGAAACAATCTCCATCGGACTTTCAGTCAAGATGTTTGGACAAACATTTGAAGCACGCGAAAGTTCCACACCGATGAGATATACATAGAACCGGCTCAAAAATGATATATGGAAATGCCGGGATCAAAGATAATGTCTTCGTTCCCGAAGGAGTGAAGAACAGGAGAAGTCACGGGGATAGGTGAAGAAGAGATAGAAAATCATGATAAACATCATGACTAACTCATCTTCATCTATAGGAGGATCCATAATTTCAGGATTATGAATCTCATCATTTAAGCTTATGTGATCAAGACAAATCTCGGGAGTGTCTAGATCAAAGTAGAATTTATCATACTCCCGCGGAGATATGATATGAGTGAGTTCATCTGAGAACTCCATGAAGGTGAATGAATCATATTCAGAATTGATATGAGTGGGTTCACTGGCGAACTCCTCAAAAGTAAATGATTCACAATCAGGGAGAGAATTATGAGAATGAGAAGTGGTACTGCCACTAATCTTCTCTCCCATATTATCAAAACAAGAGGCTTTCATTTCCGGAATAGAATCATCGGAAAGAATGTCACTACCCTTAATGGGGGTAGGAGATGAAATAGGTTTCTCTTTGAAAGCCTCGATTTTAGAAATGAGAAGACTGACATTCAATAATGTTGCTCGAAGAGCTTCATCTTTGATTTCAGTGTCAGTAACTTCATCATTCTCTTCTTCTAAGCTAACAAGCTCAGAAGGTGAATCTTCCACATAAACGATGTCTCCACAAGATAACGAATCGTCATCATCAGAATCGGAGAGCATCTCAACATGATCTGTTTGGAAGACAAGAGGAGGAGGGATATCACACACATGATCAAGAATTCCCTGTGACTTTCTTGGGATTGGGACAAGGTCCTCAACACTAGACTTTATGAATTCGTCCGATTCCTTTTCAGGAATAGTGTCAAGATGCTCGCCCCCCATGATAAGAGAGTGAGTGTGAATCTCGGGTGTGATAGCAGTTGTTTGAGATGGAATCTCAACTGCTGGAATATCAACTGACTGAGGGGGTTGAGAAATATTACTTTTAAAAGGATAAAAACCCTCCTCGTCATCATCATATAGAGCTGCCTTAAGAAATTGGGAACGTCTTAGAGCTGCTTGCTCTAGGATAAATAATTCTTCCCTAGATTTGTGAGCTTCTCGTTCTTCGGCCAGCAATTCTCCTATGGTCTTTTCACCACTCACTTGATTCTTAAAATTACTCATCATATCATCAAGTGTTTTCATTGCGGTTTCAAGATCCTGGGAGATTTCATGAGATAACGGCTCAGATGGAGTTTGAACCGTATAGTGCTGTGGAGGTTGGAAATTATCAAACATGTGAGAGTCATGATTGTTACAAGGAAATGGATTCCCTGTTTGACAATCAGAGCTGAAATGGGGACCTCCACAGTACTCACAACAGTAAAACTGTTGAGTCTGGACAGGTGAACTATATGGATATTGGTCATAACCAAAACTCTGAGCATCACTGGAAAACTGTTCATAGACAAACGTGTTCCCGGATTGACACTCAATTCCTTGGTGAGGACCTCCACAAAATTCACAACAGTAATGTTGGTTGTATGAAGATAAGTCGGGCTGGGGTGGGTAATTGGAGAAATTTGAGGGGTCGTTAAATGAGTTCTGATTAGGATCATAATCAAATGAATTCCTCGAACCACAGAACAAACAACTCCCGTTATGGATATCATTACCACATTGTACACACGTACACCAACGACATGGTGAACCAAAGAGAGGCTCACCACAACCGACACAAGGAATAAACGATTGCATTTGATAGTTATGAAGAGGAATCGGTTTATTCAAAGAATCAACAAAACCAACATGGTGACCAGAATGACTATCAAGACTCGAAGAACATTTTGAAAAATCAGGAGGTGGGACAAGTGGTGTGCTCTGAGAGCTAGCAATTTCCACCACTTCCGTTATGGTCTCCGGTTCTGGTTCTTGAGAAACGTGAAGATTAGGCAAGTCATTCTTGCTAGTCACCGGTGTTTGAACGGGTTCATCGTAATAAATTCTAACTCTCGACCTTTTTTCATCGGCTTGAATTTGTTCGTTTAGATTACGGGCTCTATCTTCAAAGAAAGTGTCCTCGTAATCCTCGATGGGTTCTTGGGGTAGCTCCGACGTTTGAACTGGTTTGTCAAGATTAGAATGTATTTCAGGTTGTGGCGGGTGGTCGAAATAACTTTGAAAAGAATTTATGATGGATAATTCGCACGAATTGCAAAATTCGCTTGAACTAGGCCCTCCACACCGCTCACACACATTTCTGACGATGAAGTTGACGAATGTCGACATAAGAATTAAACATATAGAGGATTAAGAAGAGAATCAAATGGTTGAGAGGATATGAAGAATAGAATTAAACGGCAAAAGAGGGTAATAGAAATAGAATCAACGAATAAGAGGAATGAGAAGAATATTTTTGGTATTTTTGGATAAGAAAATATAAACATATACAGATGGATGGTATGAACAAAGAGTGAATATCCAAATCACTAATCTTCTAGACGTAAGATCATCAGCACAGCTCCCCGGCAGCGGCGCCAAAAATTTGATGCGCTCCCAAACAGTCAAGCTAAATCACACAAGCCCGCCACTTGTGAATGGCGGACCGTAACCAGCTTAAAACTGCTTAAGCACGAAATCAATGAAGATCTGAGGAGTATAGAGTCTCCCCGGGTCGTTATGTCCCAGCGAGCTATGCAATGGATCAATCAACGTATAGTGATCGAGAAATTTGAACAGAAAAGGAATTTGTGATTATGATTATAACTAAGGAAAAGCCAACAAATTACAATGGCTTAAATGCAAATAAGAGGAAATTAAAAAGATAAAACCTATTAAATAAATGCTATCACTATAATTAAAATGATGTTTTTGTTTTTATGTTTTTACGAAACTGAAATTAAAAACTACGCGACGTACAAAAATAAAAAGTGAAACTAAAGCAATATTAACCCTAAAAATATGAAAATGATGTTTTTACAATCCTAATGATAAAAGAAAATATTTAGAAAAAGAAAATTATTTTTAAAACTAATTATCTAATTAAAAACTATTTTTAACTATTAATTAATTACCTAAAATACAAGGAAATGTGAAATAAAGCTAGAAAAATAAATTAAAGACTTAGAAAAATCTAAAATATCAAAAGAAACTTTTTAAAACTATTTTTGTATTTTTCTGATTATTTTTCTATTTTTTATGAATTTTAAACTATTAAAAACTAATTAAATTATTAAAAATTACCAAATAAACTATGAAAAATATGGAAAATTACTTTTCTCACTTTTTATATTTATCTAAACCTAAGAAAATTGAAAAATTATTTTTTTGAAGCTTTTCTTAATTTTTTTTGTATTAAATGCTATTTAAAAATGCTTCAAAACTAATTTAAATTAAGAAAAATAGCAAAACAACTTAGAAAAATCTGAAAATTTCAGGAAAAGCTTAAAATTAAATAAGGAATCTGAGAAAAATGGAAAAACAAGGTGCTATGTGGAGGAATCAGGAACTGATGTGGAATGAGCTTAAAAATAAGCACTTCCAATAAGCAAATGGAAACCAATAAGCACCAGACCAAAACAGGAACTTAAATAAGCTAAAAGAACTAAAATGGAACAAGAATCAACAAGCTACAGCTACTGAATCATAAGATGCTAAGATTTGATGTTATGAACTGATAAGCTAAAAACAGATTTAGGTGCCCACTTTCTAGCACTTGCAACTGCTGATCCAATAAGCTAAAGGGAAGATCAAAAGTGGTAAGCTCAACACAACCAACCAGAGATCAATTATGCAAATAAGCAGCTAATAAGTACAAATAAGGAAGAAATTAGAGAGCAAAACAGAAGTGACCATATTGGAACAGGTTGCTGATGCACAGAAGACAGTAACAGGGACCCTACTTGGAGCTTATCTATGAGCTTATCAGAGAAGCAAATGTGAAAAGCAAAATTGCAGTCTCAAAGATCACCTAGCTGACTATTTATAGACCAAAAATGAAACCTAAACTATTTGAAATGAACCTTGTGCATGATCTGCACTTTCTGCAAAAACTAGCTAAATGGCTCACTTTGACTTTTAAGAACAAATTAGCATTTTGACTTTCTTGAGATTAGATTGCAAATGGTTGACTGGAATGGATGAAATAAGATGTAATGAGACTCAAACAAGCTAGATTATTAACTACAAAACCTATATGTGAAGATTTTAGAAACTGGATTCCAACAGAAAATGCATACAAATCAGTTATGTGCTTTGTTGTCTAAGGATGCAATTTGTAGCAAACTAATGACAGAAAAGACATCAAAAGACTATATCAAACTCAAAGAAACTGATCTAATCCAGTGTTTTGACTTCTAAAGCAGTTTAAATCCTTAAACCAAACACCACTTTAAGGGCAGTTTTGCAAGTGGTATCAATCAAAACCCAAACCTAAATCATAACAAGCATCAATACAAGTCCAAATTATCAGATTTGATCTATAAGAAATGAATAAGACAGCAATGTAACACACAAACAGATATGATCTAATTATGCAGAATCAGGAACAATACAAACAAGACAGATCATAAGCAACATTGTTATTAAGCTACTCATGATAAATAATATGATAAACTGAGATTAAAACAACTAAATGAGCAGAGATTTACACAATCTAAACCAACCTAATAACTGATAAAGGAATCAAACAGAATCAAACTTACATTAAGTCCAGCCACTAAGGCTTATTCATGAGACCATTAGAACAGTAACCTAACCCAAATCTCAACTCATTTTCACCCAGATCCATTACTAATTCAGCTAATCAAACCCACTTCTGCAACTTTGACTTTTGTTGACCAATGACCAAAGTTACTTGAACCTTAAATACAAGCTTGTAAAAAGCTATGAATAGCTTATAGAAGCTTGTTTGAGATGATAATTAGGCTTTTTGAGACTTTAACAACAGAATTTAACTTGGAAAATTTCAACAGTTGAGACAAGATATTAAATGTAAACAAAAGCTTAAATTAAAACTTGATATGAGTTGCAATACACTGGAAAACCTTTCTTGAATACAATGGAGCTTGAAAATATAAATACAAAACTATTTAAGACTAAGAAAATAAAATTCGACATACATTGTTTTTAAACTAACTAACTACTACCCTAACTGCCTTCCTCTTCCTTCTCTTTATACCCCAACAGCTTCTCTCTCCTCTTCTGAGCTTATCCCACATCATTTTGTGGCCATTGGATCACTAAAAGCAATCTTAGCCATTTGTTGGTTTTTGGCGGGAAAAGAGTGATTTGGCAGTTGAAGGGATTGAGTGTGGATGTTGGAGGGGACAGTGAGTTGTAGGGGAGGGCTGGTGTAGGTGGTGTTGGAGGTGGAGGAAC
This sequence comes from Chrysanthemum seticuspe, assembly GCA_019973895.1. Lineage (NCBI taxonomy): Eukaryota > Viridiplantae > Streptophyta > Magnoliopsida > Asterales > Asteraceae > Chrysanthemum > Chrysanthemum seticuspe. The sequence goes on along the minus strand of BPTQ01000004.1, from coordinate 25,511,332 downwards.
AAAAGTGTTGGGGTTGCAGGCTACTATGTCGGGGAAGACAGGTTAGGGGGCGGGGTGTTTTTGTTTAAACACTGGGTTTGGTTTCGGGTTAGATAAACTGGACCGGGTACACATGATTGGGCCAGGGTATTTGTTTTGGGCTTGGGGTTATATTAGGGTCCGGATGGTTTGTAGAATTAATAACTTAGGGACCAAATGTGTAAATCTCCAATTCCCAAGGACCAAACATGTAAGTTATGAAGTTTGAGTCAAAGGGTTGGTCTTGCCAAGTTTAATAATCCAAGGGTTGATTTTGACATTTTTGAAATTTCCAAGGACTAGTTTTGACCAATTTTGGATTTTCAGGGACTAAATTGTAATTTTCTCAAAACTTTTAGATTTCCCACCAAAGGACTAAATATGACAATTTATGATTTTAAAAAGACCTTTGGTGACTTTTCTTTTGAAATTTTGGCTCAGGGACTATTTTTGACAATTTTATAAACTTGGGGGACTAAAACTGCAATTTTTGCAAATTTGATATGTTTTTCATCTGATTTTGATATTTTTGCATTTAAAACACATAAAACACTGATTTGTGATATTTTGATCATTTTGATGTGTTTCTGAGTGTTTTCAGATGATTTTGCAGTTTATTTTGTACAAAAATGATGAGTATTTACACACTCATCAAACATACAAATATAAAGAGGTTTGGAAACCCGTATAATTAATAATAAGTGGCGATGAAATATCATATATAAACATTCACAATTTGTTGTTTTCCAAACCCAATCATAACATAAAAAACTTGTAATTACTTAATATACCATAACCACAAAGCTTTACATATCATAATGTACCATGTAATGTCTAGTTTGTTGGTGATGCTACAAATATAATTTAAGGCAATCTTGTTCAATGTAGCATTTAGCATAAACACATTCAATATTTTGAAAATCCAAGTTATTCTTATAATATGGTTTATGCGGGTATGATACTTTTGCAGTATGTGAGCGTGTGGTTGCTTTTTACAACCCATTGCATATTGTTTGTTACAAATTATAATTATATCCAAAAAATACGAAATTCAACACAGGCATTTTTACCCGTATATTAAAGTGTGTGTAAGTATTGTGGTACGATTTCCATTTTGAACCCCATGTGTTTACTGTATGAACATTGAAACAATATATTGTTGGACTTTTATAGACAATGGTAACAAAGGGTACTCCATATAATTCATAATTTGTTGCATTAGTTATTTGCCAAAAGAAGGATTTTTTTTACAATAATTGTTAATAGGAATTTCCATATGGTATCTTCTGGAAAGCGTCCATGTCACAGCCGGTTTATATTGGATGTACCTGAAACAAAGGCAAGCAGAAAAGAACCAAAATTTTGCATGACAGAAAAGTAGAATAAATTATAACAGCCAAAATAGAATCTGATGGAACAAATTGTAACAGTTCTGTGCCTATCAAACATAAAAAACAAAGGATCCCAAATTATGTTTTAATACAGTTCAGTATTAATGTAATAATAGATTATTTTGATAAGGATTCTTCGGGTACTGCTGGCTCAGGGTCACTCTGAATCATCCATGACTAACCTGACCACAAAATATACAAAGTGGCATGTATTAATATATGGGCAGATATAAAACCATATGTGACCAATTATGGTATACAACATGTGATTACCGTCTCATTTTATTTTTGTTAGTTGTGGTGCCGTCCTGACCATCCTGGTCACCATCTACGGATATAAGTTCAATATCCACCCTGAAAATATTCAACCAATGTTTGTCATGATAGATCTGTTGTGTAAGTAATATGTATAAGGTAAAACCATTTGAATGTTTGATATTTATGTTGCCACAAAACTTATTATGTCGCGATCACCTTTTTTTTTCCTATCACATGCAGGAGTAGACTTGACCAACCGTTTGGACGTTGGGTCCGATGGCGCATTAGCCTTAGTATTCGCATTGATAGCATCAGTATATTCCACAGCAGCCAAAGGCCTAAGTTCATCATCAACGTCTGAATCTTTGGGTTCCACCCTGAAAATAAAAAAACCATTCATATTAGGTATTTTTTTATTTTTTATTAGCAAAAGGCCTAAAGGAACAAACACTTTTATTATAGGTATATTACAGGCGTTTATTACCTATTTTTCTTTGTATTCTCAGTAGGTTTGGACGGGGTAACAACGGATGGAGACGGGGTTAGGGTCTTGGATGATGCAACTGGTCCAAAAGTTTCATTATCAATTGTGCTTGAGCTTTCAGTTTCAATAGACGGATGAGGTGAGTCCACCGCCCAACATGTAAAACTCTCAAACTTCCCATACTCATAATATGTATGACTTTTGATTTCAAATTCGTGTGTTGTGCCAATGAGATCGAGTATGGGAGAAGGCAAGTTGGCGTGATCATCGAGACACTACATAGGAAATAATGAGTAATGGGGCACGGGAGTAGGGGTGCAAATAAAGTCTAAAATTTCACCTGTACCTCTTTTTCGTCCGTCAACAGTGCCGAAGCTGGAAACTTTATCAAGTTAACCGAAGCCTCATCAAAAAGGACCACAACAGTACTACCGGTATCATCAGAGATACCAAGCTCAAGGCGATACCTGTAAAGATCATGCAGTGAATAGTAAGTATGAATGTCAATAATTATATATACTGTATACAAATGTATACCATATGGGTCACAAATATAATAGCACCTTATCACAGGGTATTCAATCGGTCTTTCACATGAATCACACCAAAAACGACCACCCTTCCTAGTAGCTCCTTTCTTGCAATTGTCACCTCTACATGACGGAAAATTCCATCCCTTTCTAGTACGCACATCATTAATCTTGGCTTTACATAGGAAAGTCGCAGACTGCATAAATAAAATACGTCAATATCATGCATTTTAATGAGGCTACATAGATGACGGGGGAAAAAGAAACAGACATCATTTTTCCGATTGCGTGCCCACATGAGCAGATTCTCTATTGTACCATCTTTGGGTTCTGATAGGTGTGCACCCAAATATGATGTTGAAGACACAACACTTCTAACAAACAGGTAAAACATCTTGGTAAGTTAATATTAGTTTGAATCGTATCACATATAGATTTTATATTCAAACAATTTCATACCCGGTGTCTTTTTTCAAGGCACTGATCGTAGGAATGTCAACAGCATCTAGTATTTGTGTGGCTGAACTAGTCGACAAATAGAGCTTATCTGAGAGGTAAAATTAAAAACCAACTTAGCATGATAAAGGTGTATAATATGCAAAAGGTAAATAGACCAAGATGACTAACTGTTATAATGCCTTGCAGATGTGGACGTAACAACTACAGCGCACACGCCTGCCTGTTTTGCTTTCTTTTCAATCAACATATCAGCGAGCCCTCCCCATAGAGTCACCCGTATCATTTGACCTCTGATATCACGCGGAAAAAATAAACAAACGGTTAGTTTCAATAAACATGCTGGCCAAATAAAATTTATAAAAATTGACAGCACCAACTGCAAATAACATGTATACGAACTTTTGATTTGTCAGGTAGAAATCAATATTTTTTTACCCTGCTTTCGTATGATTCATCCTTCCAACATTCGTCACATAACCTGCGACATCTAAGAGGTAACAGCTTTTATGGCAACACTATTTAACAAGAAATTAACTGGTCAAACATACAAAATATAAAATTACCAATGAGATATTTGTTATCCGTAGGTTTTATTTGATCTAAATCCACCAACTGAAAAGGATGTCTGACAAACCCTTCAGATATAACCAAACTTTTTCTTATTAACGTTGATCCATCAAACTCTATCATAAAGGGATCATCCTTCCTAACTCTAAAGTCTTCCTTGTTATGCATGACAACAAAATTTTTAACAGTGTAAACACCTCCCTCTTTTAATCTCAAGAAATTGTGAGCCACTGTTGCCTTGGCGGTACAATGGATAACATTACCCTGCAATAGAACCATGTTAAAAATTGTTGTTGAATAATACATACATTTTTTAATCAGTTATTATCTATTCTTATAACTCAGGTATTGGGAAGGTACATATGCATATACCTTTGCATAAGACATCAAAAAATCGGTGCTCAAATACCGGCCTGTTGCAGTATTTACATCCCACATTCTACACAACATCAACACTATGGTACCAGTTGATTCAGGAGTCAATTCGTTTAGGAACAACTCACCATTCGAGCATCCAACCTGTGCAGCCATGATAACACACGTACTGGAGTGTGTTGCTTTTATTCCTATTGTGCTTGATCCCTCATTTATGGAGTTTCCATTTAATAGATATGTAATTGATGAGTGTTTCAGCTTCTTTAAGGGCGCATAACTGCAGCCCTTTCATGTTCAAACGCATCTTGTACCAAATTATGTATTCATGTAACCACAAATACGATTGTTCAGCTTCTTGCATTCATGCCATTAGATGAAACTTTGCGTCTCCTATAGCTAGAGGCTTTCATTGAGGATTACATATTTCACTTCTTGGTATTAAATCATATGGCTTTAAACGGATTGTACCATACAAATTGTTGTGCACATTAAATTAAGGGGCTCAAGATTATAGTATTATAGATAAGCTTAATCCATTGTTTCGAAAATTTATTTTCGCATACTGCAGTGCAGCAGCATACAAGACTAAAAAAAATAAATAATGAGATAAGTAAAATATACACATTTTATCATTCAAGAATAATCTAAGAAAGAAAACGAGAGGTTATCTAGTGAATTTGAAAAATCACGGCACCACACGCATACCGACACCAACTTAGTGACGGCAAACAGTTATAATCAAAATCCGACGTAATAATAATAGTATATTACTACACTTACAAAAAAAAACACTTCTAAAAATATAACTTTCATACTTTTCGGGTACTGGAAAGATACATTTATTTATAAATCGACAAAACACGGAGCACAGTTTGTACCGTGAGGTGATAATAAAACAAATGGACAAAAACCTGCTCTAATCCTAAAATACTCCCACAGACCCATCTCTTCATTATTTGGATGCCATTGCCTCCTTTTTTCTCATCTAGGAAAAATACATGTTCCCCTTTCTTACCATCAAACCTGCGCCTACCCATTTCCATCTCTCTTTTTCTCTGCCCCAACGCCTCCCTATTGTCAAAAGTGAATTGATATATCACTATCAATGCTTCTCTGTCTCGTCGCTTCCCAATGCTAACTCACAAGAGGATGAAGGTTGATAGCTACCTTTGCTCGAACTAGCATCATCACAAGAACCAAGCAAGAAAGGAGAGTCAATCCTTACTCCCTCTTCCTTCTTTTATTCTCGGTCGAACCAAGGGGAAATCCCACATACTCAAATCTCACTCACAACACCTTCACCGGATCAAGATTATTTTCGCTAAGGTCTGATTGTTGGGTGTAGCTTGGATTGGATCGGGTGAAGCTTGTAATCTGGTGTTGTTCTCCTTTTGGCCTTCCCCTTCAATCGGCTACACATAACCCTCTTGTTAAGGTTATCTTAATTTCCTTTTATTTGTAATTTACTGTATTAAGGATTTTTGTATTTCTTTGGTTTTTACAAAACGTGATATTGCTCGAATTGTACAAATCAATCCATATGCCTGGTTATTAGGTTGATTGGAAATTGTTGTTGACTTTGTGTGGCAACTAACATATTACAAAAAGAAATCTAAAGATTAAGTGTTGGCTCGATTGATTTTAGAATTTCGTATTGGATTCATTTATTTCGATAATCTCGTTTAGCTTAGCTTGGTTACATTTGGTCTCGTCAACAAACGGGGCAGCGAGAGTTCGTTTGGGTCAAGTTGTTTTCATTCAAGCGAAACACAATCACAAGGGTGTGTTGTGTCGTTGCCATTAAGTCAACAAGAGGCACCCGACTAGAGTGTGTTTTGTTTTTGTTTGTCGTCCTTGGTTTCAAAGTAACCCACATACAGGTCGAGTCACGGTTGTGATTCGAATTTGCTTGTCACTTTACTTGGTCTCAGTTTAGTCGTAGTTTGCTAATGATAAAATCTATTTTTGCTTATTCTATATATCTTACCTCGGTCCCAAATAATAACCACGAGTATGTTACGTTGTCATGTGCTCATGTCGGGTAGTACCCGACTTCACTGGTCATCAGTCGAGTAAGAATCCTAGTGTTTTTGTTGCCTTGGTTCGGTGTGCGTATAGGCTCACAAGAGTCTTGTATTTGTAGCTGTATCAAGCCCCTAAAGGGTGCGTCTGGACTTGCTCGTTACAGCCCTTATAGGCTTTGTATTCAGCCCCTAAATGGTACATCTGGACCTGCTCATTTCAGCCCCTTAAGGCTGCATTTACAGCCCCTAAAGGGTGCATCTGGACCTGCTCATTTCAGCCCCTTGAGGCTGCGTTTCCAGCTCCAAAGGGGTGCGTTGGTCCTGCTGATTTTCAGCTCCAAAAAGGTGTGTTTGTCCTGCTGATTTCCAGCTCCAAATGGGTGCGTTTGCCCGCTGATTTCCAGCTCCAAATGGGTGCGTTTGCCCGCTGATTTCCAGCTCCAAATGGGTGCGTTTGCCCGCTGATTTCCAGCTCCAAAAGGGTGCGTTTGCCCGCTGATTTTCAGCTCTAAATGGTGTGTTTGGTTTGCTGAATTTTCTGCACTAAATGGTGCGTTTGAGTTACTAAATTTCTGCACCAATAGGTGCGTTTGGTTTGCTTTTGTTTTGCTGATAAGCAGCCCCCGTCAGTGGTGTTTGTTTTGTCGTTTAACGGCCCACAAGTGGACGCTCAGTTCATTTTGTAACGTCTCGAGTTATTCCACGAATTCATTCCCGTCTCGCCTCATTTCACTCGACCACATGCTCACAATATAAATCACCATGAGTTATGCTAACATATGATGTAAACGAGATCTATATACTTAACAACCAGACTTTTTATACAATTACAACCTTTAAAAATCAAATCAATATGAGACTTGTAAATCTTAAACATGCTTATTTAATTTAAACTTATACGAGACTTGTAAATCTTAAACATGCTTATTTAATTTAAACTTATATACTCTAAAGTTGGTGATGTAAAAACATACTTAAGTTTTATAAAATTATAAAGCGCCTTTTGCTTAAACATATATTTTTATAACTATTAGTTACCACGAGGAACCAACGTGTATACAAGAGTCATGCCCGATTTTCGTCAATATACATATTTAGCTTATTATATATAATAATAACCAACAATAAGGAGTTTGTATACATCACCTACATCTCTCATACAATAGTATTAAATAAAGCTATTATTTAAACTTTTGAATACGTTCATATGGAGATATATACACATATGTACAATTAGTCAAATGCATTACATCACCCGAACGTCTAACATTATAGATATATATATATATATATATATATATATATATATATATATATATATATATATATATATATATATATATATATATATATATATACTTCCTTCATTCATGATGTCCCCTTCAATCCGATAATGTCCTAATGAATGTACATACCTTTCATACATCCTCATTCGGTTATCATCAAACCGAAGCCTTGTTCTTCCTTGATATACTTCTACGTATACTCTTCCAAGAGCCAATACTACAAACATTTAGAAAAATGTTCTAAACTTAACCAATGCCACACAAGCAACAACAACAACAACAACAAAAACATTTAAAACTTATAAAGTTGGTTAAACTTTATCGAGTCTTAAACATAAAGACTAAATTGCCGTATTAATTAGGTTGCGTGTCTGAGCCGTGCACTATCACTCCTTGATTAAATTCCCTTTAGACTTCATATTGCACATTGCCAAGATGAGTTTCATAGCCCTTACTTTTACTTGTTTTATAACTGTTTTGGGGAAGATACATGCTCATTTTTACTTAAATGATTTAATTACTAAAATTCTGCATTCTATGCATACTATGCCCTTTGATTGATAGGTTTTAAGATACATCATACCTAGATGCTTTAAGGACCACACCAAAACCTTTGACCTAGAATATTACGCAGCTTAGCCTAAGTCCTTAGATCCCAAATTGCCCTCTTCATGAACCGTCAATTCCTGCTGGGAAGCGCGAATGTTATAAATAGATCTATTGGGGGTGACTCCCCTGCTCGGTTGACCTCGCTTGGGTCAAGGCGAAGCATATAGCATGTCGGGACCGAGTGTATTGGGATAAACACTCGCCATGGGCTTTCTATTTGTATGACTTCCGTGTGCATACATAAACTGTCGTAGCTTCGGTTGCATGAACTTAGTGCTAGCGTAATAGATTCAATATATGACATTATATTCGTTGTAATGTACATATACCCTACTTATGGTCCACTAAAGAAACCTCTTTTACGAAATCCTTTTATGAATTGAAATCATAAACTTTATGACATTATGCAAGACGTAATGATCATCAAAAACCAAATTTGAAACATTGTACTGAAATCCCTTTTTAAATAAATCTATGAATTCACCAGCGTAAGCTGACACCTTTTAGCATGTATCTTCAGGTTTTGAGGTGATAGCTTATCTTTGGAGGCGCAAGGCAAAGGCATGGCATGGTCATAGATGACTCTGATTTATGTATTGGGACCACCTTTTTTATAATGGGCCATTTTCCGCACTAATCAATAATGTAAACATTGTTTTTTTAAGAATGAATAAAAGTTTATTTATGAAAAACCAATTGTTCTATGCTTATGTTGTGATACCAATTTAGTAGCATCTCAATACTTGTATGCTTCCGCTGAGCCATTTTGGGGGTGTTACATACGAGCACCAAAGTTAATGAAGCTTCTAAAAGTGGCAGTGGTATGAAAAATGGAAGGAAACTTATGGTAAAGACCCGTACGATGATGATGATTATGTTGATCCTTGTTTGACTGATGCCCAAATGCAGTTTGATGTCTTTGATATTAGTCTTCGTGGTCATCTCAGATAGCACTTGTAGTAGGTCTCATAAGTGTGGCATGTAATTCTTATGATAGTTTTGGTTAGTGCGTTTGTTTTTGCCTAGTTTTGGGCTGAGATGTGGGATTCACCCACATTCGTTGTACTTAATTATTTTTTAGAGTAACCTTTACCCAAAAAAATAATAAGGGTTTACACAACCCATTAGCATAACCCAACTCATGTCTTACATGCATATGTTCATGTGATACCCCCCCCCCCCCCCCCCCCCCCCCTCCCCAATCACCCAATGTATTCATTACCCACGACTTAAGCCTTAAACATCATAATATCTTCATTTTAACTCAAAGCCCTTTTACCAAAAATTCTCAATTTGCCTTATAGTTTACTTACATGAGGGGATGATTGCTAACCAAACATAAAAAGTCTTATAACACTTAAAAATCTTTGTCAAACTATTTTAATAGCATTTTAATAATAAAGCATCTAAAAATCGGTTTTTGGGTGTAAAAAATATAGCCCTCTTTAATAATATTTCATCCTCGAGATCTAATTTCTTGAAATCTGTGACCATTCACAAAGCTCATCTTACATCACTAATCACCATTCTAGCCTATAATACCAAATACTCATTCTTAAATTTGCTACAACTTAGTTGGTTTTGCAACATTAGTCATAGTATTCCATAGTTAATTCTATAAAATCGTATTATTTCCACATAGTTTTCACTAACTTTCTCCTCTTTCCAATGACACCATGTCATTTAAATCACATTTTTCTATTGTCAACTCTCTATTTCACCAAATTTTCTAATAAAATATTATGTTTTCTCTTATTCTTTTGTAAAATCTCCAACAAAGGCAACTCTACTTGACCTTATATGAGTCAACTTTGACTATTATTTTCCTCAACATCTATCAATGATCTATATGACTTAACGTCAAAATATAGTCATTCGAGCATTCTCCTCTTGATATCATAATATATTTCTCAATTTAAACTCAATTTCTTGACACATAACCGCTAATCTCTTTAAATCTTTCACCAAGTTTGACTTAACGGCACTAATAATTCAAAGTTACACATTACGTAGCAAACTTTTCGTACATGCAGGGACATATCTATCCGCTTAGTTACTCAACTTAACACAAAACATTTCATTTTAGGTATCTTCCTTACATGTCTCACACTTAAATCTTAGCATCGTCTTTTATTCCCACTTATACTTTTCTTATTTTCTAACAAGAACTAACTTTGTTTTAGCTTTCACATTTCCAACTCTTTACTCGTACTCACGTTGTATCAAATACACCTAAGTCCAACGATTTACAATTCTTTATTTACGTAAAATGGCATCTCATTCTATGTAATTAAGGAGATTATAAATATACGATTCGATGATTTAAATTTCACTATTAAAATGAAAAGGCGTCACAACTCATTTAAAAAGGACATTATAGATCATCATACTTATATATTTTCGATAAATCATCCAACTCATCTATTTCCGACACAACATCCATACTCATCACCACTTCTTATTCATCCTTATTTTAGATTAATACCTCATCTATTTTATGTATTCTTACAATACATTTTAACTTTAACCTTTTCTAGTCATCCAATCTCACTATAACATTTTCCCGAATGGATTAGGGCTTTCCCCGAAGGGCCTATAACCATACCCTCGCGGTATTACCAACCTTAGGTTGGCCTTAACACATCCAATCTATAAAGGGTGGACCTATAACTATCTTGAAAGAACATATAACCATGCCATTATGCCAAGGAAATAGGCAAATCATGTCAGTGAAGGCAAGCTATACCATGTCATGAAAGGCAAGCTAACACATGCCAAGAAAATAGACAAATTATGCCGATGAATTGAAGGCAACCAAAGATGGAAAGAAAATCTTTTTCTAGATTCTAAAGATTTTAGCTCAATTTACAAGCTAAATTTATTTAACAATGATAATTAGTGTACCTTAAAATCACCAACACTAGGATCCCTTTAATGGGATTTGCTAACATCAATTCTATGAAATCTTCCTTTTATGTGTCAGATACTTAAAACTGTTGTTTCTCTAACATTCTTATGCTAGAATAAAAAATTGTATTGAATGACAAAGATGAAAAAGGAAAAGGGTTATTACGAGTACGCAATTTACTCATATACTCCGTATATTTATATGAAAGAAAGAATAATAAAGCAATATATCTTCATGGTTACGTTAAAATGTGGTAATAATATCATTTACAATATATATATTCCTTCCTTACTTAGGTATGACTTGCTTCCAAAGCTAGGGTTTTAACTCAAATGAACTATAATATATGCTTTGGTTTGCTAATAAAGACATGACTTGCTCTCACAAATATACGGCATAGCTGGAAGTTGGAATTGTGCTTTGATAGATTATAACAGTCAAAGAATCATGAGGAATCCAATAGAAAAAGAGACTATTACAATTGAGCTTCCATCAAATTTAGTACTATTGGAGATATTGCCTAGACTTCCCACCAAGTTGCTTGGTCGATGCTTGTGCGTTTGCAAAGAATGGAAATCTTTTTTGTCGTCTCCTAAGTTTGCCAAGATGCACCACCGGTATGTAAGCGGCTATAAACTTTTCCAAATTGATCACTCCAACGACTCACGACTTCTTACATTGCATACGATTGACTGTGAAGCTCCCAATGTTGGTTCAAAGACCGTCCGTATCTGTAGTTTCGATCTTAGTCGTAACTATGGTGTAACTACTGTCCAAAATTATAGTTCACTACCATACCCCAATCATGTTCTTAATACGGTGTATATTGCAGCAAGCTTAGATGGATTGGTGTGTCTAGCCGCAATGTTTACTCAAGAGCTAGCGTTTTGGAATCCTTTAACAGGTGCCTTTAAAAAGTTGGCAGCCAACTCCTATTCTCCTCTTTTCTACAAGCCGTCTTATACTCAGTGTCATTTGTGGTACTCTCCTGATAAGATTGGTATGCCACCCTCTTCTTATGATGTGATTGGTTTCTATATCGATTCTTCTGATGACTACAAGCTTTTACATATGGTATCAAATGGTGCTTTGGGGGCCTATGTCTATTCCCTTAGGATGGATTCATGGAGAAAGATTGAATATTTAGTTGATAACGCTGACTGTATCTCCAATTGCCATTGGTCGCCCGCTACTTTCTGGGGCCAAAATCTTTATTTTGTGGTTTTAGATTCCTCTGGAGATCAAAGATACATTATTCGTTTCGATGTCCAGTCGGAAAAGTTTAGGAAAATACAATTTCCACCAGTTCAAAAATATAATAATTTGACGGCAAGTTTAGTGGTTCTAGATGGCTGCATTCATTTGTGTGTATGCTATTTTCTCTCAGAAAGGCTCTCGCTGTTGGAAGGTGGTACGTGGAGGATGGATGGCAACGATGTGTGGTTGAAGGTCAAGGCTTTCTCCATAGTAAAAGATGATTGGAAGGTGAGAAGGTTGGTTTGCATGACGAGGAATGAGAACTGGCTCGCCATAGGTCAGGAGAACAACTCTTTTAAAAAGGTAGACTTTGAGGACTTTGCAACAAGCTATTCGTGTTTATACAATGAGGGTTGGATCTCAAATTTTGGACAAACAAGTACAATATACCATGAGACCCTAGTATCAATCTAACCACCGTCAAATGGTCTAGTGGTAAGGCACTTAATTGACTTCTTCATAAGAGATCAAAGTTTCAAGCCTCACTAGATACATATTTAAAGATGGCTATGAAAGATGGCTATGAAAGGGCCAGAAACGGTCGCAAAATTTTTTGTTCAAGTGAAGATCTCTTTCATTCATGCTTCTTGATCAATTTAATTATATATATGTGCTTTGATTTTTTATTCTTTGGTTGTCTCTTAGGGGGTGTGGCCCAAACCCTTAATGCCTCTTAATTAGGGGTGGTAATTTTTGACCTAACACGAAATCCGACCTGAAACCAACACGAAAATTAACAGATTCGGGTTGTGCTAAATAGATTCCGGGTCAGGTTTGGGTCGAATTATCTAACCCGTTTATTAAACAAGTCAGGTTCGGTTGGGAATAAAATAAGCGGGTCGACCCGCCAATCCGTTAAAGATATTTTTTCATAAACTCAAAATTATTTATATTTTATTATGCGGGTTAAATGTGTTAAACGGGTCAACCCCGACAACCTGTTTAACTCGTGTAATGTGTCAAATTTTGTAAATAAAAAGGGTTAAATGTGTCAACCCGAAACCCGCTTAACCGATACAACCTGTTTAACATATTAAACCCGTGTAACTTATTTAACCCGCCAACCCAAGTATATATACGGGTTAAATGGGTTAGGTTCGGGTTATGTCTAAACAGGTTATGGTTGACATAGTTGACCCGATGATTTAAATGGGTCAGGTTTGGGTTGGGATTTTCTGACCCGCCAATCTGACAACCCAAACCCGCCAACCCGAACTCGACCCGAATTGCCACCCTATTATGGAATCACTTAGGGGCCGTTTGGTTTGTAGTTGGGTTTAGGATTAAGATTTGGATTTGGATTTGAATTTGGAATTGGATTTAGATTTGGATTTGAATTTTGTTAAAAGTTGTTTGTTTTGTATGTTCGAATTTAAAATGGGGTTGAGATTTATATTTATTATAGTATTAAAATAATTAATGGGACCATCATAAGTACATTTTATGTGGATATAACCAAGTGAGAAAAAAAATAAAAAAAAATAGAAAGTGAATAGAACAGTACAATTGTCAGAATTCCAAGCTTCACTCACGGGATTTGAGGATCCCTTCAATGTGGGGATGACTCCAACTTTCAAACCCCATTTATTTGAACCAAACAATTAATTTCACCATCACTACCAAATCCAAATCTAAAATCCACCAACCAAACGGGCCCTTAATTTAGTAAACACCCCTTTAGTCATTTATTAATTTTTGTTATCGTCGGGGCCTCAAGAAATCTTGTTCTTGCTGAGTATGCTAATTTAAATGTCACCTAAACATATAAAAAAATGAACAACTTGCTTTTTCGATTCAGGGTCTCAGGGAATTCGAGACAAGCATGTTTACTGCTGACCATATTCTGTAATAAATCAAGAAAGATAAACGAACGCGAACATATATAAGCATATGTATCAATGTATGCATATTTGAACTTCACGAATAACTTTCTGTTTACAGTGCTGGCAATGGTGGTGTATTTTGCCCAAGGTTGTAAAAATCACTAGGCGCTAGTGCGGCGGTTTGGTGGGGCTAGCGATTAATCGGTTAGGCGGGGATTATTCGGATAGGAATTTTTTTGCACAAAAATGTAATTTTGATATTATATTATTATATGTATGGGATAAGCGTATTGCATCAAAGTTCAAATATTTCAAGTGTTCAAATATAGACATAATACATAATTCTTCAATGTTAAAAGTCAAACATAAATATTACTCGGTTTGTTGACCATTTTTAAGCAACATTTAACCGATTTTGTCCGATTAATCGGTTTGTTGACCGATTTTTAAGTGATTTTGTCCCATTTTTAAGCAATCTTGTAGATGAATTTTTAAGCGCTTTTGTCCGATTAGACCGATTTTTTCCGATTAATCGGTTTGTTGACCGATTTTTAAGCGATCTTTGACCAAACCGATTAAATAGGCCGATTATGATAAATTAAGACGCTTAGTGAGCGATCAGCGATTATGCGGGGATTAATCGGCCGCCTGGGCCGATTTTACAACAGAGATTTTGCCCCATCATTAAATTGAGTATTATCATTTTTTATTTTTCAGTTTATAAACGAAAGTACGTTTTGGTTGATTATACAATTTTTTTTAATCTATTATCAAAATACTTGAACAATGAGTATTTGGCTTATCATTTCGTTTTCTTATGTTAAGAACATGTACCCCTCAAACTCAATGAAAATTTTAGCCTTTGTTTATCGATATCCAGTCATCATTGACAAGTATTTTGAGATATATGACTAATGGTTAAAAAAACCAACGAGTTTCTTTGAACTTTAAAAGAAGCTTAGTTCTTTTAAATTAGTTTTTAATCCTTTTTTTTCTTTTCTTTCTTATTTATATATTAAAGACCCTTTTGGGATGTGCTTTTAATTGGGCAAGTGGAGCTCTTGATCCCCAAGGTAGTTCATCAGCCGATATCGTTTGATATATAATTGACACGTGTTGAGGAGGAAATTTCAAAAATAAACATTTTGAAACGAGTTTAACAAATTTTGACCATTGATTTCGGGTTTAAAAAAATGACATAGCAAGCAAAATTGTTTTATCTGCATCCCATTTGCTCGCTTAAAAGTGGATGTAGCAAGCAAAATTGTTTGCTCTTCATCATTTGTTTCATTCATTTAATATGTACAACTGTTTGGTGAGTCATTTAATGAATTAAAAGTAGTAAGCATATGTAAAACCCTAAAAATATAAAACATATCAAAAGACTAATTTACCCTCACCGTAAACAATTATAAACTACGTAAAATATAATAACGTTCGTTTAACGAAATTAAAACCTAACTTACGAATAATTAAAAAAAAAACTTAACTAATATGTGTACGTGATCGACATTGTACGACGAAAGTTAAACGTCTCGCTAAATCGTTTGGGCCTTGTTTCGTTTCTTGGTGAGCCCAAGATGGGCGTGTTGTTTGTGTTCGGTTGGATCGAGACGCCGAGAGCCCAAAAGGGCGTGGGTTTGTTTGTTCGGTTGGACCCAAGCCGAAACCCACCCTATCTAAAGCCCTAACTTATTTGTACAACTATAAATACAATCACTTACCCTCAAATTGAAACCCTAGTTTTGCCTTTTCTCTTTTTCTTCCTATTCGGCCGAACCTAAACCCTTGGTGTCGAGAGTTTGTTTCCAACAAGACAAGGTATAATCAAGTCTTTCTTGTCACACTTTTAATACAAGTAAACGTTATATTATGTTGAATATGTAAGGTATGAGTCGAGTCTTGTGTATGTCGAGCCATAGGGAACCGAACAAGAACATATATATATAGCCGAAACCTATGAATGATTGTAAGCATGCGTTTAAATAAGTAAAGAACATGAAAAAAGTAAACCCTAAGTTAATGTGAGTCGAGACATGCATAACCGAACCATAGGATTATGGGAAACGTGTATCATGCGTATGTTTGTGAGTCAAGTGAGTTTGTTGATATATTAACCTACCTCGTGTTCAAGTCTTTT
The DNA here is from genome assembly GCA_019973895.1 of Chrysanthemum seticuspe. NCBI lineage: Eukaryota > Viridiplantae > Streptophyta > Magnoliopsida > Asterales > Asteraceae > Chrysanthemum > Chrysanthemum seticuspe. The sequence goes on along the minus strand of BPTQ01000004.1, from coordinate 25,495,203 downwards.
ATGAAAATATATGCATACGTGTGTGTCGATGTATGCTTAAGTTGGATAGTGAGTAACTTGGGAATGGTCACATAAAATCATAAACATACATGTGTATATAAGTTGACGTATTGTATGTATAAGGTCGACGCATGGTTTGTAGATCATGAATGTGTCGTTATGTTGAAACGTAAGTAAACAAGAGCATAAGAGTTTGGTCGCGTAATAAGCTACATGTCAATTAAATATGCATCACGTTAACATGTTGTTGTGGTTTTGTTATGTGTCGAGTTGCATGCATGGTTTACTAGTGTGAGTCTTTTGAAAAGGTCTTGATGGTGTCGATATACATGCATCACATTTATCTTATAGCGTAGTTGTTTGTGTCAGATGTATGCACGTTGGAATATAAGGTCGACATGTGTGAGTTAATTTCGTAAAGACATGCATGAGTTGAGTTAACTTCCGTTTGAGTTTTCATACGTTCTAGGTCAAGGTGAAAGTTATTAAAAGAAGTAACATGTAAATTAAATGCGTATTAAGTGATATTAAAAACATGAGAAAAACCCTAGAACATATATAGGAAGTCGGTTAGGGTTAAAAGCTAAATGTGTAAATTCGTGTTTTCATGTGAGAATGGTAAGTCTTGGAATCATTGATAATTAGTAATTAAGAGTATAATGAGCTAGTATTAAGGATGCTGTAAACATGCGTGAGTTATGATTTTATGTAAGGAACTAAGTGTCACGAATTAAAAGTATTGCATGCATGGTCTCATTAAGTTGTATTCGAACAATGTTACATGTGAATCTTGGTCAATTACGTAAGGTAAAGAAGTTTGTGTTAACTGTTTTGAAAGAGAGTCTTAAAACCGTTCTTGACATTTATAAACCCTATACTTTGAATGATGATCATATAAGTCCTCAATTAAGATATTTGTCATTTACAACCCATAAGTTTGGCTAATTAATGGTTAAGATTCTAAAATGTTGGAATTCCGTCCGTCACTAAGAATAAGATTATACTACGACTCTAAGAATGTTAATGCGATGAATCCGTTATAACTTAATGATGCTGACGAGTATTAAATAAATCATAATTCGTGTAGATTCGTTGAAGGAGACGCGACGTTGTATCTTCGTGTTCGTTCATTCGATTGCTTTCTCTCATTTGCTTTAAGGAACAGATATTCTGACCTTTTCAGTAAAGGTTCCTTATGACGTTCTTTTCGTTAGCTTTCCTATTTTACTTATTAGGGTTTCCGATGCCATTGCTATGAACCCTTTTCTGATTGTTTGATCTGTTGCTTATCTGAACTTCTGCTTTATTGAACCATGCAATATCTGATTTGAACTTGTGTTATGAAGACTTTGATATGCGCATTTGTTGAACCTTACTATGTTTAATTATGAACTTCTAATTATGAATGTATTATCTGTGACTGTGATATGAACTTCTGACCTCTGAATATTTGAATATGAACCTTATGATATGAGTTATCTGATATGTTATCTGTTGAACTTTGTGTTGATTATGATCTGTGTCATCTATGACAATCTGTTTGATCTAAGTTAGTTTGATACTCGAGCCAAATATTTTACTAGTCATGGGGGTTCCATGTCCATGTCAGTGATGCACCTCTGACATGACTCTAGGGCAGTAGAGTGATGTTCTGCCACGTCCCTTATCTGTTATCTGTTATGAGCTCAAGTTATATTATATGACCAATATCTGTATGTGGGGCGTATGGATGCATCCTAGATCTGATCTGTTATCCGATATGATTTGTCTGGTGAATGATGTCGTGTGCAATACGCGTCTTCACAAAATTCTGGGAGCTAGCTACTCCAAATTATTTTCTGAGATTATTTCTGTATAAATATGATGTTCTGATATGATAAGTTCTGGGCTCGTGGTAGTTTAACTAAATCTTTATCTGTATATTCTATGTTAAGTATTCTGAGTATGATTCGGTATGTTCAAGTGTTTATGATTATGGGCTAGGCTTATTATATGTTATTATCTGTGTTTATGCTTTTTTATGTTTATGTGACTACCGTCTGTTATGCTAGGTTATGATTAACATGTTTAAATATGATTCACATGCTGTCATCTGATGTTATGTTAGTTTATCGTTATGTGAATTCGTTTATCTGTAAGATGAATGTGCTAGTGTGAAAATAAGCATCCTGAAGGTTGATAAGTATAATTGTTCCGTTAATCTGGTAAACTGTGTCTATACGTTAGGGTATCTATCTGTTTATGATTTGACCTGCCATGTTAAAACTCTGCTGATGTTAAGTTTTGATCTGAGAACTGGTTTAGCTTATGATATCTGTTCTGATAATTGCTAATGGCTATGTTATGTCTTTGTCTATTTAGTTATAGTTTGTCTACTGTGTTTTCTATCTGTATGTGTGACTGCCATGATTTTGACTGCTGTTTCCGCTGCTATAATATTGAATTAAGTGTGTTACATGTAGATTAATTGAATTGTATGAATGCCATGTTTATTTTCTAGGAATTGTTTCCGTTAGCCTTTAGACTTTTCGTTTGGTTTATATGAAATCTATTTTCTTGATATGTTAAGTGTCTGGTTATTCTGATGTGTTCGCGTTTGTGTCATTAATGTGCTATGAGGTGCTTTTAACTGTTATGTGTTCTTCTGGATTTCTGTATAATTGTGCTTCCGCAGAATCCTCAATGATTCAGTATTCTCATTCCGTTGTGATTTCGTTATTCGTATCTTTGTTTTGTTTAGTTTTTGTTTCGTTATATCTGTTCACTGGGCTTTGTAAGCTCAGCCGCATTTTCTTTTCCTGCGGCAGGTTTTAAGCATTCAAGATGAGCTTATGGGATAGCTGATCTGGGTTGAGAGTAGAGGCGAGAGCAAGATTTGAAAATAGGGATCTTAGATTTATTTCGAATATTAAGTTATTTATATTTTCTTTTGTAAGTTTTTGTAAAGGCTTCCGCTATTGTATAGTAATTAAGGTTCTGATTTGAAACCGTATTTGTGATATCTTTACCCTTGTCGGGTTGGGGTGTTACAATTTATGGTATCAGAGCCTAGGTTTTAGGACCCTTAGAGCTTAGGCTATGACCTGTGAGGATTGGGTAGATTTAGGATTTCCCCTTCTGCGTACTTTCTTTGCGTCCACTATCGTATTTAGATTTTGCTAATAGTTGGTTATTCTTTTAGATGGTTATCCCTCGTTGTTCTAGTTCACCTGATAGGAGCAAACAAGGACCAGCTAGGCAACCTAAGGAGAGGATGAGGTGGACCGTTGTCATTGCTAAAGGCTGCAAGAGGTTTGGTATAGTGAAGTGGACTAACAGGAGGATACGAGTTCCGGCTAGTATGTGGCCATGCACAATTGAGGAGAAGCTGACCTTAAAGAACGTAGACATAAAAGTAGTAAAGGAATACGAAACTAAAGTTGTTGACAACCAAGGTTTCACCACTAGGTATCATGATAGATGTCCCGAGTTCTTTGAAGATGGAGGAGTAGGTTGGACTAGGAGTCGCGATTTGTATGCTTTCGTGGACCGTGTGCCGGAAGAGGAAGAGAGGAATCGGAGAAGTGACTTTGCTAGCCGCTTATTACCGCAGCGCGAAGGAAATAAGAACGGATGGATAAGTGAGGAAGAAGAGGAAGAAGAAGAAGATGAGGAAGAATACGAGGTGGACTCGGATTTAGAGTCTACGGCTTCTAGTAGGTTTAATCCGATACAAGAATAGAAATGTGCACTCCTGATTAGTTGCCTCTTTATGAGAAATTTCTGACATTGGATTTTGAGTTTAGGTCCTTTTGTTTTCATTTAGATGATTGAATCTGGGATTATTAAGTTTTGTTTTGGAAGTTCATCTTATGACGATTTTGCAAATTTTGTTTGATTAGTGGGAATAAAACAAAATTTTGAAAGTATAGTTCTTGTTCGTTGATTCTTTCTGATAGATTCGTTAGGTTTCAGTAGTCCTCATAAGTTTCGTCTGTTGTTTGTTTTCTTAATGATGTGGCTTAATCACAGCTTGAAATAAAGTATGACCATTATGATGGTATACTCATGTGAATCTGGTCTGTTATAGTATGTTACTTGCTATCTGTATGTTATCTGTATGTGATATGTTTCGTTTTGATATTAGTTATGTGGTTGCCATGACCCGGGACAGAATATGATGACAATAAGAACTTGTTATGTGATGCAAGTATTATGACGCCTGATCAACGTGATAATACCGAGATCATATAATTTGAACTTATTGAAACTATATGACGTCTGGGGAAATGCCTGTGGTTGATACGTGAATGGACTTTGACTTGTATCCGTTATTTGGCCCTCCTCATGTTCGTTTGAAATTCTGTACCTAATTGTGAGATTTTCGTCGATATCTGTTACGTATAAGTTTTGTACGCTTTGGACCGAAATTGTTATGATTTGTGTGAACTATGGATTTCTATGTTTGCTCTAAATGTGTACGTCTCCGTGTACCCTTATTGTGAGCATTGGATATTTCGTGAAGTGTTTGAGAAATATTAAATTCTTTTAGTTTGATTATCTGCGATTAGTAAGACCGTTAGGATTCGTTCTGTCTATGCATGCGTTATTTTCATCATTAGATACCTGAATAAGTTAGAACGTGTTGTTTGATTTTCTGCATCTCACCTGTTTTCTGCCATTACTTTGATAAGTATATGATTATCGGTTATAAGTATTTGATTTATGATTTGATTTCTGAAAAGTATGAGTTTGTAGATTCTGATAAAAATCCGTTTGTTCTGAGATGAGTTCCGTGTTCGTTTTAATTCCTCGAAACTCTGAAATCCACATTTGTTGTTGTCCTGTTCCGTCTAGTCCAATTTCGAGGACGAAATTTTCTTTTTAGAAAGGGAGAGTTGTAAAACCCTAAAAATATAAAACATATCAAAAGACTAATTTACCCTCACCGTAAACAATTATAAACTACGTAAAATATAATAACGTTCGTTTAACGAAATTAAAACCTAACTTACGAATAATTAAAAAAAAACTTAACTAATATGTGTACGTGATCGACATTGTACGACGAAAGTTAAACGTCTCGCTAAATCGTTTGGGCCTTGTTTCGTTTCTTGGTGAGCCCAAGAAGGGCGTGTTGTTTGTGTTCGGTTGGATCGAGACGCCGAGAGCCCAAAAGGGGGTGGGTTTGTTTGTTCGGTTGGACCCAAGCCGAAACCCACCCTATCTAAAGCCCTAACTTATTTGTACAACTATAAATACAATCACTTACCCTCAAATTGAAACCCTAGTTTTGCCTTTTCTCTTTTTCTTCCTATTCGGCCGAACCTAAACCCTTGGTGTCGAGAGTTTGTTTCCAACAAGACAAGGTATAATCAAGTCTTTCCTGTCACACTTTTAATACAAGTAAACGTTATATTATGTTGAATATGTAAGGTATGAGTCGAGTCTTGTGTATGTCGAGCCATAGGGAACCGAACAAGAACATATATATAGCCGAAACCTATGAATGATTGTAAGCATGCGTTTAAATAAGTAAAGAACATGAAAAACGTAAACCCTAAGTTAATGTGAGTCGAGACATGCATAACCGAACCATAGGATTAAGGGAAACGTGTATCATGCGTATGTTTGTGAGTCAAGTGAGTTTGTTGATATATTAACCTATCTCGTGTTCAAGTCTGTTATGAAAATATATGCATACGTGTGTGTCGATGTATGCTTAAGTTGGATAGTGAGTGACTTGGGAATGGTCACATAAAATCATAAACATACATGTGTATATAAGTTGACGTATTGTATGTATAAGTTCGACGCATGGTTTGTAGATCATGAATGTGTCGTTATGTTGAAACGTAAGTAAACAAGAGCATAAGAGTTTGGTCGCGTAATAAGCTACATGTAAATTAAATATGCATCACGTTAACATGTTGTTGTGGTTTTGTTATGTGTCGAGTTGCATGCATGGTTTACTAGTGTGAGTCTTTTGAAAAGGTCTTGATGGTGTCGATATACATGCATCACATTTATCTTATAGCGTAGTTGTTTGTGTCAGATGTATGCACGTTGGAATATAAGGTCGACATGTGTGAGTTAATTTCGTAAAGACAAGCATGAGTTGAGTTAACTTCCGTTTGAGTTTTCATATGTTCTAGGTCAAGGTGGAAGTTATTAAAAGAAGTAACATGTAAATTAAATGCGTATTAAGTGATATTAAAAACATGAGAAAAACCCTAGAACATATATAGGAAGTCGGTTAGGGTTAAAAGCTAAATGTGTAAATTCGTGTTTTCATGTGAGAATGGTAAGTCTTGGAATCATTGATAATTAGTAATTAAGAGTATAATGAGCTAGTACTAAGCATGTTGTAAACATGCGTGAGTTATGATTTTATGTAAGGAACTAAGTGTCACGAATTAAAAGTATTGCATGCATGGTCTCATTAAGTTGTATTCGAACAATGTTACATGTGAATCTTGGTCAATTACGTAAGGTAAAGAAGTTTATGTTAACTGTTTTAAAATAGAGTCTTAAAACCGTTCTTGACATTTATAAACCCTATACTTTGAATGATGATCATATAAGTCCTCAAATAAGATATTTGTCATTTACAACCCATAAGTTTGGCTAATTATTGGTTAAGATTCTAAAATGTTGGAATTCCGTCCGTCACTAAGAATAAGATTATACTACGACTCTAAGAATGTTAATGCGATGAATCCGTTATAACTTAATGATGCTGACGAGTATTAAATAAATCATAATCCGTGTAGATTCGTTGAAGAAGACGCGACGTTGTATCTTGTTCGTTCATTCGTTTGCTTTCTCTCATTTGCTTTAAGGTACAAATATTCTGACCTTTTCAGTAAAGGTTCCTTATGACGTTCTTTTCGTTAGCTTTCCTATTTTACTTATTAGGGTTTCCGATGCCATTGCTATGAACCCTTTTCTGATTGTTTGATCTGTTGCTTATCTGAACTTCTGTTTTATTGAACCATGCAATATCTGATTTGAACTTGTGTTATGAAGACTTTGGTATGCGCATTTATTGAACCTTACTATGTTTAATTATGAACTTCTAATTATGAATGTATTTTCTGTGACTGTGATATGAACTTCTGACCTCTGAATATTTGAATATGAACCTTTTGATATGAGTTATCTGATATGTTATCTGTTGAACTTTGTGTTGATTATGATCTGTGTCATCTATGACAATCTGTTTGATCTAAGTTAGTTTGATACCCGAGCCAAATATTTTACTAGTCATGGGGGTTCCATGTTCGTGTCAGTGATGCACCTCTGACATGACTCTAGGGCAGTAGAGTGATGTTCTGCCACGTCCCTTATCTGTTATCTGTTATGAGCTCAAGTTATGTTATATGACCAATATCTGTCTGTGGGGCGTATGGATGCATCCTAGATCTGATCTGTTATCCGATATGATTTGTCTGGTGAATGATGTCGTGTGCAATACGCGTCTTCACAAAATTCTGGGAGCTAGCTACTCCAAATTATTTTTTGAGATTATTTCTATATAAATATGATGTTCTGATATGATAAGTTCTTGGCTCGTGGTAGTTTAACTAAATCTTTATCTGTATATTCTATGTTAAGTATTCTGAGTATAATTCGGTATGTTCAAGTGTTTATGATTATGGGCTAGGCTTATTATATGTTATTATCTGTGTTTATGCTTTTGTATGTTTATGTGACTACCGTCTGTTATGCTAGGTTATGATTAACATGTTTAAATATGATTCATATGTTGTCATCTGATGTTATGTTAGTTTATCGTTATGTGAATTCGTTTATCTGTAAGATGAATGTGCTAGTGTGAAAATAAGCATCCTGAAGGTTGATAAGTATAATTGTTCCGTTAATCTGGTAAACTGTGTCTATACGTTAGGGTATCTATCTGTTTATGATTTGACCTGCCATGTTAAAACTCTGCTGATGTTAAGTTTCGATCTGAGAACTGGTTTAGCTTATGATATCTGTTCTGATAATTGCTAATGGCTATGTTATGTCTTTGTCTATTTAGTTATAGTTTGTCTACTATGTTTTCTATCTGTATGTGTGACTGCCATGATTTTGACTGCTGTTTCCGCTGCTACAATATTGAATTAAGTATGTTACATGTAGATTAATTGAATTGTATGAATGCCATGTTTATTTTCTAGGAATTGTTTCCGTTAGCCTTTAGACTTTTCGTTTGGTTTGTATGAAATCTATTTTCTTGATATGTTAAGTGTCTGGTTATTCTGATGTGTTCGCGTTTGTGTCATTAATGTGCTATGAGGTGTTTTTAACTGTTATGTGTTCTTCTGGATTTCTGTATAATTGTGCTTCCGCAGAATCCTCAATGATCCAGTATTCTCATTCCGTTGTGATTTCGTTATTCGTATCTTTGTTTTGTTTAGTTTTTGTTTCGTTATATCTGTTCACTGGGCTTTGTAAGCTCAGCCGCATTTTCTTTTCCTGCGGCAGGTTTTAAGCATTCAAGATGAGCTTATGGGATAGCTGATCTGGGTTGAGAGTAGAGGCGAGAGCAAGATTTGAAAATAGGGATCTTAGATTTATTTCGAATATTAAGTTATTTATATTTTCTTTTGTAAGTTTTTGTAAAGGCTTCCGCTATTGTATAGTAATTAAGGTTCTGATTTGAAACCGTATTTGTGTTATCTTTACCCTTGTTGGGTTGGGGTGTTACAGCATACTTGATGCAAGTAAAGATGCAATAGTTTTCGATTGGCATTATAGATACTCATAGTTGCAACTTTCTGGCTCTGTATACAAGCGAGTTAGATGATTCTCTAGAGTCATCATGGGCATGGGTATTGAAGCTTAAAGATGAAATATATTCGATGGCATACCAGGTGACTTAGTGATTTGACACCGTTACTTAATTTATTCATTGGATATTTTACAGCCCCAACTGGCTACAGACTAAATTTAGTCTACATATCTCTCGTACATTGCCACTATTACAGTTCACATTTTATTTCTATTACAATTGTATTTTTTACTTACTTCCATTAATTAATTTAATAAACGTTTTTCACAATTTATATGCATGTACAATATACCCGATACTCTCAGTAATTATTTTAATGCATTCTTATACTTAATAGAGTACTACAAAAATTCAAATATTATTTTCTTTTATGTTTTAAATTGCTTTTATTATATATACTTAAACTATATAAATTTACTCTAATTACCTCATTATTAAACAATACTTATTTAAAATACTCAATACTCACACCAAGAGGAATTTTCATTTGTTTACCTTTATTTTGGTGCTTACCAAGGGACAAATCTCCACAATCCATCTAGCTAGTTTAATCTAATGGTGAGTGTATTTACGTAGAAAATACACTAAGGGTGTGTTTGGTACAGAGAAATAAAGCCCGAGAAAAGGAAATGAACTAATTTCTCTTATTTGGTAGGTTGAGAAATTAACTGGGCGGAGAATTTCGAATTCTCAAGGAGTTCACTTCTTTGTATTTTGTTAACTTTGTTTTCCACCCCTCTTGTAGGGGAAATGGAAAAAATTGGAGAAATAAATTATTATTGTTTTTTTTTTGCAAAAATGTTTTTTTCTTTTTTTTTTCAACTATAATTTTGTTAAATAATGTGTTTTGTTTTAAATACATTATTAAAAAATATTTTTTTTTTAAATAAGTTTTTTTTAAATAAATATTTTTTCAAAAAATATTTTTTTTAAAAAAAAACAAGTTTTTTTTAATACATTTTTAAAAAATAATTAAAAAAAAGTTAAAAAATAATTTTTTTAAAAAAAATATTTTTTTTAAATAAGTTTTTTTTAAATAAATACATTTTAAAAAATATTTAAAAAAAAAAACAAGTTTTTATTTTATTTTTTTTCTAAATAAATGCATTTTTAAAAAATACTTTTTTTTAAAGAAAGTACATAAATTTTTAAAAAATAAATTAAAAAACAAAGATATATTTTTTTAAATAATTTAAATATATATATATATATATATATATATATATATATATATATATATATATATATATATATATATATATATATATATATATATATATATATATATATATATATATATATATATTCATTTCTCGGGTCAAATCTCTGTTGTTACCAAACATTAGAATTGAACAAAATTCTCTACTGATTTCTATTCTCTGAGATTCTATTCTCTGCTTTATTTCATTTTTTTTGAAATTCTCTCTACCAAACGTGCCCTAAGAATAACCAAATATTAGTGCCCATGCATTATATGGTCACTATTTTGCTTAAATAGTGACCAAAATGAAAGTTGTACTAAATTATGGTCAACTAAAGCCTTTTTTTCTTGTAGTGACATATGTATACCGAATTTCAGATTTACGTGAATTTGTAAACAATAACATCAGTTTCTCACATTTTAACATACATAAAATAGATACTACCTCATGGAACGGTAGAGCATAGACATCAAGCGTGTGGAAGTCAATAGCGCGCGATTGATTCCTCTGAAAATGCTAGACGTGTTTTCCTAACTACAAGAAACATTCATAACACGTTTTAATTTCATGCCGTACAACAAGCTATTAAATAAGCAGTTTATATGAGACGCCTGAACACTATTCAACACAATTAAGATGCCAGATATCTTAAACCCCATATTTAAGGTCTCGTGCTTGTTTACAATGGGTAAAAGATTATAAAATCTTCACACCCGATCACATTCTTTTCAATTTCTTATCTTAATAACAATATATCTAAAAACACGAAGTCATACTGGTAAAGTGACACCAGGCCATATGGGTTTTGCGAATTGCAGAAATACTAGAATTATGAACTACTATTAATCAGATAACTCATGTCTTTGATGCTATGACCATTCATGAAAACATTCCCGGTATAACATTATGTGCTTGTTAAGTACGCATCTAATCTAATTATATACAGAGTATAACACAATCTCTTTGCAGATTTAAAGAAAGCATATCAGTTTTAGTGTTAATAATAACTCTTGACGTCTAATCAACTAAATGACGGAAAACAAAACTCACAAGTACTTTGGCATTAGACGTGATTTTTATTTTGATAAATTTAAGTTATTTAACACTGAACATCCTTGATTAAATTCTTAATACTACGAGCTCCAGCTTGAACATTAGCCTGAGGTCGATGTGGTTTTACTAGCCTCGATTAGACCATCACATATTACCATTAATTAATCCACATCAGTGTTCCAGCATCATTCTAAGTTACCCATATGATACAATATCACCAACGTAAATGCATCAGAGATTGAGACCACATGAGGGGCGGAATACACCACTATTGCCAACACTTGAAACACAAAATAATTCTTGAAGTTCAAATAAGAAAAGAACATTAAGCATGCATATGTTTATGTTCGTGTTCTTGTTTATCTTTGTTAATCTGTTACAGTAAGATGGTCAGAAACAAACATGCTCGTCTAGTCGTCTCGAATTCCTAGAGGCCCTGAGTCGAAAAGAAAAATTTTTTTTTTCATTATTTATTTATTTATTTATTTTTTAATTTTATATTTAGATAACCTTTAAATTAGCATAGTAACTCAACAATAACAAAATTTCATGAGGCCCCAACGATAATAAAAATTATTAAATGACTAAAGAGACAACTGAATAATAAAATTTTAAAGCACATATAGGTAAATTGATCAAGACCGTATATAACACTTCCATCGCCGCCCTCAAATATGTATCTAGTGAGGCTTGAAACCTTGATCTCTTGTGAAGAGGTCAATTAAGTGCCTTACCGCTAGACCATTTGATGGTGATTAGAGTGATACTAGACTCTCATTGTATATTGTACTTGTTTGTCCAAAATTTGAGACCCAACCCTCATTACATAAACACGAATGGCTTGTTGCAAAGTCCTCAAAGTCTATCTTTTTAAAAGAGTCTTTCTCCTGACCTATGGCGAGCCAGTTCTCATTCCTCGTCATGCAAACCAGCCTTCTCTCCGTCCAATCATCTTTCACATAGAAGAAATCCTTGACCTTCAGCCACACATCGTTATCATGCATCCTCCACGTACCACCTTGCAACAGCGAGAGCCTTTGTGAGCGTATATAGCATACACACAAATGAATGCAGCCATCTAGAACCACTAAACTTGCCGTAAAATCTGATGAGGTATATTTTTTAATAGGGGGAAATTGTATTTTCCTAAACTTTTCCGACTGGACATTGAAACAAATAATGCATCTTTGATCTCCAGATGAATCTAAAACCACAAAATAAAGATTTTGGCCCCAGAAAGTAGCGGGCGACCAATGGCAATTGGAGATACAGTCAGCGTTATCAACTAAATATTCAATCTTTCTCCATGAATCCATCCTAAGGGAATAGACATAGGCCCCCAAAGCACCATTTGAAACCATATGTAAAAGCTTGTAGTCATCAGAAGAATCGATATAGAAACCAATCACATCATAAGAAGAGGGTGGCATACCAATCTTATCAGGAGAGTACCACAAATGACACTGAGTATAAGACGGCTTGTAGAAACGAGGAGAATAGGAGTTGGCTGCCAACTTCTTAAAGGCACCTGTTAAAGGATTCCAAAACGCTAGCTCTTGAGTAAACATTGCGGCTAGACACACCAATCCATCAAAGCTTGCTGTAATATACACCGTATTAAGAACATTATTGGGGTATGGTAGTGAACTGTAATTTTGGACAGTAGTTACACCATAGTTACGACTAAGATCGGAACTACAGATACGGACAGAACCAACATTGGGAGCTTCACAGTCAATTGTACGCAATGTAAGAGGTCGTGAGTCGTTGGAGTGATCAATTTGGAAAAGTTTATAGCCGCTTACATACTGGTGGTGCATCTTGGCAAACTTAGGAGTTGGCAAAAAAGATTTCCATTCTTTGCAAACGCACATGCATCGACCAAGCAACTTGGTGGGAAGTCTGGGCAATATCTCCATTAGTATTATATTTGATGGAAGCTCAATTGTAATAGTCTCTTTTTCTGTTAAATGCCTCATAGATTCTTTGACTGTTAAATCTTTCAAAGCACAATTGCAACTTCTAGTTATGCCGTATATTTGTGAGAGCAAGTCATGTCTTTATTAGCAGCAAACCAAACCATATATTATAATTCATTTGAGTCAAAACCCTAGCCTTGGAAGCAAGTCATACCTAAGCTAAGTAAGGAAAGCATATATATTATAAATGATATTATCCTTTCTTTCATTAGATGTCATGTTAACATACGTGTAAATTGCCTACTCTTAATAACCCGGCCATTTCCTTTATCTTCTTTGTCATTTAACTCGATAAGAAAAGTTGAATATAGATCTCACATTTGTAATAAATTCAATAAACTAATCTTGGACATTTATCTTTTGAAAATAAAAAAAATAAAAATAAATAAATAAAAACTTTCGTCTATTTTTAAAAATTTAAATATATCGCAAACTGTTATTCGTTACGCAAAAAAAATCATATCATCGCGACGAGAATTAAATTATCTTTCTATAGATATTCACTTATATATACTTGCAACGAATTTTTTTTCCAAAATTTCCACCCAGAAAAATCACATGTGATTTGATTTTTACAAATCATATATGATTTTTACAAATCACATGTGAAATACAAGTTCGCCATTTTAATAAAGAAAAAGAAAAAATTAATTAAGATAATCCATAAGCTCATTAACGTGTACTAAAGGCAATTTTTAATTAGAGAAGAAAAGTCCAAACGAATTAATGAATAATAATCGCTGTTCTGAGAGCATAGGTTATACAATCCCATATTTAAAGCAGAGGATGTCAAAGCATTTTAAATAATAGGAAGTCGAGGGAATAAATGCGTGAATACAATCCAAAATCAAACGACTTTAAAATGTTTTTCAAATGACCGAATATAAAAATTATGAACCTTGGATGCACGTTTCAGCATTAGGCTTTGAGTTACATTTATAACAAAATTATAAATATATATTATACATCAGTCAAAATGGTAGCGTTTTCTCTATATTAAAATACTAATTCCATTTTTTATACTCCTAATTGTGTGGGCTTTTGGTGGGCTAACCTGGCCTGGCCTGTGTGTGTTTTTTAATATACACATTCAATAATAGGCTATCTTTTATTATGTTTTTTTTTTGAACGGCTGGAATATATAAAAGCAAAGCAAGACGCTAAGCAAACCAATTACAAGGTGTCAGAAATGGCTTTACATGGGGTAGATAGCCAATCCAACCAGTTGATGGGGGATTTATGAGATCTATTAGAGATCCAAACAAAAGAGAGGTGTTTTACATCATTGAGAATAAGACTTCTATTTGGCTTTAAAGCTGCAAAACATGAGTCGTTCCTGAACTTCCAGAGGATCCATAACGTTGAGTGAACAACAGCATCAATGAATTTAGAGTGCACGGGCAACATATTTGAACGTTTCGCAATAGTAAAGACATCATCAAGGTCTTGGATTCTGATGTTATCAAGATTCCACCATTTAAGGACTTTTTTCCATGTCTTTGCTGCTACCCTGCACTTCAAAAGAATATGCTCCTCCGTCTCTATATCTTCATCACAAACCGGGCATCTAACTGAATGAAGGTCAATCCCTCTAGAATCTAAGTTAGTTCTAGTTGGGATTCTTTTGTTCATAATCCTCCAAGAACAAATGTTGACTTTAATCGGCACAAGCTTGTTCCATAAGGTTCGACATGGTGAATTAGGGGATGGTTGGGTTGTGATGAGGGATCTTATACCATTAGCAGTAAATTTCCTTCTAGTGTCAGTAATGCACTCCCATTGGTCCTCGTCATGAGACGTTAACTGAAAATTTGATAAAAGGCTCTGAAGGTCAGCAAGTTGAGTTAAATCATGGGTTCTGAGATCTCTAGACCAGACCCAATGATAAGTTAACCCAGGGGGTTATAGGGATAGCGGTCCACAAGGGTCTGATCCACGCCCACAGTAGACGAGATAGCAGCAGGGACATAAAGAGTGGGAATTTTGTCTTTTACATGGCACAACTTGTTTGTTTCGAGCCGATATAGTCTTGGAAATGCAACGCATAGGGGCTCATTACCTACCCATTTATCAGTCCAAAAACTAGACGATTCTCCATTGCCAATCTTGAGTTTAAATAAAGAGTGAATATCTATCCCATACTCATTAAAATCTCCATTAAGCTTTGCAATTTGATACCAAGGCCCTGATTTGCTTTTGATGGATGAAAAGTTGTGGAGACCACCGTGAGGCCCATGGATAGAACAAATGATCTTGCACCAGTTAGATGATCTTTCGGTTAAAAATCTCCACCACCATTTGGCTAGCATACTTAGGTTGCTTGTGCATAAACTACCAATATTTAGGCTGCCTTGGTCAAGAGAAGCCATGACCTTATTCCAAGATATCCAAGAAATCTTATTACTGTCCGTGGACCCATCCCAAAAGAATTTCCTTCTAATAGATTCAAGCTTCTTGATGATCTATTTAGGGGCTTTAAAGGTGGAGAAGTAGTAGACCCCAAGGCTACCAAGAACGGATTTCGTAAGTGTTAGGCGACCACCAAAAGATAGTGATTTTGCCTTCCAATTAGAGAGCCTGTTGAGGAAGCGGTCCACTAAAGGAGACCAATTAGCACTTTTTGACATATTGGCGCCAATAGGAAGACCAAGGTATGTGCAAGGGAAATGGGATGGTTGACATCCAATGGATGATGCCAAAGAGGTGAGATCATTTTCATTCACACCAATACCGAATAATCTACTTTTTGAGAAAGTTTACCTTAAGCCCGGATGCAATATGGAAGCAAGTGAGATTGCTTGACAAGTTTCTCACGTTTGTGGTAGACCACTCACCCATAATGATTGCATCATCCGCAAATTGGAGGTGAGAAACATGAACTTTATCATTTCCCACTTCAATGCCTTTGAATAGGAGTCTATTTTTTGCTTCCACAAGAGCCACGTTAAGGGCTTCAACCGCCAAAATGAATAGGAAGGGAGAAAGAGGGTCGCCTTGCCTAAGGCCTTTCTCGAGCTTGAATTCTGGCGTGGGAGATCCATTCACAAGAATCGAAGTATAAGCCGAGTTCAAGCATGCGGAAATTCTATTGCGCCACTTGATGCTAAAACCCATTTGGAACATGATAGAGTCAAGAAACTCCCAATTCAATGAGTCAAAGGCCTTTTCAAAATCAACTTTAAGGATGAATAATTTTCTTTTGTAGGTTTTTGCCCAAGAAATGATTTCATCCACAATAAGAGGCCCATCAATAATTTGACGGTCTTTCAAAAAGGCCATTTGAACATCTCCAACCACCGAAGAAGCAACCTTAGCTAAACGAGATGCTAGGATTTTTGCAATGACTTTATATTGACACCTAATTAGACTTATGGGACGAAAATCATTCAAACTTAGAGGATCACAACTTTTAGTGATAAGAGTTATAAAAGAGGAATTGCAACCCTTGGGAATGACACCTGTAGCTTCAAATTCTTTCACCTATGAAGTAATGTCACTTCCAATAACATCCCAATGCTTCTTAAATAATTTAAAGGTAAAGCCATCCGGCCCGGGAGCTTTATCACCGCCACAACTCCACACCGCATCTTTGATTTCTTGAATGGAAAAAGGGAGGTCAAGATAGGTTGAGTCCTAGATAGAGAGTTGTTTGAAAAGATTGCTCGAAAATTTTGGCCGACATGGGAATTCTTCATGGAATTTGTCTTTGAAGGAATTGAATACATGATTTTTAATAAGCAGAGGTTCTGTTACCCAAACACCCTTCTAATGCCCATCTAGATTTAGCCTTCTGCTGAATGTCTTTGCATCTTAGGTGGTCCATGTCAGCCAACTCCTTTACCATCTTGGCTCTTTGAGCGATATCGACATTTGAGAGAGAGGAAGATTTGGCTTTAACGTCAATTGCATGAACTAAATCACGCAACCGTGACAACTCTATCTTTTGTTATGCGTAAAAATCTAACTGTCTTAACCATCTATGTCCTATGCCGTCACCGTATAACTACGAAATGCATGCCCGCGCAGCAATGTGCGGGTGTTGACCTACTTGTTGATGACTAGAAAAGATTATGTTGGGTTAATCGGGTTTTGTTCACAGTTTACGGGTCAGTGGGTAATTTATATGATTCAGTCAACCAACAAGAAGACCTATTTGTTTTGTTGAGTGAAGACCAATTTAATAGGAAGGCCAACCCACGTTTTATTTAGTTACAGTTCCATGTACATTACTAGGAAATCATGTACTCCCATGTTTACTTTCATTCCTAGTCAATAGTCTTGTTGCTTAAGTTTAAGAGATCATGCATTTTCCTTTCTAGAATTTTATTATAAATAGAATAGGTAGTAACTGTATAAGCTTGTAATCAGTTTTCCCTTATTAATACTCAAACCATTCAAGGCCAATCTTGCCTTTTTGATAGGCCTAGTGTGTAAATTCGTGTGGTGTGATTCGTGTTAAGAAGGGACTGATTCCTTCATTTGGTATCAGAGCCCAAGGTTCGTTGAAGGGGCTGCGGGTTTCCTTTGATTAGCTTGTTCAGGTTATAAGGAAGACGGACCGGAGGTGCAGAAGTAAGCGGGCATGAAGAAATCAAAACCATATGGGTTTTTCGACTCGTTTAGCAGTTTAAAGGAAATTCGAAAAGCAGTAGCTTTGTTTCTTCTCCGGTGGTGGTAGTTTTCTAGAAAATGTTTGACCGGAAAAAGGGTTAGGACTGTTACATCAGAAGACGGAGACAATAAGGTGTTTCAGACGACCGTTGTCATGAGGGAGACGAGGAGTACCGTTCAAGACGATGGGTTTACTGGTGATGAACATAGGCGGTTCGCAATTGTTATTTGTGATCAAATCCGGCGGTAGGTTGTAGGTCATCGAAAAATGGTGAGATTAACCGGTTCGTGGGATAAACGGACGGGAGGAGTCGGGATAAGCAGGTTGCTTTGATTAAGTTTGTTTGGCGGGTGAAAGAAAACGGTAGAAGCGGGTAGCTTTGTTTTCTTGATCAGTGGAATAATTATCTCGTGTCACAGAAGTGTTATGAGCAAACGTGTTTAGTGTGGTGACAACAACAATGAGGTGGTAGAGGACTTTAGACGTGACCAAGGTGGAGGTCTTGAGTCCGGGAAAAGTCAGGAACAATGGAGTACAACACGGTGTGAACATTATGGCAGTTGAAGTCCAAATCGGGTGGCTTTGGATGTGGTCGTGGAAGAGGTCGTGGATCCGAGAAAAGGTCGAGATGGTAATGAACGTGTCCAACAGGATGGCATGTTACATGTCATAATTGTTGTTAACAATCAAAAGGGGAGAAGAATTTAGATATGACCGAGGTGAAGGTCGGGTGCCCGAGAAAGGTCTTAAAAACTGTTATGAACAAGTGGTATGACAAAACCGATTAAGGGGTGATTTTTGGGTTGATTGGGTTTTGTTCACAGGTTACGGGTCAGTAGGTAATTTATATGATTCAGTCAACTAACAAGATGACCTATTTGTTTACCAATTCAATAGTAAGGCCAACCCACGTTTACTTTCATGTTTACTTTCATTCCTAATCAATAGTCTTGTTGCTTAAGTCTAGGAGATCATGCATTTTCCTTTCCAGAATTTTAGTTTAAATAGAATAGGTAGTAACTGTATAAGCTTGTAATCAGTTTTTCCTTATTAATACTCAAACAATTCAAAACCAATCTTGCCGTTTTGATAGGCGTAGTGTTTAAATTCATGTGGTGTGATTCGGGTTAAGAAGGGACTGACTCCTTCAGATTAAAAAGCGTTTTTTATATAAAACGAGGTATTCGGAATTCGTGTTACGCAAAACATTTGTATTTATTATTCGTCGCATAATGTTAGTGTAAATCGCCTAATATAAAATAATCTATACTTAAGGTTTTCGCGGGAGATTTTTATTGATCGTCGAAAGGAAATTGTTAATGTTAAGGTAAATGCAACCATTTTTATGAGTTTATAGTTTTTGATAGAGAGAATATTGTCTTTTATTTATTGATCATCTCTTGTACAAAATACATGAATATATAATGAGAGAGACTAATCTATTTTGGGTAAATGTCACCACCTTTAACTATAGCTAATCAACAATCAATTTGCCAACTCACTGGGACTTATCCCTTTACACGTTTTATAGCTAACATTCTCCCGCAGTTTGAGCGGGAGGACACCGAACACTCAAACTGGAGCGAAATTCTTCAAACAAAGTTGTAGGCAAGCCTTATTAAACATAACATAATAAAAGCATAACTTTAGTCGACTTGTAACAAAACCGTACCAACGATCGATTTTAATCGACTGGTACCAACGGTCGGCTAAGTTGACTGGTAATCTTATTGTACCAACGGTCAACATTAGGGACTGGTACCAACGGTCAACTTTAGTCGACTGGTAACAAAGCCGTACGAACAGTTGACGAACAAGCAAACATTTTTTTTTCTTTTTTTTACACACAAAAGATGAGAAAACAAAAGTTGGTTCTAAAACTTCAACCCCCAAAGAACCTTCCGAACAAACCGGGCGTGTTTTTCCCTAGAAAAACATAAAGATCCATTATTTTATTTAAGGGAGCCCTCCGAACTTCCGGCGGTCGGAGGCAGCGGCGGAAGAGTTGTGGTATGGTAATATTGCATTTGAAGGGTATTTTATGGTAAAAGCTAAAGTTTGAGGGTTTTATTGTTATCTTAGGAAATATTCCGTTAAATATCGGCTTCTGCATGGAAACAGAAATGACTTCTTCACTTAATATTTGTAATCATGCCTTCTTATTTTCTCTTTTGTCTCACTTATTTATACACTCTTGCCCATCATTCATCTATCCCATTTTTAGAAAAACTACCACTACAAAAAATTGGTTCATTCTCCCCGCTAAATTTTCACAATTTTTAAAATGTGTAAAGTTATTAACACTTAATTATGTATAATTGTTGATATTAATAAGTGTGAGAAAAATTATAACTTCCACTGTATGAAATCAAAGTTCACACTTTTAAGTGGGGAGAATTATAAGATTCTCCACACTTCTAAGTATGGAGGTTATTTGTAACACTCTAATTCTCCACACTTTGAAGAAGTGTGGAGAATCTTTGGGTCTCTATACTTTGAGGAAATATGGAGAATTTGGGTCCACACCTATAACTGTGGACAATTCTTAGATTTCTCAACACTTAAAAGTGTGAACTTTTTATTGACAAAACTAATAGGGCGGAAAATTTATTGTTTCACAGTTTTTTTCCACATTTATTAATTTAACCAATTTTTACACATTACTAAGTGTTAGTAAATTAATAAAATTTTACACGCTTTTAAAAATGTAAAGAAAAAAAGTGTGTAGATTAAACCAATTTGTTGTAGTGTACATTTGTCAACTAAAATCTCATTTAGTGGCTGATTTTGAACTCTTGGATGAACTCGAGGCCAGTGGTTCCACCCAATTGAATAAGGCCATGAAATTCTTGTTTGTGCAGGGAATCACTGAAGATGAAGGGTTTATCATGTATCTTGGGGAACGTTGTGATGATCTGAGAAGGAAGATAGCAAAACGCGATGTGTTGATTGATACTACTGAAGCTTTGGAGGAGAGTGAGAAGGTTAGTGATACTCTTCAATACTTGAAAGAAACTCAAGAAAGGGAAAGAAAGAGGCTTGATGCGTCGACACAGAAGTGCTGATTGAAGCCCGTGATGGTATCTATGAGAAGCAAGGCCATGTGGCTCTATTGGATTTAAATGATATTGATTAGTGTCTTTTCATGTCTTGATGGTTGTTAAGGTTTTCTTTTGATGATGTAAATGTTAGTTTTGTGAAGCTTTTTTTGGATGTTTTCTGTTAAGGATGTTTTTTTTTTTTGGATGTTTTCTCTCACACACTCTTGAATGAAACACACGCTGAAATGAAATCGGGTAAAATTGATTAAGCAATCCAAGTTAGGGCATCTAAGGCTGGGAATTGTTTTCACCTTCACAACACAAACAACAAATCAAAGCATATATATATGTGGATTGAATCTCCATGAGATGATAATTAAGTCCATTTAAGGTTGGGGATTATTTAATCGTTTAAAAGTTTGAGTGAAATGACAAATGAAGATCCTATTCACAGGTTTGTAATCTATACTACATATAATAGAAAATTAATCAAAGTTGAAAAGTGGAAAAGTGAAATTGTTGAAATTGGTCAATGGAGAGAGAAATGCTTAATGTAATTAATATTCTTATTAAAACACCCATTTACTTAAAAGTACAATAATTTATTCACATTGTACAACCAATTAAAAGCACATCTACCAAATTAAAAACAACCAATAAAAACACCCCTTACTAAAAAGTACAATAAAAATTTCGTAACGTACAATTTAAAGAAGCTATAACATATTCCAAAATATAAAATAATTAAACACACTAAATAATGTTATTTTTAAAACACTCTAAAATAAAAAAAAAAATACATGTTATTATACACATTATAAAAATTAATAAAACACACAAAAATTCATACAAGCTAACAAGTTGATGGTACATATAGTTTTGAAAACCGGATCGGACCGAACCAACGTGTTCAACCGGGAACCAGTGTCGCCACTGATTCGGCTAACCAATTAAAGCTATCCGAAAATGAACCAGAGAGGACCCGTTGAAACCGATACAAACTGGTGAATCAGATCTCATCGAGATCTATTTCTCAGGTTATACGTCACAGGGTACCCGTTGCCGAAACGCGCGGGTACCCTGCTATTACTATATATAAAGGAAAAACCAAAAAGTAAAAAGTGAAAAGTTGAAACTAAAAGCGGAAATGTTGAAGACATATATTTCAAAAGGAAACTATTACTAGTTGCCCCGGGACGCTTCAAACCCGGCGGGTTGACCCGGTTTAATTTGACCTGTTTTCGAACCAACTTGTTGGGTTGATTCGGTTTAAATCGACCTTTTTTTTTTTACCGGAACGGTTCAACCGATTGAACGACCCGGGTCGAACTAGGTTTCATATTTGACAAAATTATATGAGAAATGATGATGAAGTAGTTTTGGAACCCGTGACAAATTTGGAAAAATGAGAGGCAAAGTAATTATAGTTTTTTGTTGTTTATTTTGATTTGACACTTGTACTTTATCATTTGTATAATGTTATTTTAAAAAATGTTGGTCTTGCACCACTTAAGGGACTAGCATATATGAATCGTCTTTTAAAATTTAATATACATTATATTGCCATTTGTCCAGTATATAAAAAATGCTATGCAAGTTTATTAGAATCACAAAAATTAAATAGTATTTTTATCTTTAGCGATAATTATTTGTATCCCAAACATTGAACAAATTGATAGTACAAGATAATCTTATTATGGTGATATCAAATTTGTAAAATTACAAGTTTAAAAGCCACACACCAAATGATAAACCGCTACACATGTAAAAAAATAAAAAATAAAAAAAAAATAAAAAATAAAAAATAAATTATCACTGCCTAAATTTTACCGAAAAAACAAGAAAAGGCGATCACACACGTCGACTATACCTCTAAACTACAATATAATATTGCCAACTACATCATACCGTTGCTTTTTGTAATACTTGAATCTATTATAACTAAAATCTTAATAACTTAAAACAATCTTATTATAAAATATACTACCACACTTAGAACGACTCCACATAATTTTTTGAAAAATGTATATTTCTGCTGTTATGTAACCACGCATCAGAATTATAGTTATTCAAAAATGATTATCTAACGCTACAAATACAGTTTGTTGAAAGAAACTTATGGGCCTCAGAATTTTGCAGAAAACTAGACACCGCTGCCGCTAGGCGCGGGTACTCGTCTAGTGTATTTAAATAAATTTTTATTGTCTTCTTTGTTTCTATGTGGGTTAATATACAAAAAAGTTACTAAACTTTCAAAAAAATTTGTCCTAAGTCACTAATGTTTATCTTCTGTCATTTAGGTTACTATACTTTACGTAACCGGTTATCTTGGACACCAATAGTGAGACAACCTTTTTTTACCGGTATTTTGGCTGACGTGTATACACACCAAGTTGTGGCACATGTTATCTAGGTCACTAAACTTTGCGAAAAATTTGTCTTAAGTCACTAATGTTTCATTCCTGTCATCTAAGGTACTAAACTTTGCGAAAAATTTGTCCTAAGTCACTAATGAAAAATTTGTCCTAAGTCACGAGTTGTGGCACATGTTACTGAACCTTTAAAATTATATGTTTTATATGATTTTATACAACTTTTAAACTTTTTTATTCATTTTCATTCGTTTTTATACGTTTTTGTTTGTTTTCTTACGTTTTTGTCCGTTTTTATACGTTTTCGTCCGTTTTTGTCCCATTTTTTACGTCCATTTTTATACGTTTTTATGTTTTCATCCGTTTTTATACGTTTTTGTCCGTTTTTATATGGTTTTGTATAATTTTTATACGTTTTTATGTTTTCATCCGTTTTTATACGTTTTTATTCGTTTTTTACGTTTTCGTCCATTTTTCTTATGTTTTTGCCCGTTTTTCTATTTTTATACGTATAAAAACGGATGAAAACATATAAAAACGTATGAAAACGAATAAAAATGTATAAAAAATGTACAAAACCATATAAAAACGGACAAAAACGTATGAAAACGGATGAAAACATAAAAACGTATAAAAACAGACGTAAAATGGGACAAAAACGGACGAAAACGTATAAAAACGTATAAAAACGGACAAAAAAGTATAAAAACGAATGAAAATGAATAAAAACGTATAAAAACGAATGAAAATGAATAAAAACATATAATTTTATAGGTTCAGTAACATGTGCCACAACTCGTGACTAAGGACAAATTTTTCATCAGTGACTTAGGACAAATTTTTCGCAAAGTTTAGTACCTTAGATGACAGGAATGAAACATTAGTGACTTAAGACAAATTTTTCGCAAAGTTTAGTGACTTGGGTGACACATATATTGAAAAAGTGTGCCACAACCTGTTGCCCTTCCATGTAGTGACTAGGGTGGCACATATAAAAAAATTTAGTAACATATGTGAAAAACCCGTGAAGTATAGTAACCTAGATGACAGAAGATAAACATTAGTGACTTAGGACAAATTTTTTTGAAAATTTAGTAACTTTTTTGTATATTAACCCTTTCTATGTTGGTACGATGAAGACTGAAAGTAGATGCACATTAGAAAACCATTACTTTTTATATTCCTGATTCAAATGCTGTTAAAATTTTGATGTAGTGACATTGTAATGATTAGGTAGTCGTATAGGAGATACAGATAATGGAGGGTATTTGTTCTTCAGAATGGTGCAAATGAGCTGTAACTGTAACATAGTTTTCTTATATAGTCGAGTACCCGCGCTTAACGGCAACTATTTATAGTTTCGATCAATCTTCGACGACTACTAATTTTTTCGACAGGTTGTTTTGTAGCAGATTTTTTTGTAACTAAGGAAATCATTTTCCGATAATATTGTTTAAAGTTACAATGTTTTTCTAATGACATGGTTGCATTGTTTTTCTGATAGCGCCATTTTAAGTTGCTGTAGTCAATTAAAACTATAAATAATATATTTGAGCATTGTATTTAATTGTCGAGTATCCGCGCCTGACGGAAGAGTTGTCTAGCTTTTAAAGAAATTTCAGTAGCGAATACTTTCCTTTCGACAAACTGGTGGTGGTGTTTGTATGGTGGTGGAAAAGATGAAAGTGTTTGTGTGTGTTTTTGTGTAAAGATGATTACTTTTAAGAACAAGTCAACTAAATAATTTCCTTCATTTGACATAGTCACCCAATATAAATTTTTTCTCATTTTACTTTTTCACATTTTCACACTTTTTGACCATTTTTCTATTTTATATAGTTAAGATAGATAGTGCATTTATATTGATGAAATAAAGGCTCAAACGTAACCATTCCTTTAGGTCTAGCCTTGGAATTTTTACCAAGGCTGTGGTCTGCACGCCTCTATATTGGCTGACCTTTGTCATCACTTGTGAATCTTGTATTTGGGTTGTCATTTAGTAGGCCAAAGGTTTTTATTTTGGTATTTCGTTGTGTAAGTAGGTTTTGTTAACACTTATCATATGACATAGTGTTCTTTCTATATGCTTAGAAAAGGTTTACGGTTTCTTTGTTTATGCTTTGTCAGTATACTGAATTTTGTTGCCTTTCGTTGTGGAAAATTATTTATTGGAGTACATCTAAATATTGTTTGCAAATTGTATTTTTTTTTTTTTTTTTTTCATTTGGTTTGGGTATCATGAATTTCTTGGTTCAGTTCTTGTTTTTTTATGACCCCTATGTTATACCCTTGAAATACCCAATTCTCTCTCCATTCACATTGATGTGAAATCCAAATTCAATCAAAATCCTTCTTAAGAAATCCCAATTCATCATATGCCTTTTGAATGTCAATTTTGAGAGCAACCCTCTTAGGACCATTCTTCCTGTTATAGCCCTTCATTATTTCCTGAGTGAGTAAATGTGTAAATAAGCTCGGTAGTTCCATTAGATAACTACCTAAGTCAATGTGTAAACAACGGCAATAAAAACAAATCTATACACCTGATCGATCATCGTCACCATCACAATTAGTTGACGTTTTCTTAATGATTATTTTTACTCTTAAAAGGTAAATGTCGCCTTTGCTTCTTTACTGATTTTTTTTATGAGTGACGACAAAAACTAAGAGATGTTAAGTGAGGATGTTGACGGGAGGGGTGAAAGATGGTAGTTGTTGAGCCACAAACACGGTCATAATATTTGTTTATTCATGTGTCTATTTATCTTACATCTAAATACCGATCACTCGTATAATTTCAAATGATTTTACTAACAATAGCCTTACGAGTTGTTGTTAAAAACTATTTTTTCGAAATTAATATTGAAAAATACATAATGAATAATTCAAAATCACACCCCTCCCCCTAAAAAAAGGTTTTAATTTTAAAAACATGTCCTTATTATTAATGCAAAAAAGAATTTAGTTGTATTACTTGTATCAGTTTCGTACATGGTAAAAAATTACTTTGTAACTAACTTAACACTTTTGGATGGCGGCTCAAATAACTTAATAATACTAGAGGGGTATCCGCGCAATGCGGCGGCGGGTACCCGGTGACTAATTTTGTGGCGAGCAAATGTTTTTCATTTTTAACTTCTTTATTTAGCATGTCTCAAATATTATAAATTAGTAGAGATATGTTTTTCAAAAGTAGAACATTTAAATTATTAATAGTGTAAATGGTTAACACTTTTATTTTTTAAATTTTAGCATTAAATTAGTGGTTATAAGTTTAATGAACTTTTATTATAAATAATTTCATTAAAATGTATCATTATTGGAGGCAATTACATATGATTTAATGAGACTTAAATTTTTAGATTTTACATTAATTTTCTACTTTTTACTTTATAGTAATGTTTTTTGTCTTAAAATTTTAAGACTTCCTTTTATAAGAAGTCCCAAATGCTATATAATGTAGTATAGATAATGATGAATGCATATATGAGGACAACGTTACACACCCATTCAACCATACAGATGTGTTTTCACTTTTCACCAAAACACATTACACTGCATCACATGTGATATATGATGATACTTCGATTTCAGTTTATATGGCAAAAGTAAAATACATGTAGTTTATATATTTTTAGTGAGTGTATCGGAATGAAATAAAATTGGGTAGAGGAATTTTCAAATGCTTACTCTTATTTTGGTGTTTACCAAGGGACAAATCCCCACCATCTATCTAGTTTGATCTAATGGTGAGGATAAACCTAAGATTAAATATGGAAACCTAAGTCCATTTTTTTTTTTTTTTTTCTCCTTTTTCTTTCTTCTTTTTTATCTTTCTTATTTATTAACATTTTTTTTAATTCACGTTTTTTTTTTTAAATTTATGTTTTTTTTTAGTTCACGTTTTTTTTTAGTTCACTTTTTTTTTTTTTTTTTTTTTTTTAAATTCACGTTTTTTTTTTATTTAAGTTTTTTTTCGCTTTCATACGTTTTCATCTGTATTCATATGTTTTCGTCCATGTTCATATGTTTTCGTCCTTTTTTTTTACGTTTTCGTCTTATTTCAGACGATTTCGTCTGTTTTCATCCATTTTCGTACGTTTACATCCGTTTTCTGACGTTTTCGTAAATTTTCATACGTTTATATACGTTTTCGTCTGTTTTTAGACGTTTTTGTCCATTTTCATAAGTTTTCGTCCGATTTTACGTTTTCGTCCAATTTTAGACATTTTCGTATGTTTTCGTCCGTTTTAATACGTTTTCGTCTGTTTTCGCTCGTTTACATCCTTTTTCGTCTGTTTTCTTATATCTTCATTTGTTTTCATACGTTTTTGTCCATTTTCTTACGTTTTCGTTCGTTTTCATACGTTTTTGTCGGTTTTCTTTCGTTTTCGTCCATTTTTCATACGTTTTTGGATGTGTTTTTACGCTTTCATACGTTTTCGTCTGTTTTCTTACGTTTTCTTCCGTTTTCGGCCATTTTCATACGTTTTTATCTGTTTTTTTAGGTTTTCGTCTTTATTTTTACGTTTTCATGTATTTTCGTCCTTTTTCCGACGTTTTCATACATTGTCATCCCATTTTTTACGTTTTCATCCATTTTTAGACGTTTTCGTCTGTTTTCAGACGTTTTCATCTGTTTTTATACGTTTTAGTCCGTTTTCATTAGTTTTCATCCGTTTTATACGTTTTTGTCCGTTTTTAGACGTTTTTGTCCATTTTCATACGTTTTTATACGTTTTTCATTCGATTTTATACGTTTTGTCCGTTTTCAGACGTTTTCATTTTGATATTTGTAAGTGACAGTTATTTATCTTTTGTGATATAACACTGTAAGGAAGATGAAAAGTATTACATTCTTCATCATGTATGTGTTATCAGTTGTGATACTCAACTAAGAATGTGATGGTTGTGTTTTTGCAAATACTTAGGGAGATATTTGTGTTTTATGATATTATGAAATATCAGAAAAGTTGTTTGTTGAAGTCAAAGACCTTGATAGATCTTAAGCACTCGGAGATCGTTAGTATTGCCTATGTAATCACAAGCAAACTAATAGAAAATCTCTACAACTCGTATTATATAGCGGAAAGTAAATACAAGTAATTATAACTAAGAACTCTTTGATCCTCTATGGATCTTTTGATTATAGAAACTCTATGTTTCGGATGTATTACAAGACTTGAAAGACTTGAGAAAAGCTCATCCCTATTACATACTCTTATGGTTCCTTTTATAGGCAAGAAAACCATCTAATCACTCACGAGCATTTTTAACGTATGCTCCTAATACAAACACAAATAACGCATGCATCTAGACAAGCATGCAACTAATCATATTGTTTTACTCATCATATTGTTTATTCTGAGTAAGCTCTATATTATACGGCGCCAACCTATACATACGGCGCTGACTTTTCCTTCATACGGCCTACATACTGTGCTTATCTCTCCTACGTGGATAAACACTTTCAGCAGAATCACAATCTGCATTATCACTTCAGCTGAAGTATAACTTCAGCAGAATCCATTCCTTCTTCGGCAGAAACTTTTCGGCCATTACTTCAGCAGATCCAGTAGTTTACCGTAATTCCCAACAATCCTCCCCTAAACTGGAATTTGACAAGGTTAAGTTCCAGTTTCCTTGATAGATCGTTAATATCGTTGAGGATTGTCTTCGAACATCAGCAGCAAGATTCAGAAGAGGAACATCTCTATGATGATTGAACTGTGATACGCCAGATCTTTGCAGCAACCCAGGACATCATGTACATCAAAACATATAAGTTTCATACTATTCTCATCACTTCCAGGTGTGTTAACTCATGTGAGAGGTGAATCATTGAAAATAATGGGTTTGATGTCTCTTTACCAATAGCCATTACTACTGGAGTAGCCATATGTTTGAGTTCGAAAACCATGGTACATTGATAACCATCTGATTTATTGGCAAACCAGCAACCATATAAACGGATTTGACTTGTCTTTACCTGTAGCCGTTTGCTCAGGACTAGTCAATTCTTAGCATTGGTGAATTGAGCACCAAATATGGATTCAGTTGCCTTTACCACATGCCATATACATGTGGGCTAGCCAATTCTTGGATTCCAAAAAGGAATAGACCATGGTGAATTGATTACCATTCAACACTCAGCAATGAAGCATGGGTGGTTGCATACCCTATGATTTTGAGCAAACCATTACAGCTATCAACAGATTTGATGTGTCTTTACCAAAGCTGTACCCTTTGGACTAGTCAACTCTTTGACATACACAAGGTACATCAGGTGAGTCAAAAACCATCAGAGTGGTACAACAAACAAACCTGCATAAAAGTTAGTTTTTTTTTTTTTTTTTTTCTTAACTAAAAACAAATTATAAAGACTGAAAGTACTTAATAGTAAGTTGAAAAAGAAAATTAAAAAGCTAATTTATATTAAATAAACGCTGTCACTATTTTTAAAATGATGTTTTTGTGATTTGTCTTTTTATGAAACTATTTTACTTCTTAAAAAAAAAGACAGAAAGAGACAAATAACATAAATAATTCAAACAAAAGGTAACAAAACAAGGTAGTGAAGAGTACCAAGTGCCAGGATGAGGATGAGGATGAGGATGAGGCCTATTGCTGTTGTAGTAGTTGAGTCTTGATCAAACCCACCACTGTTGAAGCAGACAGTCTTTCATTGCCCACTGGATCTGGAGGAATCTCCAATTTCTGACTAAGCATCCGTTCCATAAGTCTCTTCGGCAATGGATATTGTCTTTCAGCAAGCATACATACAGTGATCCCACTCTTAGTTTCAAGCACATGTACACGAGGGAGAGGATAGAATCTCCAGGACGCAACCTTCCACCGATGTGAGTTTTCCCAAATGGAATGTGCCTTGCTATTGGGAATATGAGAGTTTAACAGGACTTGAAGATCTCCTGGTAAGAACATCCCAGAACCTTGTGGTTCCTTGTTGCAGTAATGGGAGGTAACTCGAGTGTACAGAGAAATCAAGTCTGCCCTATCTACCAAGTGTAGTATTTCCTTCAGAAAGGTGAATTCCATTGAAGGGGAGTTCCTTCGATGTATGACATTCATCTCATCATCCTTCAGATTCCAATCTTCCAACGCATTTTGATCTTTGTCAGGAAAATCAGCAGCATATCCCTCTATAATAAAAGTTGAGTTATCTGCTTCAAGATCCAGGGGAGATCTTTTGGCCATTCTCTTCTTTCTCCTACCAGGCTTATAGATTTCCCCAGAGGGAGCATTTTCATCTTGAACATTTGTGGTAGGACTTGAAGAGGTAGAGGGAGACTTAGTTGGATCAAGAAGTGCATTCATCCTGTGGAGCATCTTTATTGCCCTTTTTGTTTTTATGTCTGCGAGATCAGCTTCCTTAACTTTAGAATCTTCCAGTGTGACAACAGGTGCCACTGATGAAGTGGGAGCTGATACATCAGGTGCTTGGGTGGAATTGGGAGATGGTTCAGCAGATTGACCCTTGTTAGTAGAGGAAGCAACTTCAGAAGTTGCTTCAGCAGGAATGACTGGAGAAGTCATCTTGGGTGGAGCATCATCTGACTTAAGTCTTTTGGCTTCTTGAGCAGCTTCATTCTCAACAACCCTTTTCAAATTGGTAGTATGTGTTGAAGATGATGATCTTTCCCTCATGATTTGGTTATATTTGCGAAACAGGACATGATCAGGAAAAGCCTTGACTTGTTGCATTGTTAAGCCAGAGTTGTACATTGAGCATTGGTTCTTCACCACCATTCTCATTTCAGCTTTAGAAGGAGGTTTGTCTTTGTTCTTCTGAGCTTTGAGGGCTTTCCTTTGTGCAATAGCTTCTTGCTTCCTTTGTCTTCCCTGAGCCATCATTCGCTCCACATAAGTGTCACTGAGGAAATCTCCACCTAGTATACTTTGAGCAAGAGAAGGTCTTGAAATGACTTGCTGAGTTAGAACATCCCAGTGTTCAGCTGGCATCTGAGCCCGCAGTGCATCTAGTTCTCTTCTTCTCTCAGGAGTTAAGGATGAAAAATCCTCTGTTTCAAGTTGATGAGCCAATACTTCACTTTCCTTTGACTTTTCAAACTCAGCCAATCTACTTGCTTGACCTAGTCTTTCCTCCTCACTCACTAGGTCAGGACCAAGCTCATCTTCACTTATGACATTTTTCCCTTTGTCATCAGGCTTCTTAACACACTCATCTTCAGATAAATCAAAAACAGGGACCTCAGTTGCAATACCCAGGTCATCATGATCAGAAGAGACATCCTCCATTCGCACATCAGCAGATGTAGTCTTATCAGCACTAGATTCCTTAGAAGCTTCAGAAGAAACCTTATGAACATAAGATCTCTTTCTTCTTGTGTAGAGAACAGGTTCCTTCTTCTTTGAGGAAGTAGCAGCTAATGATGAAGGATTATTGAGAGAAACATCAGCCAACAAGTCCAGAGACCCAAACTGAGGCACTTCTTGTTCTTCATCAGAAGAAACCACAAGCTTCCTTTTGAAACCCCCTTTGAGTTTGTCCTCTAACTTCTTGACTTGATTCTGTATATCTTCAATCTTACTTCCAAGTGAAGACTTGGTCTCTGCAAGCTCCTTTTTCAGACTAGTGACCTCAGCAGCATACCTGTTGACAAGAGCATAGACAGATGAGAGTGTAATAGGGTCCTCAGCTCCACCAGCAGATTGCTCTGTGTGCAGGGGAGCTTCATTGGACCTTTCAGTAGAATCATGGTCATGCTCAAAGTGAGGAAGATCTTCATTGAGAGGATCCCTAACATGACTTGGTGTGGGTAGTCTATATAGATCTGACTCATCATGAGTAGCTAGTGTGGGTGGAGGACTAGGACATGGTGGCTGGACTGGAGCAACATGAGTTGCTTCAACAGTTGATGAGGGGCCCTCATCAATGTTAACTAATGGATTACCATCAGTAGCAACAGGTGAGGAAGGAGGATTATGAGCCACATTCTCCTCATCAGCAGCCTCATTACCTTGGGGCAACATGGCTGCTAGCAAGGGATGATGTTCCCCCTGAAAGTGGGTTCTCATTGTGGCAAACAATTTAGCAGTCAAAGTACCTATGGGATAGAAAGATTGGGCATGGGTAGTGGTGTCTAAAATCATTTGAAGAAACCTTAGGTACATTAAAAATTTTCCCTTTTTCTTTTGAATATTTTCAACCAAGTTTTCAAAAATATACTTAGAAAAATTGAAAGTTGCCCCTTGGGAAAGACACACAATACCATAACCCAGTTGTGTTGAGAACTGGTCCCATCCTCCGGTCTTGTTGCTCATGCATTGAAGCAGTGTGTGAACCAGGAACCTCCATTTTGGGCAGAGTTCCTTCTTCAGCCACATATCTGTTCTTGTTCCTCGATAGCCAATTGCTCTAAGCCCAATAAGCACATCTTCCTGATTAGAGTAAAAGACTCCATCAGCATCTTCCAAGTGAAGCTTCCTCCTAATTAGGTCCTCGGTCACTATGTACTCTGTTTCATCAATCACAGCCCTAATCTCTGTCTCACTCCTCTTCTCAGCAGATTCCCAAAATTGAGTGATCAGAGATTCATATATCTCATTTGGAGAATGAGTTAGAGCATAACAAATTTTGGACCTTTTCAGGAATTCCACCATTGGTTCGTACAATTCATATCCTTTGCCATTTCCCAAAAATGCAACTTTGTTGTGATCATGTTTAAATTCAAGAGCCATGAGAGATATGTGTGTTTAGGGTTATGATTCTCGAAATGGTGAGTGTTTGTGAATGCAGGATGAGAGGGAATTGGTTTGTTCTGAAGAGAGTGATGGTGGATTGAGTGTTTTTGCCCAAATTATAGTCAAAGAAAAATGGACCGTTTGGTTGACCTTTGCTGACGTGTATTACATCTTTGACCCAACCCAAAATAACACTTCAGCAGGAACACATGATCAATCTGCTGAAGTTATAATTTCAGCAGAATGCATCAAAGATAAGAATATCTTCGGTAAGTTTCTAGAATTACTGTGCCAACCACTTGCATTAAACTCATTGAACCTCGAACCCGTCTATAAAATGATCCCAATGTAACTCATCTCTTCACCAAGATCCCCAAATATTTGCCACAAACCCTAGATGTAAAAATAACCCCAATCAACAAAATTGAACCATGAATACCAAACCTGAGATCATAGATCTCACAACCTCATCTTCATCATCTTCTTCATCATCATCAAGTGGTGAATCAAACCCATGGCTATATTACTTTCCTCAACCCTATCCACGACCAAATAAATCACCCTTTCTTCCTTCTTCTGAAGATGACAGTGTAGTGAATCCAAGTGAATCTGCTAATGATTCTGATGACTCCTATAAGGAGGGAACATCTTACTCCCAACCTCCATCACCTTGGTCTCAACAAAGACCTCGTGCCAGGAATCCTCCACTCCCCAAAGATAGAGAGGTGGTTCTTGGTCTCACTGCACCATCTTTTGGTGCATCAACACCCATCGTATAATAGAAGGGCTTAGAGAGGGTGGATCGATTGCATTTTGGTTGAAATGAATAGATGAAGCACACAGGACACGTTATTTTTCTCCGTCATCCTGCGTGGTCATCGTCATCATCAATCGTTTGCATCAATCCATCCTCCCATTTTGGTCCTTAGCATCTTCGTCGTGCTGGTCATGCATATCCAACCATCTAGTAAGACGGAATGGATGGTTATGCAAGACCTACGAAAGCAAAGCCAGCATCTAACGCATATCCAACATTCACTTAGATTTCGAAATGAAGGATATACACTAGATTAGGATTAGTTTAAGTGTACAGCTCGTATCTTGAAGATGCATAATAGTAGGTTGACTTTATGTAAGCTGTAAGCTGTAAACTGTTTCTTAAATGAATGAATGAACAATTTGACTTCAATTGCTTTTCTTCAGTATTATTACTTCAGTGGAATCAAATTGTTTGCTTCAGTACTTTTGATTTCAGAAGAAACAAGTAACACTCTTTTAGCTATCTTGACCATGTACCATTGAGTCACACTTGATGAATTTGAACTTGATCATGGGATATACAAACTGCAATCCAGATAAGGATCAGACAAAATGCAGTACAGACGACTGCAAAACAGACACAAGAACATACACAACAATACAAAAACAAACAAACTAGATAAATATTAGAAGTTAGTGTTAGTAAACAAAATAATATACTAAAATATGCAGAGTTTGTACAAATCCTCCCCTGAGGCATATGCCTCTCCTGAGGCCTATGCCTCCCCTTAAACGATGCAGTCAAGGGTTTAACATTCCAATATTGACCACAAGGTGTTGAAACCTTGGTCCATTAAAAGCTTTTGTTAATAAGTCTGCCACATTATCATCAGTATGGATTTTAGCCACTTTTATCAAATGTTTTTCATAAGCATCTCTTATAAAGTGGTGCCTGATTTCAATGTGTTTTGACCGACTGTGAAAAACTGGATTTTTGACTATGCAGATGGTACTTTGATTATCTATATGAATTGTAGTGTTCATGAAGTTGTACCCATAGTCCAGCAATTGGTTTTGAATCCAAAGGACCTGTCCACAGCAATTTGCAGCAGCTACATACTCTGCTTCAGTAGTTGAGGCAGCCACAATGGTTTGTTTCTTGCATTGCCAAGAAATCAACCTCTTGCCAAGAAATTGGCAGCCCCCAGTTGTGGATCTTCTATCCAGATTTGCACCAGCATAATCACTGTCACTATATGCTTCCAACTTGAAAGGAGATTCTTTTGGGTACCAAAGGCCTAAAAGTGGTTGGCCTTTGAGGTACTTAAAGATCTTCTTGACAGCATTGAGATGGGAAGTAAGTGGAGTGACTTGATGTCGAGAACAAACGCTCACAGCAAATGTAATATCAGGTCTCGAAGCTGTTAGATACATCAATGAACCAATCATGGACCTGTACAGATGAACATTCACAGGTAGATCTGGTTCATTATTTGCTTTAGTCTTTGGAGCTTCATAAGGTGTTGTGGCAGTCCTAACACCTTCCATACCAAACTTCTTCAAAATGTCCCTCACATATTTATCTTGACAGATAAAAATGCCATCTTGTTTCTGCTGAACTTGGAGACCCAAAAAGAAAGTAAGCTCTCCCATAGCACTCATTTGAAATTCACCTTTCATTAGATCCTCAAATTCCCTGCACCAAGCTTCGTTTGTGGAACCAAAAATAATGTCGTCCACATAAACTTGCACAAGAATGATGTCTGAGTAATTCTTCTTTAGGAACAGAGTTTTATCAATAGCACCTCTCCTATAGCCATGCTTCAGCAGGAATGATGAAAGCCTAGCATACCAAGCTCTAGGTGCCTGATGTAAGCCATAAAGAGCTTTAACAACCTTGTAAACATGATCTGGGTTATCTGGGTCTTCAAATCCCTTGGGTTGAGAGACATAAACTTCCTCTTCAATCTCACCATACAGAAAAGCACCTTTAACATCCATCTGATAGACCATGAAGCCCATGTAGGAAGCATAAGCCAGGAAAATTCGAATGGCTTCAACTCTGGCAACAGGTGCAAACACTTCATCATAATCAATCCCCTCCTCTTGTCTGAAACCTTGAGCCACTAATCTTGCTTTGTTTTTGATCACAACACCCCGAGCATCTCTCTTATTCTTCAAAATCCATTTTTTCCCAATGGCATATTTGCCATCATGTAGTGGAACCAAGATCCAAACCTGCTGATTGTGAAATTGTTGCATCTCTTCTTGCATTGCTTCTAGCCAGCTTGAATCGTTTAGAGCTTGAGAAACACTTGTTGGTTCCACTTGAGAAAGAAAACAAGCAAACAGACAATGCTTGAAGTCTGTGTGATTGTCTCTTCGCTGGTTGGAGACATAAGAGAGAAAAGCAATATGTCCGAACTGAGGACTGGTGATAGCCCTTCGAGTTCTAACAGGTGCCAGAAGATCACCTATAATGTTGGATTGAGGATGAGCAATATTGATCCTCTGAGTAGTAGTGGGGTTGACTTCAATGGATGAATCAAGATTAGTGATGGTTGGTTCAAATTCAGCATCATAAGAGGGTGAGGTGAAGATGCCAGCTTTGGGTTGATGATTTCCAAGATCTGAAGGTTTTGGAAAGCGTGTATAGGGTTCACCAAAGTCTGAAGACACTTGAGAAACAGCATAGCCTTCAGTGGATTTGTGGAGGGTAGGTGTGACAGAATCAACTTCAGCAGAAACATGGTTTCCACCGACTCCTTCGTTAGCAACCTCTCCATTCAGTTTCTCTGCTTCAAGTTTAGCTGCAAATTCTTGAGTCTGAAGCCTAGCAAGGTCCTCAGCATAATGTGATTCATCTTCATCACTCGTATCAACAATATCCTTGGAGGTGGTACCTGCAATATTGTTAGGGGAGAAAGAAGGCACAAGTATAGGTTGCTCATCATCTTCAAACTCATTTTCAGAATCATCATCTAAGGAACCTGCATTGTTAGTGGGAGACTCTTGAGGACCTGCATTTTGGTTAGCCAAATGTCTGGTGTAACCCAAATAATCAGTTAAGTAGTCAAGGTCAAAGGACCACGTATGACCTTGTCCTTGAACATTAGGCTTATCTTCCAAAAATCTCAGGTTCAACGTCTCATCTATCTTCTTGGCTTGCAAATTGTACACCCTGTATGCCTTACTATGAGTTGAATACCCCACAATATAGCCGTCATCAGCCTTCTCATCAAACTTTCCCAACGGATCACTGGTGTTCAGAATGGTCACTTGACAACCAAAAGGTTTTAGGTAGTGAATGACAGGAACCTTCCCAAAGAGAAGTTCATATGGTGTTTTGAGTTGTGGTCTAGTAATGGAGACCCTGTTTAGCACATAGCACGTTGTGCCAACAGCTTCAGTCCAGAACATAGTGGGTAGTTTAGAGTCTGCAAGCATTGATCTCGCAGCCTCTATTAAGGTCCTATTCTTTCTTTCAGCCACCCCATTTTGTTGTGGGGTTCTTGGATTACTATAGTCCCTTTTTATGCCTTTTGACCCACAGAGTTCTATAAGAATAGCATTTTTGAACTCTGTCCCATTATCACACCGAATTCCCTTAACCTTTTTGTTCAACTGATTTTCAACAAGAGTGATGAATTCAGTCAGCACTTGAGATGTTTCATCTTTGGTTCTGAGAAAGAAAACCCAACAAAATCTGCTATAGCCATCAGTGATCACCAAACAGAAGTACTTATGATCAATGCTTCTGACTTGAGTTGGACCGAACAAATCCATGTGGAGCAACTGACGAGGTTCAGTAATGATGCTCATAGCATTGATAGCTTTGTAAGAAGCTCTGTGTTGTTTTCCTTTATTGCAAGCGACACAATTATGATCATTGGTGAAAACTTTGGAGGGAAGACCTTCAACAAGACCCATTTTTGAGAGTTTGTTTATGGTCTTGAAATTCACATGAGCCATCCTCCTATGCCATTTAGTGGACTCATCAAGAGATGCTTTAGCCACCAAACAAGTGAGGTCACCACCTGGTTGAACTTCATTAAGGTTGAATGTGTATAAATTGTGAGTTCGAGGAACTTTCAGCAGAATTGAAGTTTCTTCTGGGAGTTTGAAGTCTTTAGACAGCACAAGACATTCATTCTCAGTGAAGAGAACTTTGTTCTTAGTGTCACAGATTTGTGAAACAGAGAACAAGTTGAAATGTTGAAGTTCCTTAACAAAGTACACATTTTCAAAATCCAGATGAGGTGTCTTTATGGTGCCTTTCCCTGTGATACTCCCATCACTTCCTCCAAAGGTCACATTGCCTCCTCCTTCTATAGGAACAAAATTGTGCATCATATCCCTGTTCCCAGACATGCTTCTGGAACAACCACTATCAACAATACCAATATTCTTATGCTTAAGGGGATGATCCTACAAACAACAATAAAATATATACATACAGTTAGTATTCAATGGAGGTTCAAGTCATTACTGACTTGAACCTGCCTTGTGGAACACAGGTTTAGGACAAGAGTATTTAGAGGATCCACCATTGTTCTTGGTCCTCCATTGATAATTGGGTCCCTTGTTAGTCCAAGAACAACCTGCTGAGGGCTTCACAGCAGTGCTCCCATATCCCATCCCAGCATACATAGAGTCAACATATGTAGGCCAATAACCATGTTTAAAGTATGGGCTAGTTGGTTGCACATAAGGTCTGGTGACTGAACCTCTCCAATGAGAGTCAGTATTAGCTGCTTGTGGGACATAAGGTGGAATATTAGCAACATTGGTCCATTTAGATTTGTGTTTCTGGTGAGTAGCACATGCACCCAATCTTTGCTCATAAAAATCACAATCCTTAATCAAATGAAATTTACTTCCACATACAAAACATGTCTTCTTCTTGGAAGATTTATTCAAATAGGGAGATGTTTGATTACATGAAGAAGTACTTAAATTAGAAACATTCAAGGAATTGTTTTTAACAGACTGATTATTCAAAGATTTAAAAGACAAGTCTTCAGAAGAAACTGTCTTGGAAGTTGATTCCTCAGCAGCTTCCTTAGAAGGCTTGTAAGTAGACTGGGGTGCAGGCTTGGGTGTAGGCTCAGGCTTGGAAAGGTCAGACTTCTCATTTGAATCACAGCTTTCATAGGAAGTAGACCCTTGATCCGATGAATTGTCACTGTCAGAGCAAGAGACAAAGTCATTAGATGAGGTATCGGGGTCTGGCAAGTCTTTTAACTTTTTGCCATATAGATGATGTGATCCATCAAAGTCAACAGTGATGGACAGGTCTGTGGGCATAAATTCACCTCTAATAGGTCCAGGGACAGCATGCATATTACCCTCTTTTACAAAGTTAGCTAACCCTGCTGGTGTGGATTTACGACCATCATACCTAGCTTCTACTCCCACATATTTTTGAAAGCCTAATCCTAAGCCAGAGGTTACAGATTGACTGTTATATAGTTCTCTAGCTAGATTATCACCTGAAATTAACCATTGTTTATTCCTAGCTATCTCCTCAGCTACCTTTTCTTTAAGCTCTAGGTTCTCAGACACAGCTTCATCCTTTTCTTTCTCAGACAGTTTTAGGTAATTATTAGCAACTTCTAGATCAAACTGTAACACCTTTATCTTTTCTTCATAAGCTATTTGATTCTTTTGAAACCATACTTTTTGTCTTTCTACTGTTTTTAATGCTAGTTTATGGGCTTCATTTTCTACATAGCATTCATCAAACTTAGGTTTCATAGCATCATACTCTTCTTTAAGTTCATTGTATCTTAGACTACAACCAAATATACAGTTGTGTACCTGAGATAGTCCCATCAAGGCAAATTGATCATGCCTTTCATCCGAAGTGCACCTTGCCAGCAATCCAAGCTTATCAGTATCATGAGCTTCCTCATTCACAGGTTCATGTGCAGTCCAGTTGACCTATTCGTCCATGGTGAGGAGAGCTGCTGAAGCTCCAGCTTCCTGCTGTTTCTGCTGATATGAAAGGTAGTTAGCTCCATCTCCACTCTTCCTGTCTTTACATTCTCTTGAGAAATGCCCCATCTTGTGACAAGTGAAACACTTGACTTTTCTCCTATCAAAGCGAGCTGGTTCCTTTCCTTTGAAAGCAAACTTCCTCCCAGACTTCTCTTCAAACCTTTTGATGTCCACTGACAGTAATGCTACCTGCATTTTCAGTTTCATCTCCTCCATTTCAAGTGGGTCCAACTGATCAAAGTCTTCATATGCAAGATACTGCTGAGTATCATAGTCAGCAACAAATGAATGAAGAACATCCTCCATCACACTACTAGTCTTAGTTTGAGAGGATGGTGGAGTGGGACGAGTGTTATGTGGTGGAGTGGGAGAGCAGCATGATGGAAAGTAGTTGGAACTAGGAGATGATGGAAAATAGTTGGAGCTAGGAGCAGGTACCATCATGTTGGAGTGAGATGTCCCAACAAAAGCTGCATGGCTAGAAGAGGATGCACGGTAGGGAGTTCTGACATCAGGTTCAAGGGTTCTGAGTCTGTTATACAGCTCATCAAATGTAAGCATGTCCAACCCTCCTTTAGCCTTGAGGGCAATACTTACATGTAACCATGATGGAGGTAAAGATCTAAGGAACTTTGAGTTGCAGTCATCATTATCAGGTTTTGCATTCAGCTGGTTTAGCTGACTCAAAATCCTATGGAACCTGTCGTATCCCTTGTGGATACCTTCTTCTTCGGAGATATTAAAGTCCTAAAATTGTTGTCTTAGCATGGACTTCCTCATTCTCTTTGATTCTTCATTTCCACCGAACCTTGCTTTGAGAGCCATCCATATGTCCTTTGCATCATCCATATGGTGAAAATCACACAGATGATCTTCAGGTATGGCTTGAAGCAGAAGAGTTTTTACCTTATGCTCTCTCTGCATAGCCAGCACCTCTTCAGCAGTTTTTGGAGGAGCCATGATAAACTTCCCATCCCTGTCAGGAATCATTTTCTTTAGACTGTTTCCTTTCTTCACTACCTCCCACAGATTCCAATCAATATTGGAAATCCAGTTTTCCATCTTCATAGTCCAAAGCTCATACTCTTCCCTTTTTAAATAAGGAAATTTACCATTGCTGTTTGAAAGACTAAGCTGTTGCAAGGAAGTGGTGTTGGTGTTGTTTATGTTGGTGACTTCAGTTTCATTATCGGAACCAGGCATGGTGAATGAATGTTTGGTTGTATGAGGGTATGAATGGTTCTTAGTATCGTAGAGACTTTCCCGAGGCTCTGATACCACTTGTTGAAGTCAAAGACCTTGATAGATCTTAAGCACTCGGAGATCGTTAGTATTGCCTATGTAATCACAAGCAAACTAATAGAAAATCTCTACAACTCGTATTATATAGCGGAAAGTAAATACACGTAATTATAACTAAGAACTCTTTGATCCTCTATGGATCTTTTGATTATAGAAACTCTATGTTTTGGATGTATTACAAGACTTGAAAGACTTGAGAAAAGCTCATCCCTATTACATACTCTTATGGTTCCTTTTATAGGCAAGAAAACCATCTAATCACTCACGAGCATTTTTAACGTATGCTCCTAATACAAACACAAATAACGCATGCATCTAGACAAGCATGCAACTAATCATATTGTTTTACTCATCATATTGTTTATTCTGAGTAAGCTCTATATTATACGGCGCCAACCTATACATACGGCGCTGACTTTTCCTTCATACGGCCTACATACTGTGCTTATCTCTCCTACGTGGATAAACACTTTCAGCAGAATCACAATCTGCATTATCACTTCAGCTGAAGTATAACTTCAGCAGAATCCATTCCTTCTTCGGCAGAAACTTTTCGGCCATTACTTCAGCAGATTAGTTTGTTCATTACTTCAGCAGATCCAGTAGTTTATCGTAATTCCCAACATTGTTTAACTGAAAACAAGAGATGTTATGACACTTTTGTTAGACTTATGGTGGATTTTTCTATTTAATGGATGCATTGTCCATGTTTCGATAGGTTTTATAGCGAGATTTGAAAATATCTATGGTTGAATCAGCAAACTAAATAAGCTATGATTGAAGATAGGCCACATCTTTATAAACAAATTGAGGAAGCTCAAACACTTGTGATATCACAGGTGATATCACCTAACTTGTGATATCACAGGTGATATCATGTGTGATAACACCGTTGATATCACCTGTGATATCATGTGTGATATTATAGCATGTGTGATATCATAGTTTATATCACTTGTGATATCACCAGTGATATCACCTGTCATATCCTGTGATATCACCTGTGATATCATGTGATATCACAAGTGAAGTGATATCTTTAAACAGTGAGTGTTGTTTAGTGCTCTTTACTTACTGATACGGTGTCAGTGAGTAAAATATATGAGCCACAAACAACACCAGTGACACTGAGATTTGACAAATGTCTCAGTGATCCTGAAGACGCTATCTCTACATACAAACTGAAAAATATTGGTGGGAACTTCCAAGAGAAGAAGTCAAATAAGTACAAGACATTACCAAAGAAGTGAGAATATTAGTTATGACAATTCCAAAAGGATGGTTGGTATTTTTCCAAAAGAAGAAGATGAAGAAGGACCACCTGATCATGACATTTAACCAACTTCACATGTCTTTGTATTTATGTACCTATATATATGTTTATATTGTAATAGATATAGGTATGCATTCCTAAACAAACACATAATACTTAGTATTAGTTGATAGGATCATCCTCTCATTGAAACACAAGCATAGCTTTGATCAATGAGAGTTTTTTTGTCATTCAATGGGGATAATATACCGAGATTATCCTCGTAAAAAGTCGAGGATGTTATCATGTAGTCTAGTTGGTATTGAGGAATCTTGTAACTATTGTTCTTCATTGTTAATGAATTTGTTCTTCATTATATCAAGATTTGCTCAATTCTTTGGACCAACACATTTGGTATGAATTTAATATTTCACATTATTAGTTGAGTATCACAACTGACAACACATATATGATGAATAGTGTAATACTCTTCGTCTTTCTTACAGTGTTATATCACAAGAGATAAATAAGTATCACTTAAAAATATCAAAATGAATAAGAAGGAAGCAAACTATGAAAATAGAGACTTGACATATTCTGAAAATCAAACAAGTGTTGCATTAAATTAGCATTTTTTTAAACAAAATAAGAATTCACTTAAAGAGACTTTAACCCTTTTATTTCTACTAAGAGTATAATATCACAAGTGATAGATAACATTGGTTGCATTAAAAAAATATGCGTTTGTCAATTGCGATGAAAGGCACAAAAATATCTTGTAACTAAAAATTATAAAAATATTAGAAAACACATAGGTGATTAATATATAAAAATATACAGAGCAATGAAATATCTCAGGTGATATTAAAGGTTAAAAAATATACTTGTTTGTTTATTAAATATCACAAGTGATATTAGACATTAACTTTATCATAATAAAATATCACAATTGATATTAGACATGAAATATAATAAGGTTTAATAATAAGCATGAAAACATATGAAAATATACGAAAACGTATATAAATTGCAAAAAATGAACGAAAACGTGTAAAAACGGGGAAAAACATTTAAAAACGAATGAAAAGCGTATAAAAACATATGAAAACGAAAAAAAAGCGTCTGAAAACTAATGAAAACGTATAAAAGCGGATGAAAATGGACGAAAACATATGAAAACGAACGAAAGCGTATGAAAACAGATGAAAGCGTCTAAAAATGGACGAAAACGTAAAAAAACGGACAAAAACGTATATAAACCTATGAAAACCGATGAAAACGTACGAAAACGAACAAAAACATTGGAAAACGGACGAAAATTTAAGAAAACAGGCGAAAGCATAAGAAAACGGTCGAAAACATATGAAAACGGACAAAAACGTAAGAAAACGGACGAATACGTATGAAAACGGACGAAAACGTATGAAAACAGACGAAAACGTAAGAAAACGGACGAAAACGTAAGAAAATGGACAAAAACGTAAGAAAACAGAAGAAAAGGTAAGAAAACAGACGAAAACGTAAGAAACGAACGAAAATGTAAGAAAACAGACAAAAACGTATGAAAACGGACGAAAATGTAAGAAAACAGACGAAAAGGTTTGAAAACGGACGAAAACGTAAGAAAACGGATGAAAACGGATGAAAACGGACGAAAACGTATGCAAACGTATTTAAACGGACGAAAACGTATGAAAACGGACAAAAACGTAAGAAAACAGACGAAAACGTAACAAGACTGACGAAAATGTAACAAAACGGACGAAAACGTAAGAAAAGAGACGAAAAGGTAAGAAAACGGACGAAAACGGACGAAAACGTACGAAAACGTAAGAAAACGTATGAAAATAGACGAAAACGTATAAAAAGCGGAAAAAACGGACAAAAACGTATGAAAACTAACGAAAACGAAAAAAATAATAAATAAAAAATATAAAAAAGAAAAAAGCGTGAAATTAAAAAAAGTGATTTAGAAAAATACAAATAATGAGAAAATAAATAAGAAAGATAAAAAGAAAAGAAAAGAAAAAGACAAGAAAAAAAACATTGACTTAGGTTTAGACATATTAAATCTTAGGTTAATCATCACCATTAGATCAAACTAGATGGAAGGTGGAGATTTATCCCTTAGTATGCAAGGATTTTTGAGTATGCAAAATAAAGTGCCTCAAACTGGGTAGTGTGGAGTTTTGGTTAGGACAACATGAAAATAAACTTATTTTCATTGATATGTTGGTTTTTCATATGTGGTTTGGTATATATCTATGCTTGAACAATTAGTTTAGCTATTGTCTTTTTATTTATATATATAATGGTTTTGAAAACTTAAACAATAGTACGAATACGCTCAAATATTTTGGTCATCAAGAAAAGTTTCCAAGTTAAGTTACCTTAGAGGGGTGGGTGTGGTGACAAGCCTCACCCTCTTCATC
This sequence comes from Chrysanthemum seticuspe, assembly GCA_019973895.1. Lineage (NCBI taxonomy): Eukaryota > Viridiplantae > Streptophyta > Magnoliopsida > Asterales > Asteraceae > Chrysanthemum > Chrysanthemum seticuspe. The sequence goes on along the minus strand of BPTQ01000004.1, from coordinate 25,450,700 downwards.
ACTGCTACCTCAGCGCCACATCAGCATAATAAATCTCCACAACTAACCACAACAAACCCCCTCCCTCATAACAAACATCAACCTCTTCATTTGGGGCCCACCACTTACAACTTTAATTTTATTCACATATCCAAATAAAATAAAATTCATTCTTAGACTAAAATTCATTTATAAAAATAAAATTACAATACCAAAAACACCATTTTAAAACACCATTTTACTAAATTTAACAAAATCAGTTTACGTTAATAGACAAACAAATTAGTAGTAGACCATGAACTAATGAAAGTCAACTAGGCAAACCCGATGGGCTTTTTCTTTCAGGGCAGTATATGTATTCTTTTTGCTATTCGCCGCTACTATATTTCCTCTTCTTCAACAATGGAGTCCCTGTATTAGAGATAAATAAAATAGTGCAATTTGGTATTTTTGCTGCAAAAAAGGTAATATCTCATTTTGATAAAACATTTACTTCTTTCTTGGCCCACTCCAACTCATAGTTTGTCAGAAAACTCCTTCGTCGTGCAGATGACGAGCTCATCAATGACGAAGGGTGGCGAGTTTGGATGGTGTCGTGGCGAAGGATGGCGAGCATGCCATGCTGGAATGGCGAAGGGCAACGAGCTCCACACCTTCCCCTCTTATACTTTCTATGTTCCAAATAAGTTTCCATTTCACTACTCTCTTTTGATTGGTTCTAAATTCAGACACTTATTTTGGTATATCTCAAACATGGACATTTATACTACTAGTATTTCATAAGACATGTCGCAATGAAGGCGGTACCCACATGTGGTTGGCTTTCACAACATGTCATCACCCATTACGCCATCACCACCTCTACGCGTGTGGATGGTGTTTTTGTATGGTTTGGTAAAGTTGATGATTAAACTAAAAGAGAAGAAAAAGAAAGATCTGAGTTGATTTGATGTGAAACTCAGGTGATGGTAGTGGATTTTATCATCGTTGCATCTTGTCTAATATGTTTCGTGGTATACACAATAGTCGATTAAAAATGGCTATCCTACATGATGATGATTGTGAGATTTTAATCATCATTGCATCTCGTCTAATATGTTTGGTGGTAGACACATGATGATGGTTATATCTATTCCTTATAACACCAACAGTGTTGGTCCAACACACCAAATACACCATAACTGTGATTAGAGATATTTGTTACTAAAGCCGGCAATTATTCGTTCCATTAATATTTATGAGCTTTAATACAAAATAAAAATTAATTATGCAGCTTACAAGTCAATTGTCGGGTTGTGGAGTTAATGGAACCCGAGAAGACTATGACGTATCCTGTGTTGGGGTCAATAGGAGAACAACAAAGGGTAAGCTCTGTTTGTGGGTCTGCAACATAGCCCCGTTCGGTTGTGACTATTACGGGTTTGTGTCCATATGAAATTTGAAGCCCGAGATTCGTATCTTGCGGAATAAATCGGGTTTTAGTTTGTCTACTCCTATATATATATATCTCATATGTAGTTGAAGATCTTGGTCGTACTCATGTGTTAGGGTTGGTACATGTTTTAGGGTTGGTACCATGTGCAGTTCGGCGAGCTTGTGTGTGCATATTAGCACACAGTTTAATAATGTTATCTCTCGTTCAAGAGTGTACTAACCACGATCACCTAGATTGTGGGAACCACTATAAATTCATGTGTTTATTGTTTTTGTGTTTCTTATGATCTTGTAGCTTCTAATTATGCTTTGTTTATTGTATGGTGGTGGTTACGCATGGTGTTTGTGTGTTTGATGGCGTGCGCTTACACGGTTGTCTTGTTTGGGCTCATATTCTTATCAAGTGATATCTTATAGGTGTCGGAACTTACTAGGGTGTTATGCTCGGATCATGGCTTCCGCAACATTAATTTGTCCAATAAAACATAAACATACAATGATTCGGTCAAACCATCTCTTAAGAATGAATATTTAGTAATTTCTTAATATTACTCTTCCAAATTGCCAACATTTATATCTATTTCTTTCTTCAAACCATCTTCTTTAAATTCTATATCTATCAATATTTTCAACCCTCAAACGATTTCTTCAATATTGTCATGACATTGTGTTTATTAAACATTTTTGGAACGAAAATTAACTTGAAAGTGATTATATATAGACAACTTATTTATATTGTAAACACAAAAATTATTTCTGTTTAAGTATGTAGATGAAAAAATAATTGTTGCATACGAAATAAATGTTGTTCCGACTAATCAACTCCAAGTAGTTGAGAATCATAAATTGAGAATCAGGACATCACATATAGAAGTATAGATTATGACAAGCCTGGATAGTCTATACTGCAGTAGTTTAAGACTTTAGACATTTACTTGTTTTCTTGTTCATGGTTTACCCAAATATCCATCGGACCCAAGAGCTTAAAGTTTACGTGTGTCTAGGTATTAACATTTCTTTTCTCCACCAAGTTTTTCTAACGCTTTTGGAAGAAGGATTTGTTTTCACAACTTCATTTAATATAAATAACTATTAAGATAAATTGGCTATTTATTTGATTAGGGTTATATTTTAAAATGTAAATATCATTTTACATAATTTTACGTACACTTAAAAGTTACAGTTAGAGCTACATTATCAAATGTTCTTATTAATTCCTAATGCTAACAGCTTTTGCTACTTTCGTCAAACGTATCCGATCAGTTAATCTCTTTATTGTAGTGTCTTTCATAATCATGTTTACATGTCTTGGAATTAAAGGTGCAAAAAAATACAATTGTTATAATATGGTCATAACACTTAAAGAAAGACAAAAATTTTGTCTAGCCATACTACTAAAATTTTAGCTTGAAGCACAAACGGTGCATTTGTTTCCGTCTATGTAAAGGCTAAAATGCTAGATTTACCCGCATCTTATGTACTTAAATATTTTTTGGTGTAATAACTTTTGGGAAAATGTTTTATAAAGTTATTATACTTGCCACCATTTCTTTTTATGGGTATCGAACAAAAAATTTTCCTTATACAAGTACTTATCTTTCATATTCGGCCTCTTTGAGGTACTTTGTGACATTTTTACATTTCAAATTAAAAAAATTCTTATTAGTTGAGAGGGCCAAAAATATCACGAAAAACCTCAAAGAGGTTGAATATGAAAGAAAATTACCCGTATAATGAAAAAAATTTGTTTGATACACATAAAAAGAAATGATAACATATACGTTACCTTTATAAAACATTTCCTCATAAAATTTTTCAGGGTTTAAACCCTTTACCTAAAAAAAGAAAAAAAGCGATGATCACCTAAAAAAACCTTAATTATACTCATTAGATGATATATAGATTTCTAAATACAAGACAATTGTTCAGTTTTTACAAGTCAAAACTCACAAACTAATAGATGAGAGATATGTGTAATGCTTGAATATAATGTATGTTTTTATATTGCTTCTATCTAAAAATAAATGTTCATGTTTTTATTTTGGATTGTCTTAAAAATAAATGTTAATTTTGTGTTTCAACCAATTAAAAAAGTTTTTAGTGTGTAAAAATGATATTTTACACAATATAAAATGATATTTTAAGCCCTTTAACAAAAAAATGATATTTTATCGTGGAAGGTGTAGTTAGTGAGAAATACTTATACTTTACTGTGTTAAGTTGGTCGTAATAAGGTTGGGTTCGACTTGTTAAAACACAAGCCATTGTACACACGTTGTCCTTTGGTTTTGGGGAGAACTCGATCGGTCAGACGATCGAGTTTTGTACCTAAAAAACGAAAAGAAATTTCATTCTTTTATGTGGGAATGTTTGGAAACAATGTAACATGTAGAAGTTTCAAACTTTTATTTAACAATTAAATAAATAGTTTAATCAGTTCAACATGCTATGCAGAAGGCTCAACTAAAACTTCAACTTATACGAAAAAGGTTTTTCCCTCCTAAACCCTTACACACCAATAGTTTAATAAATCATGCTTGTAATTATAAATTACAAACCTTATTGCAAATCAGCAAACACGAAACTTGTAAATCTTTAGCAGCACAACAAATTTTTAACTAATAGTTACATACCTTATTGCAAATCAGCAAACACGAAACTTGTAAATCTTTAGAGCACAACAAATTTTTAACTAATAGTGTGTTCAAACCGGTCGGTAATCCACACTAGTAGATTACCGGCTAGGATCTAGTGGTAGTTGAAGAATGTAGTGAAGCATTCATTGTATTTACTATTTAGTACTCTTTTCAAAACTCATATGCATGCAAATGAGTAAATGCCATAATGTTACAACAAGAATGATTAGAAAATAAGAAGAGTTTTTAGCGATCTCTACTCTAGTATATTTTTTTTTGAACGGCAATTTTATTCAAACAAACACTAGCAAGAAGCTAGAATTACAAAGAAATAAGACTAGGGTTTTTGAGCCAATCGACCCAACTAAACGGCGCTTCATCTATAACGACACCAATAAAATGATCTAGAAACAACATCATCAAAAATATCCATCTTCAAAGAAGCAACACTATCAAAGAGAAGCTTATTACGATAAGCCCAAAGGATCCACCACGCCACATAAAAGATACCTCGCAACAACTCTTTTAACTTAGGTGGTAACCGCAACGACAACATCCAAGCATCCCACTCGACATAAGAATTTACCTCATCATAATGAACATCCCACCATAAAGAATTTTTCCGGGCAACATTTCTTGCCATGTAACAACAACAAAAAAAAGATGATTAGAAGACTCAACGCCTTTACCGCAAATAGGACATAAAATAGACTCAATATCCATACCACGACGAGATATGTTAAACCTAGTCGGCAACGCATCAATCTTAACTTTCCAAGCAATAACGTTCACTTTAATAGGCACACTCTTGATCCAACGCGTCAAAGTGATCACAGTAATCAGCCTTGTCGCATCAATCACATTACGAATCGAAGCCACCGAATAATCCCCCCCCCCCCCACTCTCCAAAGACCAAACCCACCTATCCTCACAAGGCACAACCTATCCTCACCGAATATTTAATTAGACTGACTCATATAACATTGTTAAGACATACGAGTAATTTAATCAGATAATAGTGTAGGGAACAGATGTAATTTTCCTGTTGATCAAACTCGAAATAGTAGATTGTTACCGTCATTTACAAAGATAAAAAATAAAATAAAAAAAGTAGACAAATTCTTTAAGATATAGTCATATGACCATTTCAGTTTGTGCATCTAAGTATTACTCGTATCAAGGTAAGTGGTAGCGTTACAACTTTGAATCGTGATTGTTTCCATCTTGTGGACTTGTGGTACGTGTGTAAAGTTTTGCAAGTGTTTCATCTTTCAACTCAACCATTCTACTTAATACAATCACGTAATCATACTTGTATTAAAGTATGACATGTAAAGTGTTGAAATATAACACTTACAAAACCTTAAAATTAAAATTCTGAAATTCAAGTATCTATCCGAGATGCATTGAATTATGTACAAAATATCCTAACTTCATCGTAGTTTAGTAGCATTTGGAACTCAACATATGCTAAGATAGTTCTAAATGAGTGTCTATGATGAAACTATATTGTAACTTTGTCTTTGGTCAAAATAAAGTATGTCCCTAGAATGTAGCAGTCCACCAGCGTTGTTATCACGTACATTGGTTTAGAAAACCGCCTTCGAAAACTTGCATTTCGAAGCAAAGAAGAGGTTGGATGGTGAGTTGAATTAATGTTGTATAGCTACCAAAGTACCAAACAAGTTATTGTGCATGCATTTAGTTGGAGTAAACGTTACACAAACATGAATTTAGTGCTACTTTCAATATATAGAGTGTTGGTTACTTTTTGTGGGTTAAACGTGGGACAATAGATACCATGTCATTGCTTAAAGCGAAATAACGAGGTTTTTGCAAAATTTTGGAATTTGAAACGAGTCCAAATTATGCTTTATTTATGTGCGACAGACTTTGGTTCGGCTTGAAGCGCCACAAGGATACTGTGCGTGTTTGCCACCCAAATGTCAAATCTATACAAAAATAGCACATGTAATCAATTAATAAATATAACTTCTTAGAATATTGTTAATCTATACAATGTGAAACAAACAAAGCGTGTAATTGTTGACTACAAAAATAGCATTTGCAATCAATTAAGTAGAAAAATCAATGTAGACATATCTTATAAATGGCTTGATGAGTTTGATGGTGAGTTTTGTGGGAAAAAAACAACTCATTTCATCAAGTACATCCACTTGAAAGTTTACAAATGTAAACTCATTGAAAATTTCGTTGATGCTTACTTTTATAAATGTATTAGCGAGATATGATTTGGTACTTTTTTGCCGGACCGAATTGTGAATATTAAGATTCCTAGGGGAGTAAACAAGCCGAACTACTCATGAGCTACTCGAGCTTAGTTTGCCAATAACTCAATTTAAGCTCCAACTTGACCAGCTCGAGCGAAAGGGTGTGCTTAACATAAAGGATGTTTACTTGTGAATATTAAGATTCATCTGTGTTCATTTGTTGTGGATATGAAATGGCATTTGTGTTCCTTGACCTTTTTACTCAAACATGTTTCTTGTATACGCTTGATGACTTGGGTAAATTCAATGTTTGATCTGTGTTCATGGGTGATAACGCTACACGCGTCGTTCGGGGTCAAAGGAACTTCCTTTTCTTCGAGCAAGTTTTTCAACACCCTAGGCAGTGAACCTAATTGTTGTAGTGTAGTATTAGGGTAAGCCACGGGTATTGATATCGTTCTCTAGGGGAATAGTGTCGTTAGGCTGAAGTGTATGTCGACTTAAGTCTAAAGGTGAGGGATGATTATTTTTTATCTTTTTATGTTTTATGAAAATGGAAAGGTACGAATCTCGGGTATTGGATTTGGGGGGTTGGTATTTCTACCGATTACTCTACTATTATCTAATTATCTAAACTAAGGTTGTGGGAGTCTGTGTCTAATTAATGTGTGCTCGTATGATAGTTTAAAGATGTGTTTACTTAGATTGTATTACTCCTTAATTATCTCCTATTGATGGTTGAGTGTCACGTCTTATTCCTAGTTGCGTTGTGAGTCTAAAGTTGTAGGGTATGTGTTTCTCCCTAACTCTTTGAACTTACCAAAGGGTCTTGTCTACAAACCCACTAGGGATTATAGACTCCTACTCTAAGGCGCTCTTTGGATGGTTTAGCCTACAACTACTCAGGTAATTATATTCTAAGGTTCACAAAGATGAATCAAGCATTAAGTACACAATGAATGACCTATCGCATTACTAGATCATTAATCAACTAAGATAAGAAACAACCAATCAATATTCAATAATTAAGTTTCATACTTCCTAAGCAAACACACAAATAAATTAGCCGGACATGGAGAACATGCAAGCATACACATAAATAATCAAAGACATAATTGAATTAATGAAGTAAAGACTTATCTTGATGTAAGATAGGGTTTAAAACCCTAAAATACTGTACAAGACACCTTAGGTTCGGTTTTAGGTTTTTACTCCAAAGACTCTCCACACAAAGACTGAAAAATTCGGATTCTATATATAAGATTACAATTGCGACGGCGTCACCTTATGTTTAGTGACGCCGTCGTGTCGCCGTCGTGTCGCCGCCATTAGGGTTTCGTCTTGGCCACGTTAACCTTGCGACGGCGTCACCTTATGTCCGTGACGCCGTCCTCTTCAGCTTCTGACGTCGTCTGGATTGCATCTAGGCCGTCTGAGTAGCGACGGCCTACTCTTTTACCACTAGACGTCGTCGCTTGAAAATACAAGTTTTGGGTTCTGGCCCGTCACAGAAATCTTGGGACGGCGTCGCCAATAGCACCTGACGCCGTCGCCTTCAAACTTCAGCAACTGTGAGTGTCTCGATTCTGACTTTGGCCATTTTCTTCATATATTCGCGCCTTTTCGTCCAAATAAGTGCCATTCCAGCATTTTGCCTTCACGAGACCTAAAAAGTGAAAAGGAACGATATTAAGCAATAACGGATACAAAAGTGATCAAATAAGGACTTAAACGACCCCTCAAAATGGTACCTTTTAAAACCTTATCAAATATCCCTACACTTGTTATTTGTTTGTCCTCAAGCAAATGTGCTTTTAGCCAATTAATTTATAAGTTAGGGGTCATGAAGCATTAATTCAAAACGGTCTACAACATATATAAGCCCCGCAAAAGTCATAACAAGCACGGAAATTACATACTAGCACCTCACATGGGGTGTTTGGATACTCACTTCTCTCTCGGGTGTATATATGAAATATAACAAAATAGGAAATGGAAGATAAACACTCATTAACCGGTCCTAGTACATAGATTACCATAGGCTTGAGAATAGATCAAACCTTCATCGCTTTGGCGTAAGCACCTAAGAAAGACTATCAAAGAGGTCTTTTAAAGGGTTGTAATGTTAGGCTTACGGTAGGGAAATAAGGGTTTGGTGGGATAGGCTATTTAGTGGTGGTAAGTCAAAAATCTTTATGTTAACTGCATATGAAGAATGGCGTTGCTAAGCCAAGACTCGACACTCTATACTCTAGATAACTGAAATAAACAAACATAAATTTAAAAGATAGATGTAGGATGGTAGCCCGTATGTTTGTTTGTTTGTTTTTTTTTTTTTTTTTTTTCACTCTATTTTTTTTTTCTTTTCTCTTTTTCTATTTTTTTTTTCGATTTTTTTTTTTTTTTTTTTCTTTCATACACTTTTACTCTACCATCCTCTACGATAACATCAAAATACTAGGGATTTATAGGCACATCCCTACACTTGAGTTTTTATTACTCTAACACTAATTTGACCCGATTTGAAAAGATCAAAACACTTGGGGTACATTATTATGCAAACAAAGGGAATTTGAATTTAATGTTCCCTTCCCGTCATTTCATAAACTGTAACTTTTCCCATGAATCCCAATCATCTCAAAACTGTATACAAAGGATATGACTCGACTTAGCAACTTATACAAGCAACTAGATAATTGAACTAAGGGTTTAGGGTGATAACAAACATTTGCACTAAAAGTGAGTGCATAAGGGGTAGGCTAAGGCGATTTGGGTGTATATTTGGGGGTGGGGTGTAAACAATGCTCTTCATTGATATTCCAGAAAAACCGAAACATCACGAGAACCGCGAAAAGGATAGGCTCTGAGGGGTTAACTAGGGGTATCGTGTACTAAAGATGAGTACAACGCAAAGGGTGTGGGGAATTACTCAACCGATGTGGAAGAAGTAATTATATTAAAGGTATCAAACAAGGGTTATCCTAATGCCTCTTATCATTTAGTTATTCCTAACTACACAAGTGTAGCCTCACTTGCGATCTCGGAATGCATCACAAAACAAGTTCTAGAATCTAATATACTACCGGTTCACACTCTAAGCATTAAAGATGAATGCTTTAATTCCTACTAATCTAAGGGCGATCCTCACATTTTGGGTGGAATTTGGGTGGTAAAGGGTTTTTGTGCTAGTCATATAACTTCCTATCCATGAGAAGCTTATGTTAAGACTAATGGCCCACTCCTATATGTCATGAAAATTTTTAAATTTGGTGCCAAAATTACCCTAACCGACATTTTCTCATGGTTTATTACACAATCACAATTGGACAAAGCAAATAGTCAAGGATAAGCATAGTTTCAAAGTTCCCGTTTTATTTTCCCTCCCTACACTTAAACTGAACATTGTCCCCAATGTTCCCCGAAAGTATCAAGGTTATGATAAAAGAAGGTAATTAAAAACGAAAGAAACTAATACTCCCCTGATTAGCTCGGTAGGATCCGTGTAAAGTGGTGGTTAAATTCTTTTCAAGAAGAATTATTGCGTGAAAAGCTCCTTCCAATCTTATGTAACTTCTTCTTGACAAACTAAACCTGCACACTTGAAGAAAACAAACGAAACCTTCGCGTAAAATCGGCGGTAATAATATATATAAGACTCGATTTAAACTAGGATATAATGCTTGTGGAATGGATGTTTACAGAATTTCTAAGAAAATTAAGACCTGGAAAATTCCAAAAATTTATAAGTAGCTCAGAAAACGAGAAAAAAGTAATCTGATGTTTTTACTCCTTCCTGACGCCATCAGGTTGCAATCCTGACGCCGTCAGGTTATCCTGACAAAAACTGGTCTGCGATTTTCTGAAAAAAAATTCTGGAAAATTTATATCTTTAGAATCTGGAAAAATTCCTGCAAAACATCCATTATGACTCGATACAAGCATTTGACTCTAACAAACACACATATATATCTTTTAAATAATTGTAATTCTCATGTTCACGTTTCTTTTGAAAACGTGTGTAATCCTCCCTACACTTATCCCTTATGTAAAATACCTTTATATGTAATTAAGACGAGGTTAAAAACAAAATAAAGCATTTTTACAAATTTAACCATGAGGATAAACAATTAATAAAAGATATATGACACACAAATGAAAATGAAAAAAACAAATACACATGGGTTGCCTCCCAAGAAGCGCTTGTTTTTGTTCGAGTCACGAGCCTGACTCTACCCTTATTTAACAGATAAATGGGAAGTTTTTCCTACACTCAAGTTTAAGTGCGGGTGATAGTAGCGATACACACCCTTAGAGTGGAAATTTGCTACGTGAGGAGAGGGTGATGGGTGATTTATATGCTCAAAGGAGTGTGCTCCATTCATTATAACCTTACCTAAGTCTATTGGTGTAGCGGGTGAATCAAATCTCTCTCCTAAAAATGGATCATCTTTTATCAACTTCAAAAGATTCTTAGTTAAGGATCCATCTTGACCTAACAAACCCGGTTTAAACCCATAGTGTTTCCTGTTATCAACCATGAATGGGTGATATAAGTGTGTAAGGTCATGGGTTACTCCTATATTAGCTTCCACTCTACATGGCCTAGAATCTACCACTTTTATCAAGCAACTACCCGGACTATCTATTTTGATGGGTGGATTGGGGCCTAATTCAATTCCAAGATTCACATCTAAAGACGGAAAATTGGGTAAGGTTTTTGGTTGAGGCTCCGGTTCATCAAAATTAGGGACTTCCCTAGGACCAAGAGAGAGGTCATGACAACAAGCATCTAAACCTACATTCTCTAGTGGCGTTTGGTCCAAAGATTCTCTATCAATCGGGGTTCCTATAGTCTCTTCTACTTCTTCCGGGTAAGTTATAGGTGATGTATGTTCCTCAAGTGATGGTAGGGCTTGTGGGCTTGGAGTTTCCACCTTTTTCTCCATTATATCTAGACCTACTAAATGTTTATGTGTTTTAGTATGATCTGACCCAAATACACTCCTAAGCATCTCAAATCCTTCTTTAGCCATTTCAAATTCTTGGTCCGATTCATAAGAATTATTCTCAAAAATTTGATCACTAATGTCTATTTTCCTAAAGGATTCCTCACGCGTGTCATATGCTTTGAAATCTATCCCACGCATGCAACTAGGCAGTTCAACTATAACCATCTCACAATCTTGTTCAGGTTTAGGTTCCATGTTCTTAAAAACTAGGTCTTTTTTATCATGGTGCCTAAGATCATTCAATTGATGGTTTATGCATAGGAGACTTTTCTGAAAAATTCTCCAGATGGTGTCACTAAAAGGAGTTGATCCTGACAACGATTGTTGAATAGAAGCCACACAAGTACAGAATATATCAAATCCATCCAACCTTGCACCCATATCCTTTTGGATATCTCTAAGTTCACTCACAAATTCATTAGAACAATTAAAACCAAACCAATCTGCGAAATTCAACTGTTCCTCATTTGTTAATGATGAAAATGCAATTTCACTTGCCATAGCGACAAATGAAAAGGGTTTTACGAACACAAACACAAAGAAGGGGGATAGACTACAAGGAAGCTAATAAAAAGGGAAAAAAATCTCACGTGATAGGAATCTTGTGAGTAGACCTAAACGAGATATAAATCAAGCCTAAACAATAACTATTCCCCGGCAACGGCGCCAAAAACTTGATAACGCTACACGCGTCGTTCGGGGTCAAAGGAACTTCCTTTTCTTCGAGCAAGTTTTTCAACACCCTAGGCAGTGAACCTAATTGTTGTAGTGTAGTATTAGGGTAAGCCACGGGTATTGATATCGTTCTCTAGGGGAATAGTGTCGTTAGGCTGAAGTGTATGTCGACTTAAGTCTAAAGGTGAGGGATGATTATTTTTTATCTTTTTATGTTTTATGAAAATGGAAAGGTACGAATCTCGGGTATTGGATTTGGGGGGTTGGTATTTCTACCGATTACTCTACTATTATCTAATTATCTAAACTAAGGTTGTGGGAGTCTATGTCTAATTAATGTGTGCTCGTATGATAGTTTAAAGATGTGTTTACTTAGATTGTATTACTCCTTAATTATCTCCTATTGATGGTTGAGTGTCACGTCTTATTCCTAGTTGCGTTGTGAGTCTAAAGTTGTAGGGTATGTGTTTCTCCCTAACTCTTTGAACTTACCAAAGGGTCTTGTCTACAAACCCACTAGGGATTATAGACTCCTACTCTAAGGCGCTCTTTGGATGGTTTAGCCTACAACTACTCAGGTAATTATATTCTAAGGTTCACAAAGATGAATCAAGCATTAAGTACACAATGAATGACCTATCGCATTACTAGATCATTAATCAACTAAGATAAGAAACAACCAATCAATATTCAATAATTAAGTTTCATACTTCCTAAGCAAACACACAAGTAAATTAGCCGGACATGGAGAACATGCAAGCATACACACAAATAATCAAAGACATAATTGAATTAATGAAGTAAAGACTTATCTTGATGTAAGATAGGGTTTAAAACCCTAAAATACTGTACAAGACACCTTAGGTTCGGTTTTAGGTTTTTACTCCAAAGACTCTCCACACAAAGACTGAAAAATTCGGATTCTATATATAAGATTACAATTGCGACGGCGTCACCTTATGTTTAGTGACGCCGTCGTGTCGCCGCCATTAGGGTTTCGTCTTGGCCACGTTAACCTTGCGACGGCGTCACCTTATGTCCGTGACGCCGTCCTCTTCAGCTTCTGACGTCGTCTGGATTGCATCTAGGCCGTCTGAGTAGCGACGGCCTACTCTTTTACCACTGGACGTCGTCGCTTGAAAATGCAAGTTTTGGGTTCTGGCCCGTCACAGAAATCTTGGGACGGCGTCGCAAATAGCACCTGACGCCGTCGCCTTCAAACTTCAGCAACTGTGAGTGTCTCGATTCTGACTTTGGCCATTTTCTTCATATATTCGCGCCTTTTCGTCCAAATAAGTGCCATTCCAGCATTTTGCCTTCACGAGACCTAAAAAGTGAAAAGGAACGATATTAAGCAATAACGGATACAAAAGTGATCAAATAAGGACTTAAACGACCCCTCAAAATGGTACCTTTTAAAACCTTATCAATGGGTAAATTCAATGTTTGACTTTTTTAGTCAAACATATTATTTGCATGTTCATGTCTTAAAACACACTTAAATGGGCAATCTTTGACTTTTATGCAGTCAACAACCCAAACTAAACCAACAAAGAATAAGGAGATAAACCATAACAAAACATACCTATATTGATATTGTCAAACATACCAACAAATAAAAACATAAGTAGTCTTTAGTGCATATTGCAACAGCTAATAATAGAACTAAGGTTTGGTTGCATACTGCAACACCTAATAAAGAGAACTAGTGTTTAGTGCATACATAACACAATGAAACAACAAAAACAAAGATGAAAATTCAACCAGAGGCCTACACTTCTTTTTCTCTTTGTTGTCTTCTTTGGTGCATTCCCATATGGTTGAATTGATCCACTTGCACCACCAAACTTCTTCCCTTTCTTTGCAGAGTTACCATCAACACTCATTTCATGTTTCATTAAAAATTCAAGGTTTCTTTTGAAATTTCTAAACGATATTCATTTCATATTACGCAGATGAGCCTTGAAATTTCTAAACGATATTCATTTCATATTGAAAGGCTTACATGTTTATGGTTACATGGATATTCATTTCTTTTGAAATTTCTAAACAATATTCATTTCATATTCCGGTTCTCCTTCAAGCAGCTCCGACATGTCCTTTGCATCGTGTGCGAGGTCCAACAAAACCCAACAATCTTTAGCAGATGCATGGAGAACTGGAAAATCAAGCTTGTCTTCTGAAAGATATGGTTAATAATATGATTAAATATTATCATATTATTTTCTTGATTAATGAAACCAATTTAAACTTCCATAAACGCATTACTAGTTGCATCATAGTCAATCAAGACATCGCACACTTGGGTTTCAATCTCAGCACGTCTCTCTTCAAGGGCCGAAACTGCATGATAGATAATTTATAATGTCGTTAGAGGTTAATTAATAAGTACTTTTTAATATTCAAATAGAATAATCAATGTAGAGTTATACCTTCAAATGATCTACTTTGTTCAAAAGTAGAATTATGCATAGCCTAGATTTTATAGCTTCAGCAACAAACCTCGCTTGTCCCTTAAGACCTTCCTTCACATCTACCACAAAAATTGCACCATCGGCCATGGAAACACCTTGACGGACCTACACAAATCATAAGAAAGAAACGTGTACACTAAGCTTGTGTATCTCGGTCAACTACATCGTAAGAATAGAAGATGTACCTCTCCAAGAAAATCATCATGACCGGGTGTGTCAATAACATTAAGTATGTGGTCTTTCCAACTCAAGGATGTGACCTACAAGTGACAGAGAGGAACATATCAACTTTTTAAACTTTCAATACGCTCAATATATATAAGCTTAAAAAAACAACCCTTTTGAGATTCTAACCTCATAACTTTTCATACTTTCAATAAGCTCAACAAATAAGCTTACACAACCCCCCCCCCCCCCCCCCCCCCCCCCAAAGAGAATTTTACCTCAAAAGATGAATGTCCCTATGAGCTTACCAATAGATTAATGAGCCAATAAGCTAACCTTTTGTGGCTTATGAGCTTATAAACTTTAAAGCTTATGAGCTCAAATAGCCCATAAGGTCAAAGTTTCATAAACTCATAAGCCTAAAAAATAAGCTTATTAGCTTTTAAAACTTTCAATAAGGCCATTGTATAAGACTAAACAAACACCCTTTTAAGAGGATAAAACCTCAAATGATGAATCTGATAGATTAATGAGCCAATAAGGTCACCTTTTGTGGTTAATGAGCTTATAAACTTCAAAGCTTATGAGCCCAAATAGCCCATAAGGTCAAAGATTGATTAACTCATAAGCCTAAAAGATAAGCTTATTAGCTTTCTAAACCCTCAATAAGGCCATTGTATAAGCTTAAACAAACACCCCCTTTTGAGATTTGAACAACTGAATGGCCTTATGAGCTTCACTGGTAGATTGATGAGCCAATAAGCTCATTTTTTTAGGCTTATGAGCTTAAAAACTTATAATTTTATGAGCTTAGATAACCCATAACCTCAAAGTGTGATAAACTCATAAGCCCCATAAATAAGCTTATTAATTTATCAGACCATTCAATAAGCTCTAAATATAAGCATAAATAAACACCAGCATTGATGAATAATAAAAAAGAATAAAAGAAAAAACTGAGCAAATCAAAATATGTAACCAGTTTCCATTTGGCCCATTTAAACTGTTTTTAACCAGATTAGCCCATTTATACTAAATCAACTTATTTAGGCCCATTTAAACCATCTGTACCAAATTGGCCCAACACATATACTGTGAAAAAAGGATATTTTTTCATACTGAACCTTCTATTAACAAATTATATGATTTATTAGAGTGAAAAAAGCATATCAGACCTTGGTAGTGAATGTGAGCCCTTTTTCCCTCTCCAACTTTGAGTCTAACCAACTGTCCCGACGAATGGGAGCTTTACAGTGTCGCAATAAGGCCTCCACCAATGAGGTTTTTCCATGCTTTTGCGAGCCTAGTACTACAACATTTCGGGTCAGGTTTGGTGATGAGTGGCTCAATGTACCAGTTGTGGTTGCGGTATGAAAAAGAAGCCCGATGCAATCGAATGAGGCTAGGCTGATATTACGTTTGCTTGACCGAAGAGAGCTTATAACCATTCGACGACCAAACCCAAGCACCATTTTTATGACTGCAAAAAGTAACAGCAACAAAGTATAAGTTATGTGAAGTAAGGGTGTGTTTGCATGATTTTAACAGTCCATTCAATGCCATAAAGCTAAATAAAACAAGTTTCCACATTCTGATAAAACAAGCTAGATAAAACAAGTTTCAACAAAATGATTAGGAAAATGGAAATCACAACATAAGCTAGATAAAACAAGTTTCAACAAAATGATTAGGCAAATGGAAATCACAACATAAACAAAATGATTAGGCAAATGGGAAAAATAAAGGTTAGAGATAACATAACAAAAATCGTCTTTGGAAGACAAAAAACATGGCAATCACATCAAATATAACTAACTTTAACAATAACACACATATACATACATAAAACTATGCTATTTTGTTCCTCAATTTAATATAACTCTAAACTAGCAAAATATGCCTATCCAATACTAAAATATACGAGTAGATTCGAGCTCAGACATCACTAATCAGTTGACCTCGAGGTTAACATAATTAGACCACAAATTACAAACATCATGCCAAGTTAAGCACATCAACAAAAAGACACACCATCACCACCACCACCATCATCATCATCATCTCAATCATTATCATTATCCATAAACAAGTGAAGGTAGTACATTGGTTGAGACTACTTTGCAACACATTTGTTTATCAGCTTGAAGTAGCTTGGCAAAAGAGTTGATAGGCAAAATAATCAGTTTATATAAGAAGATAACAAGTTTAATTTTAAGGCAACCCACATACCAGTTCCAAACCACCCTATGGTCGTTTTGGCTTTTCTGAAACAAGAACGCTTTTGCTCCTAAGAGATCTTTCAAGGACTTAATCCTAATTGACATAAAGCTCTTATCCCTAATGTAAATTTCAACAAGATGTAGAAAAGTCCCTCTTAATTGGTTTGAGTAGCTAGGCAATTAAGGCTATTTCATGTATGTTGTAAGCCTTTTGCTCCTAGTTTCTTCCAAAAATATGTATGAGAACACAGTTTCAAAAAGCGAATCGGCCGAATCCAAAAGCATCCAAATCACAACACATGATAACACATACATAACATACTGGACCAGAACCCTATAACCCAAACATCCTACCACCCAATCAGATTGTGACAAATAAAAACACATACAATTTATTATAATATACTCAATTATTGTTATATCATTCAACGTACATTCATCATGAACTAATATATGAATTTAAGTTGTTTTCATAACCTGTTTTTAGCCCCATTTTTTATGTCAAATGAAGTAAATATAAAGGGAACAATTACAAAGATGCAAGTCAAAATCAACACATAAAAGTCATGCAGACATATAGAGGCATGTGTGATTGATCAAAGCAAAATGGCACTCACCTGTTCTCCTATAATAATGATACTGACACAAATCATAAGTTTACAACAGCAAATAGAAAGACAGGTCAAAGTCATAAAACAGAGGCATGGTTGATCCAATACTCATTTTAATAAAACAAACCAAACACCCTTAAAACTCTTGAATCTGTCATTTCAAATACATAATGAGCATAAGTTAATAGTCTTGGATAACCAGCTGTATCATCTAAGTGGTTGCGATAAGCAAAACCACATATCAGCTTCAAAGCACCCTAGGTGAATTTTGGCATTTCCGAAAAGATACCGTTTTCACTCCTAAACTGTCTTCTAAGGACCTAATCCTAATTGACATCAAGCTCTTCTCCTATTGAAAATAACACCTAGATGTAGGGAAGTCCCTCTAATTTGATATACATGGCTAAGAAATTCAGGATATTTCATGTAATCTGTAATCCTTTTCCTCCTAGTTACCTACTCCTAGGTTGCTATTATGTTGATAAGAAATAAAAACATTTGTATGAGAACAGAGTTCTAAAACGTAATCCCAGAAGCATCTAAATCTTAACACATATATTATCGAACAAACACCAAATATCTCTATTATCATGATAAAAACATAACATGTAGGACCAAAATCCCAACCCAAACATAATACCACAGTACCACCCACTCAAAAAAACAAAAAAAAATCAAAAAAAACAAAAAACAAAAAACATTTGAGAATTGAGATTAAAAAAACCTAATTGTACATCTTTTCATACATGGGTTATTTAACTTAAACATGATGACAACATAAACTACTATGACGTAGAAAGAAACAATAGAACCAAAAATTAAGAAGAAAAAATAAAAGGAATTGGGATGTACCTGCAAAGTGCAGCTTTATGAAAGTAGTCTAACACACGTGTGTTAACACATATGATGGTGTCGCGGTTGCATACAAAACCTTTGTTTATGTTACTTGTAGAGATCGTTAAAAGGACTTGAAATAATCAAAGATTAGGAAAAGTGCAAAAAAAAAAAGATACACAATGTTGTCTATATGGATGCAAATCCCTCAACTGAATGGTACTCAAGTTCCTAATTTACAAACACCAACTAGTGACAAGGTGCAATGGGTAAATATGAGAATTATGGACAGAACGCACGGTCGTTTTTTCTCTGTACTCTGAGCTTGTGTCACAAATCATAAGAAAGAAATGTTTACACAAACACCCCCTTAAGAGAATTTAACCTCAAAAAATGAATGACCTTATGAGCTTATTTATCTATTGATGAGGCAATAAGCTTACTTTTTGTGGCTAATGAATAGCCTTATGAGCTTATTACTCCAATAGACTAATGAGCCAATAAACACACACACAATATCAGAACCCCTTACCCCACAAACATTCTTAAAAGAGAAAAGCTATTTCTCTTAAAACAATGTTCGATTTCCCATCCTGGTACCAAATTCCATGAAAAATAAAGATCTCAAAATATACTGCAACTTGTTCTTAAGAAGACTTTAACCTCAACAAAACAGATGAATATGGCCTTATGAGCTTATTAATAGATTGACCAGACAATAAAAATAAAGATCTTAAAAGATATTGTAATATTTTCTTATACCAGATCTACAAAATAAAAATGAATGAAAATGTTCACTATTCTAGGAAAAAAAAAGATCAAATAAATAATATTCAACATGCTATAATTCACCTCTAAAACTCGAGAACATATGGCATAAATATTTTGGCCATGGCAAAGATCCATATCGTCCACATAACTAAAACATACTAAAAAAATGTATGTGTTCATAGGTTGCATTTGGTTTGTGTTTCAGTGGAGGGAACAAAGACAGGTTTTTGTGTTGTGAGAAATAGAAAAACGGCTGCAAGGGTTGTGATATATGAGTTTAGGGTTTGTATACTTTGTAGTGTGTGAAGAAGTAGTATTATTTATATATCTAGGGTAAATTTAGGGTATTTTTGTTTTGGACTGGTTCTATATGATATTTTGTTGGTGGGGCCGAATTTTGGGATAAGAAATTGTGTTTGGGTGGGCTGAATTTTCGGGATTATTAGGTTTATCTACCGAGCTATTTTTAGAAAGGCTAAGTGTGATGCCAAAATTGTGTTTGTGAATTTTACGAAACGACGAGCAGAGAAAAGAGTGTGATGCTAATGAAGTGACAATATTAAAAGAAAATTTGAAAAAACAAAACTGAACATCAACTGAAAATTAGTGAAAAAAAAAAAATAGAACATCAACTGAAAATTCAAGGCTTAACAATTTTGAGTGTAAAGAGAAATTTCAAGTCCCGAAGAAGAAAATTTTGAGTGTTAAGAGAAGATCAAAACGATCAAAAATAAACTCTGTTGGAATTATATAACATGACATTCAAATAAATAACCACAAAACATCAAAGTATTCAAGCGGAAGCGTATAGGATTTATTAACAAATAATTAATTAACATAAAAGAATATGCGTACTTTTCTTGATTGTAGCCGAACAAAAATCAAATCCACAAAAATAGCAATTAGATGAACCCTAATTAGGGTTTATAGGATTATGTGAATTACCCCTTACCGTTTTGTAATTCAATCCAAGAATAATAACAATAATGTGTTATTACCATGTTCTTGTACACACGTACTAAAACAAATTAAAGTAATGCTAGTTTTATTAAACCAAATAACTTGTTTTGGAAAAAGGTTGAGGATCGACACCCTAAAGGAGGTGGCCGATCGGTTTGAGCACAAAACACACACAAACGTTTTAGGGTTTTAGCTTCTGAGTACAAGAGATGCCAAATACAAGACCCCTAGCCTTGTATATATATTAAACTAAATTTGGTAGACAAGTTAGAGTTTAATATGGGTTGGGTTTGGGTTCCCTATGGCCGATCGGTTCTAAGCCTCACCAAGGGGATCCGGAACCTTCCCAAACTTTGCATTAATTACTTAACGTCCGTTAGTTATTTCGTTTAATAAATAAATAAATACAACGTTTATATTTAATTATTTAACTTTAATTCTCATACGTAAAGTGTGCAGTCCCGTGGTCTCGAGTTCTATCCTAACTCGCGTCTACTAATTTATATCTATAAAACCAACTGCTCCCACTTGGATATATCTTAATAGAGTGATCACATCGGTTAGCGTCTAGCAACACTTCGATGCCTCTAGTACAACTCGAGTAAGGTCTCCTGGAAAAACCTTTTAATGATTTCTCATTATTATTATCCTTTTGTTTCTAATACCATGTTAAATAAAGATATGGAATTAAGTCATTCTTTATTCAACTATTTTGTTTCTCGTTATTAGTGATTGAACAAGATTACCAAATCTTCTAAACATATTTACGGAAGATTTTGGGTGTGGCAACACAAACATCTTGTCAACCCTACGAGGGGCCCAGCAGTATTAAACTCCAAATAAATTTGAAGGAACAAATTCTATCTTGACTACGAGAATAACCCACAAACTTTGTAACATTTCTGAAAACAACCCTTATGACTACCAATTACGTATAGCGCTAAGTTGCTCCACAAAAGTGCACTACATTTATGACACTTATCTGGTATCTCACGTCTGAGGATAACTATTCATAATTTACTTATAACAATATCTACAAAATAAATTATGTAGTTGGGATAAGTCCTATATTCAATTCATTGAATATCATCTGAAACTGGTATGCATTCTCATCAATATACTTTCAAGTATACTCTACCATATCTCTCAGATTTGTCTTAATTTAATGATACTCCCATATCATTAATTGACAACGGACGATTTAGAATAAATAAATTTATTCACGGATTAAACATGCAAATATAGGATACAATATATTATAAAATCAAACATATCAAGTACTTGATTTATTATAACAATTGTTTAACATCCCTTATCCAAATACTAAATAGATCAATGCATGAAAATTCCAGTTGATGAATTATGCCTCAAGTAATGACAACCATACTTGTTGACAAGGCATAAATCAACCAACTTGATCTATCGTAATTTTGAGAATACTTATTTCAAGAATTCAATTAGTGAAGTCCTTGTATGTGTGCATTCACCAATCCACATAATAATTCATAAAGTGTGTGACATCCTCTATCACCAATTTATGACAATTTAAACTTTCAAACATTTTAAAGTTTAAAGTATTCTTATTCTTTTAATGTATAATGCAACTATGCTCTTAGTAGCACAACTAGTTCACATGGTCCTTAACAAGGATGAAATCCTACCATGACTAGTATTGAGTGTCATCTCAATTAAACCAGCATCATTGTATACAAATAACAATGTGCTCATTAAAACTCCGTAAACTTTAATATTTTATTGTGTAATGTTTGATGTCTTTCAAACTTTCAAGTTTGAAGCTGATGACAATTTGCACAACAATTGACATATTGTTCATCCATAGAATCTAGGAGCAATTCCAGGTTGAGGATGTAATTCTTTTAGAATATTCATTACACAAGTTATCTAATAACTTTTAGTTAGATATCAATGTTGTCAAATCACTTCTTATTCAAGAATGATACAACAATTTTAATATACACAACATGATGTACATGATGAATCTACATGCCAAACTTAGAATTCATTCATGTTCTATCTTGTCAAAAGATATTTATCCATTTCCCAAATGATATATCATGTTTTATTAGAATCATTTATTTTTTTGCACATGTTTATTAATAATAAACATATATTCCAAGGTTGTATGTTTTAATTCTTAAATCTTACAAATGAAGTTTCATTTCAGTCTAAGACTTAACATTTAGCTTACAAGGAATGTTACTTCCTATATGTTATACAACATATAAGATTTAAAATCTTAACATAATACTCCCACTAGCTTTCAGGAATACTTAAAATTTATCTTATTTCAATTATAAATCAAAACTAGAATTTAATAATTAAATATAAGAATAATTTTATAGATGCATGCATTTATTCATTCATGAATTATTGCACTTCGTACACTTCCAAAGATTATATGAATTCAAAAAACCTTTCGATTACTTACCGTCCTCGCTCAAGTAATTTCTCAGGAAAGAGTTTTGATATTCCGTTGTCATATTTCATATTAATGAAAACAAGTATGACAATTATCATCTTTATATATTTAATGTGTCTAGAAAGAAATATCCAATCATAATTAATTGCTTAAGTGTGATCAATAATCTTGTCATGCATTAAATATGTGTACAATATTGTCCATATGATTTCTACATAGAAATTCAAACCACTAGGGTTTTTCATCTCTTTGAAGAAACTCATTTCCATTCTCTAGTCTAACTATTAAGATAAACCAAATTTCCAAAATTGATTATCTTTATGGACAGCATCTTTAACATTCATAGTATGAGTAATTTACCCAATTCAATATTTGGTAATCCATCATAATGATTATGAGGTTTACTATAATCCTGTAACTCATGTTCTTCTTAGTATATAAGTCAAATACCTGAGATATCCTTGCAGATCTATGAATGAAAATTCCATCATCATGAGGTCTATCATTTACATGTCTAACCTCATCATGATATTTACTAGTGTGTTTTAGAAGATTATGTATCTTGTAATTTTATCTTTCAAGATAAAAAAACTCCCACTTGCCTTTTGTAATATATAGACTATCTATATATACTTAGCAACTAGAGCAAACCAACATTGTTCTCTTTTTGGGACATTACAAATACACATTGATAATTCCTGACTTTAGTTTGTTAATAACCTATTCATAAGTAGTTTAACAAATTCAGAATCTTCAATTTTAAAACTTAATGTGATTCATCACATTCCATAATAAAATGGTGTTTTATCAATCTTCTAGGTTTGAGTCATATTGAGTATATTCAATCCATACTCAATTTTCTAACCTTGTTACTTTTTAAGAAAGAAGTTATGGTTATCTTGAATCAAACAAATCAAATAGAGTTTGATTCTCCTAACTGAACATACCATCAACTTGTGGTATTAATTAGAATTAATATTGTAAGACAATCTAACAATATATAAGATAAGCATATTCCTTTTGGCTTACCTATTTACCAACTAAGTCAACTTAATGGTATAATAGACTTTTCAAGCCAATTGCATGATTTATAACACAAGTACTCTTTAACCAAGTCACTTCATATCCATGTCTCATCAAGAAAACATAAATTTGTTATAATCCCATTTAACGTTATAAATCATTGATCAACTCAATAACTTCTTGTATATGTCTTAATTAAAAAACATAACAAGTTAACGTCTTACTTTATTATAAGTCTTAAAAGACTTTATGTTTATGTCTTTACCATGAATCATAAACATGTTTAACTAAAGTAATTATGAACAAAACTCTTGGTTTCAATTATAATTTCAAGTTAATTTATTTACTTCACAATAATATAGGACTACATTATTTATTCATTTATTTATGTCATACCAAAAATTCATAAATATACAAATTAAAGTAGTATTAGATTACTTCATTTATTTATGTCATTCTAATAATACATAAATATTTAATTTGAAGTAGTCTTATATCTATCATCTTGACACGTATTCTAAATACTTGTCTAATTTAGAAACTGCAAATATGTCCATGCAAGGTCTGACTTCACATAGAGATTTACTTTGTTGTTGCAATCTCGCCAAGTTCTCACATGACGTAAATTGCAACACCAAGTGTTTCTTAAATTAGATATGTACAAGTTATATTAGAATGTTATTCTCTTACCTTGCAGTCAAGAGAATCCTTTAAATCATATACTTATATGTTGTACCTTGCACACAATATAGATTTCTCCCACTTGTGCATGGAACAACATCATGTAGCAGATAAACAACACGACATATGTTTGTTTATGTGACTAATATGATTGTTTCATTGATATTAACATAACTAGTAGATGTAGAACCACTTCATTGTCTAATACGGAAACGTACATGACTATCCTTGAGAACATAAGTGTCTACAAGTGGAAAATAATTATCTTAAGACATTCTAGAGATAATCTGGGTTACTACCAATATGACAAAGCTTGTAACTCCCACTGAATTAGAGATCATTACATTAATTCCCTATTCAGTAATAAGAACACAACACTCCCACTGGATTTGACAACATTGAAAGTGTTTCATTAACCAGTGAAAGAAAATAGTGTTCTATTTACTTCCCTACACTTTTGAGAAAGTCCATACATAACAATTACTTATGTACTAAAAGAGTGTATTCTACTATGTAGATGATGAATTATTCATCAACGCTATTAACTTGAAATAATTGGGCATGCAATTTCTTTCTTAATAGTTCTACTATTCCAACAATTGTAAGTAGTACTTTTAAAACAAAACAACTAGATAAAATATACTAGTTTGTCTTTTACCAATTTTGCAGTAAATTAGTCTAGCTTCTAATTTAATAACTCAGAAAATATGCAATTTTCTTAACTATTAAAAATGTTTACGAGTTATGAATTTAGAATTTAGACAATTCTATATGTCCTATCATACCTTTCTTCATTCATGAAAAGGAATATGATTGAATCTCACTCTTTCTTATGAAAAGAGGACTAGGTTTATCCTTTTAGCAAAGTTGACTCTACCAAAAACCCTTACAGGTGTAGATCAATTTACCAATACAAGAATAACCTACGTTTACGATTTAATGTTGCATTAATACATTTAAAGAATTAGCAAAATTCAATTTTTAGTATTTTCGATAATTAAACTTTTCAAGAAAATAAAATACCCAAGGTAATATTCATATAACCATAGAATTTTCTCGAAAACTAGGATCCAAATTATCATAGGTTCATTACATCAGTTGATCTGCTAGCAACGAATGCATATAATAAGGTAATATGTCGAACATTAATTGGTAAACAATTTCCAACTCCTAGATCATTATGGGATTTATATTTTCCAACGCTATTGCAAATATAAACATGTTTCATCCCATCTTATGCCATTGAGTCCAAGTCTCACTTCCTACTCAACTTAAGTGTCTAACTTAAAGAATTGCAAATATGTCCATGTAAGGTCTCACTTTACATAGAGATTTACCTCTCCATCACAATCTAGCCAAGTACTCTCATGACATAAATTGCAACTTCAAGTGTTCCTGATAACGCTACACACGTCGTTCGGGGTCAAGGAAACTTCCTTTTCTTCGAGCAAGTTTTATAACACCCTAGGCAGTGAACCTAATCGTTGTAGTGTAGTAATTAGTGTAAGCCACGGGTATTGATATCGTTCTCTAGGGGAATAGGAATGCTAGTAAGGAGTTACTACGCTAAGGTTAAGGTTGAGGAAGATTATTTTTTATCTTTTTATGTCTTATGAAAATGGAAAGGTACGAATCTCGGGTATTGGATTTGGGAGGGGGGTTGGTATTTCTACCGATTACTCTACTATTATCTATTTATCTAAACTAAAGTTGTGGGAGTCTATGTCTAATTAATGTGTGTTCGTATGATAGTTTAAAGATGTGTTTACTTAGATTGTATTACTCCTTAATTATCTCCTATTGATGGTTGAGTTGTCACGTCCTTATTCCTAGTTGCGTTGTGTGTCTAAAGTTGTAGGGTATGCGTTTCTCCCTAACTCTTTGAACTTACCAAAGGGTCTCGTCTACAAACCCACTAGGGATGATAAACTCCTACTCTAAGGCGCTCTTTGGATGGTTTAGCCTACAACTACTCAGGTAATTATATTCTAAGGTTCACAAAGATGAATCAAGCATTAAGTACACAACGAATGACCTATCGCATTACTAGATCATTAATCAACTAAGATAAGAAACAACCAATCAATATTCAATAATTAAGTTTCATACTTTCTAAGCAAACACACAAATAAATTAGCCGGACATGGAGAACATGCAAGCATACACACAAATAATCAAAGACATAATTATATTAATAAAGTAAAGACTTATCTTGATGTAAGATAGGGTTTAAAACCCTAAAATACTGTACAAGACACCTTAGGTTCGGTTTTAGGTTTTTACTCCAAAGACTCTCCACACAAAGACTGAAAAATTCGGATTCTATATATAAGATTACATATGCGACGGCGTCACCTTATGTTTAGTGACGCCGTCGTGTCGCCGCCATTAGGGTTTCGTCTTGGCCACATTAACCTTGCGACGGCGTCACCTTATGTCCGTGACGCCGTCCTCTTCAGCTTCTGACGTCGTCTGGATTGCATCTAGGCCGTCTGAGTAGCGACGGCCTACTCTTTCACAACTAGACGTCGTCACTTGAAAATACGAGTTTTGGGTTCTGGACCGTCACAACAATTTTGGGACGGCGTCGCCATTAGCACCTGACGCCGTCGCCTTCTAAGTTCAGCAACTGTGAGTGTCTCGATTTTGACTTTGGCCATTTTCTTCATATATTCGCGCCTTTTCGTCCAAATAAGTGTCATTCCAGCATTTTGCCTTCAAGAGACCTAAAAAGTGAAAAGGAACGATATTAAGCAATAACGGATAGAAAAGTGATCAAATAAGGACTAAAACGACCCCTCAAAATGGTACCTTTTAAAACCTTATCAGTTCCTTTTAATTAGATGGCATATAACTTAATTTATAAAGGGTACTAGTTTTGATTTTATGTCGTCAAATCAAATATGTACAAAGATGTCATGCATTCATCTTGTAGCATAAATTTAATAAACAACTTTTTATTACCAATTCATAAAGATCAAACTATCAAAGTTTTGATTGAGGTATTGGGTTCACCAATCAAGGAATTTAGTGTTAATTATCGTCCATTATACCGTACTTTTGCGTAAGTGTAAACACTTAGTATTTCGGGTAATTACCACCGAAGTGGCGCATGGAATTAAAACTAATTCGCCCTTAAGATGAGTTTGCACATTTTATGGCTTGCTAAGTAGCTCCATTCAAACTTACAGGGGGCAGAGGACCAGGTAAGCGCAAAGCATAACCTAAGACATCCTTTCAGTGTAACTGTGCGCACTTCTTAATTAACCCCTTTATAGTTCATTCTGATGGGTGAGCCGTTCAAACCATTTGTACCAAAGTCACCAATCAATTAAACTATTGAAAATTTAACTCTTCTAAAACAAATCAAATTTCGCCATTGTTTAGTCCGTATTATTTTTCTATTCAAAATTACCCTTTGCTTAAAACTGTCGCACATAATAAACAAACAAGTAATACCAATAAAAAAACTACTAAAAAAAATGCGCACATAATAAACAATTTATACGTGTAAACAAGTAGCCACATGCAACTTATTTGATAAAACCCTATTAACAATCAATATCTAGGTTAAATTAATGTATATATTAATTAGGGCTTTCACTCTCTCAATTGAGAGTGAGCCACATACATCGAAGAATCGATTGCGTAAACCCATAATTAATAATATACCAAATTGCACATAATTGATTCATTAATATATAAAATTGGAGTCTTCCCCAATTCAAGATTTATCGTAAATAAATATTCTTAACAATTAAACAATATCAAAGTAACTTATCCATGACTAACATGCATGTTTAATCATGGATATATCATAACAATTATACAAATAGTCACAAGATCGCATATTAAAAAATTCCATGACACATAACAAATTATTCATGAATTAATCACGTAACTACTATATTAATTCTAGGTTTTAATAAGGTTAGCAAACAATTTTCAAAATTAACTAAAAAAATCGACCAAACAAAAATTAAACATAAACCCTAGATTAACATATCAAACAACATACAATTATTTGTTTTATTACGCGTTTATGTAATTAATTACTCATTAAAAACCAATGACTCGTGATGCCACTGTTGGAATTATATAATATGACATTCAAATAAATAACCACAAAATATCAAAGTATTCAAGCGGAAGCGTATAGGATTTATTAACAAATAATTAATTAACATAAAAGAATATGCGCACCTTTCTTGATTCTAGCCAAACAAGAATCAAATCCACAAAACTAGCAATTATATGAACCCTAATTAGGGTTTATAGGATTATGTGAATTACCCCTTACCGTTTTGTAATTCAATCCAAGAATAATAACAATAATGTGTTATTACCACGTTCTTGTACACACGTACTTAAACAAATTAAAGTAATGCTAGTTTTATTAAACCAAATAACTTGTTTTGGAAAAAGGTTGAGGATCGACACCCTAAAGGAGGTGGCCGATCGGTTTGAGCACAAAAACACACAAACGTTTTAGGGTTTTAGCTTATGAGTACAAGAGATGCCAAATACAAGACCCCTAGCCTTGTATATATACTAAACTAAACTTGGTGGACAAGTTAGAGTTTAATATGGGTTGGGTTTGGGTTCCCTATGGCCGATCGGTTCTAAGCCTCACCAAGGGGATCCGGAACCTTCCCAAACTTTGCATTCTAGTCCTTTTCCAAATACATTTAACGCCCGTTAATCCATTACATTAATTACTTAACGTCCGTTAGTTATTTCGTTTAATAAATAAATAAATACAACGTTTATATTTAATTATTTAACTTTAATTCTCATACGTAAAATGTGCAATCCCGTGGTCTCGAGTTCGATCCTAACTCACGTCTACTAATTTATATCCATAAAACTAACAAACTCTACAAAACATATCAAACTTTTCAAAATATTGTATCCAATCCTATAGCATTAATTATCCAATAGGTGATACATATCAAACTTTTCAAACTTTTCAGTCAAGGGAGTCTGAGATGAATGTTCGAGGAAATCCCAAACTCATTCGTCATCCATGCAACATCTCGTTACTCCATGAGGGACGTAATACTGTGTATGTTGAATTTGGGCATAACAGGTTCTACATTGATTGGGTGATCAATCTCCGGCCATTTAAGGAAGCCGAAAGGATAGGTCATTCAAAAATAATAAACAAAGGGAAGTACTAGAACGAAACGCATGTGATCGAAAAGATGGCTAGACAATTAAGTGTTAGTTGTTGGCTTGGTGAGATTTATTTCTTTTCATTAGTCCAAAATATGACAATGCCTGATGAAACTTGTTTTAGCTTTTACTCCGTAGTTGAATTTTTGGTGTACGTGTATGATAGGGTCTTTCACAATCTAGATTCCTCCCTGAGGATTTAACTGCGATGACTACCAAAAAAAAAAAAAAAAAAAAAAAAAAAAAAAAAAAAAACTCTTGCCAATTACAGGTAACCAAGACAAGAGAAAAATCCCCACCCACGGAGGCCAAGCCACTGGTTTTCACTCCGCGGTGTTTTTGATATAGTCCCATACAAGCCCCGGGGAAAGTTACAACAAGAAAAGACATATCAACAAAAGATCCGGATAATCTTGATTTGCTCGATACTCTCAGCAACGAGAAGCAATTCACAACAGCAACCATCACGTAATTGCAAACAATCTTCATACGATAGGCTCCCCGCAAGAAGATTATATAAACAAAATCGGATTTTTAAACCAATCATCCCGGCACATACTCGCTTTCTTATACCTATTCTGATACCATATATATGAAAAATGAATAATAGAGTCCACCATACCAACATCCCTCTTCTTCCCAGGTCGAAATATAGATTGTAAAAGTGGAAGTTTACAAAACCGTAACGGCTTAAAAACGCTAAATCGCTATTATTAACTTCATCTTATTTTTGGAGTATTAGTTTTACCGCTTACATAACAGGATGAGATACGGGACTTCACCCATATCCTTTGTAATTAAATGTTTTTTGGAGTAATATATTTACCGGGGAAACCCTTTACCCAAAAAAACTTCATCTTATTTTGCATCTGAGGATATAAAGAAAAGTAGTTCGGAAGACATATGTTTTAGATAAAATTGTACGTGTATAAGGTATAAGAAAAAATGTGTTTGAAAATGTGTATAAAAATGGAGAAATAATAGTGTATTTATAAGGTACGCATTTAAATTTTTAAAGACTTTTTCTTATAAAGTAACAAACGCCCAAATTTGGGGTTTTTGGTTTGCCTTTCAACTCGGTCGCTTATTCGATCGACTTATCTTATTTTCTTGCTTGGGCGCGTCCCTAAGACAGAACGGAACACATTGCACATGGGGGTCGGTCATTCTTTCGACCGCACCATTACACATGGTCTAATAGCATCCAACACCACACAAGCTCCTTTGTGTGCATCTACGAACCTCCCCAGTATCCACGACAACATATGAGACCTGACTCCTTGGCTAGACAAATCGTCTTTCTACCCTTCAAATGGCAAAGGCGATTTTTTCGGGTAAAGTATAATTATTTCGGGTAAGCCAGGTAATTGGTTCTTTCTAAAGTGATACTCAAGGTTGAATTATAATATTCTCGTCACAACAGTATTTAATTGGGAAGACCTCACAATCTCGTCACACTAGACTTGACATTGTCGTAGACGGCGTAGGCATTGTGGAGGGTCAAGGAGGACAACATTAAGCCAACCATTGTCAATCCATAGATTGTACTCCATGGGCGATTGATGTTGCATTCTTGGTTCTCACGTTCGCAAAGTCCTATACACCAACATTTGACACTAAGTAATATTGGTTATATACAATAAAACATCTTGCCTTATTTCATTCTATCAATAAAACATCTTGCACCATCAACGGTGAGTTTCTTCAAAATAGGAACAAATTACATCTATTATCTCAGTCTATACCCAACATAAATTTCTTGACATCAAATATCTAAAGTCGTTTAGTACTGTTATTGCATGTGTAGTAGGTACACAACTATTTACTCCTCTATTTGCAACTCTTGTGTCTTGGCTGGTTTCACTTTAACTTTCTTTAGAATCTCTGAAAAGCTTATACTTTTACCAGGTGTGAACTCGATATCTCTTTTCAGCTTCTTTCTAACCATACAGATGTGTTTTCACTTTTCACCCAAACACATTACACTGCATCACATGTGATATATGATGATACGTCAATTTCAGTTTATATGGCAAAAGTAAAATACATGTAGTTTATATATTTTTAGTGAGTGTATCAGAATGAAATAAAATTGGGTAGAGGAATTTTCAAATGCTTACTCTTATTTTGGTGCTTATCAAGGGACAAATCTCCACCATCCATCTAGTTTGATCTAATGGTGGGGATAAACTTAAGATTTAATATGGAAACCTAAGTCCATATTTTTTTTCTCTCCTTTTTCTTTGTCTTTTTTATCTTTCTTATTTATTAACAATTTTTTTTAATTCACGTTTTTATTTTAAATTATGTTCTTTTTCAGTTCACGTTTTTTTTAAATTTATTTTATTTTATTTTAAATTCACGTTTTTTTTATTCAAGTTTTTTTCCGCTTTCATACGTTTTCATCTGTCTTCATACGTTTTCGTTCGTTTTCATATGTTTTCGTCCATGTTCATATGTTTTCGTCTTTTTTTTACGTTTTTGTATGATTTAAGACTATTTCGTCTGTTTTCATCCGTTTTCGTACGTTTACATCCGTTTTCTGACGTTTTCGTCCGTTTTCTGACGTTTTCGTACATTTACATACGTTTTTGTATGTTTTCATACGTTTATATACTTTTTCGTCTGCTTTTAGACGTTTTTGTCCGTTTTCATAAGTTTTCGTCTGATTTTACGTTTTCGTCCATTTTTAGACATTTTCTTCTGCTTTCAGACGTTTTCGTCCATTTTTATACGTTTTTGTTTGTTTTCTTACGTTTTCGTCTGTTTTCGCTCGTTTACGTCCGTTTTCGTCTGTTTTCTTATGTTTTTATTTGTTTTCATACGTTTTTATCCATTTTCTTACGTTTTCGTTCGTTTTCATACGTTTTCGTCGGTTTTCTTTCGTTTT
The DNA here is from genome assembly GCA_019973895.1 of Chrysanthemum seticuspe. Classification (NCBI taxonomy): domain Eukaryota; kingdom Viridiplantae; phylum Streptophyta; class Magnoliopsida; order Asterales; family Asteraceae; genus Chrysanthemum; species Chrysanthemum seticuspe. The sequence goes on along the minus strand of BPTQ01000004.1, from coordinate 25,418,493 downwards.
CGTCCATTTTTCATAAGTTTTCGGACGTGTTTTTACGCTTTCATACGTTTTCGTCTGTTTTCTTACATTTTCGTCCGTTTTCTTCCTTTTTCGGCCATTTTCATACGTTTTTGTCTGTTTTTTTAGGTTTTCATGTGTTTTCGTCCGTTTTTAGACGTTTTCGTCTTTATTTTTACGTTTTCATGTATTTTCGTCCGTTTTCAAACGTTTTCATACGTTGTCATCCCTTTTTTACGTTTTCATCCGTTTTTCGACGTTTTCGTCTGTTTTCAGACATTTTCATCCGTTTTTATACGTTTTAGTCCGTTTTCATTAGTTTTCATCCGTTTTTATACGTTTTGGTCCATTTTCATACGTTTTTGTCCATTTTTATACGTTTTTATACGTTTTTCATTCGATTTTATACGTTTTTGTCCGTTTTCAGACGTTTTCATTTTGATATTTGTAAGTGACACTTATTTATCTCTTGTGATATAACACTGTAAGGAAGATGAAAAGTATTACATTCTTCATCATGTATGTGTTATCAGTTGTGATACTCAACTAAGAATGTGATGGTTGTGTTTTTGAAAATAGTTAGGGAGATATTTGTGTTTTATGATATTATGAAATATCAGAAAAGTTGTTCAACTGAAAACAAGAGATGTTATGACACTTTTGTTAGACTTGTGGTGGATTTTTCTATTTAATGGATACATTGTCCATGTTTCGATAGGTTTTATAGCGCGATTTAAAATATCTATGGTTGAATCAGCAAACTAAATAAGCTATGGTTGAAGATAGCACACATCTTTATAAACAAACTGAGGAAGCTCAAACACTTGTGATATCACAGGTGATATCACCTAACTTGTGATACCACACGTGATATCATGTGTGATAACACCGTTAATATCACCTGTGATATCATGTGTGATATTATAGCATGTGTGATATCATAGTTTATATCTCTTGTGATATCACCAGTGATATCACCTGTCATATCCTGTGATATCATGTGGTATCACAAGTAAGGTGATATCTTTAAACAGTGAGTGTTGTTTAGTGATCTTTACTTACTGATACGGTGTCAGTGTGTAAAATATATGAGCCACAAACAACACCAGTGACACTGAGATTTGACAAATGTCTCAGTGATCCTGAAGACGCTATCTCTACATACAGACTAAAAAATATTGGTGGGAACTTCCAAGAGAAGAAGTAAAACAAGTACAAGACATTACCAAAGAAGTGAGAATATTAGTTATGACAATTCCAAAAGGATGGTTGGTATTTTTCCAAAAGAGGAAGATGAAGAAGGACCACCTGATCATGACATTTAACCAACTTCACATGTCTTTGTATTTATGTACCTATATATATGTTTGTATTGTAATAAATATAGGTATGCATTCCTAAACAAACACATAATACTTAGTATTAGTTGATAGGATCATCCTCTCATTGAAACACAAACATAGCTTGGATCAATGAGAGTTTTTTTGTCATTCAATGGGGATAATATACCGAGATTATCCCCGTAAAAAGTTGAGGATGTTATCATGTAGTCTAGTTGGTATTGAGGAATCTTGTAACTATTGTTCTTCATTGTAATGAATTTGTTCTTCATTATATCAAGATTTGCTCAATTCTTTGGACCAACACATTTGGTATGAATTTAATATTTCACATTATTAGTTGAGTATCACAACTGACAACACATATATGATGAATAGTGTAATACTCTTCGTCTTTCTTACATTGTTATATCACAAGAGATAAATAAATATCACTTAAAAATATCAAAATGAATAAAAAGGAAGTAAACTATGAAAATAGAGACTTGACATATTCTCAAAATCAAACATGTGTTGCATTAAATTAGCATTTTTTTGAACAAAATAAGAATTCACTTAAAGAGACTTTAACCCTTTTATTTCTACTAAGAGTATAATATCACAAGTGATAGATAACATTGGTTGCATTAAAAAAATATGCGCTTGTCAATTGCGATGAAAGGCACAAAAAATATCTTGTAACTAAAAATTATAAAAATATTAGAAAATACATAGGTGATTAATATATAAAAATATACAGAGCAATGAAATATCTCAGGTGATATTAAAGGTTAAAAAATATACTTGTTTATTTATTAAATATCACAAGTGATATTAGACATTAACTTTTTCATAATAAAATATCACAATTGATATTAGACATGAAATATAACAAAGTTTAATAATAAGCATGAAAACATATGAAAATAGATGAAAACCTATAAAAACTGCAAAAAATGGACGAAAACGTATGAAAACGGGCAAAAACGTTTAAAAACGTATGAAAACGGAAAAAAGCGTCTGAAAACGGACGAAAACGTATAAAAACGGATGAAAATGGACGAAAATGTATGAAAACGAACGAAAAAGTCTGAAAACAGACGAAAGCGTCTAAAAATGGACGAAAACGTAAAAAAATGAACGAAAGCGTATATAAACCTATGAAAACCGATGAAAACGTAAGAAAACAGACGAAAACGTAAGAAAATGAACGAAAAAATTGGAAAACAGACGAAAATGTAAGAAAAAGGCGAAAGCGTAAGAAAACGGTCGAAAACGGATAAAAAAGTAAGAAAACGGACGAAAACGTATGAAAACAGACGAAAACGTAAGAAACGGACGAAAACGTAAGAAAATGGACAAAAACGTAAGAAAACAGACGAAAACGTAAGAAATGAACGAAAACGTAAGAAAACAGATAAAAACGTATGAAAACGGACGAAAATGTAAGAAAACAGACGAAAACGCATGAAAACGGACGAAAACGTAAGAAAACGGATGAAAACGGACGAAAATGTATGAAAATGTAAGAAAACGGATGAAAACGTATGAAAACGGACAAAACGTAAGCAAACGGACGAAAAAATAAGAAAACGTAACAAGACTAACGAAAACGTAACAAAACGGACGAAAACATAAGAAAACAGACGAATACGTTAGAAAACGGACGAAAACGTATGAAAAAGGACGAAAACGTAAGAAAAGAGACGAAAAGGTAAGAAAACGGACAAAAACGTATGAAAACGGACGAAAACGTAAGAAAACGTATGAAAATAGACGAAAACGTATAAAAAGCGGAAAAAATGGACAAAAACGTATGAAAACTGACGAAAACGAAAAAAACAATAAATAAAAAATATAAAAAAGAAAAAAGCGTGAAATTAAAAAAACTGATTTAGAAAAATACAAATAATGAGAAAATAAATAAGAAAGATAAAAAGAAAAGAAAAAGGCAAGAAAAAAAAACATGGACTTAGGGCATCCACTATAAGAGGTTTATAAAAAGGTCTAAAAGCTATGAAAAGGTTTATCTTTTGTTTTAACCATAGTGAGCTTGTGGTTTATATCTATGTGGCATGAAGAGGTCCAAGATCCTAGACCTTTTCATAATTTAATGCTATGTGTTATGGTTGAACATTCGATATGATTATAAAAGGTTTATACATAGTGGTAATAGGTTTATAGTTTATAAATTAATGATTTGCCATGTTATAAACCTATTTAAAAGGTCCACCGTTGTGGATGCTCTTAGGTTTAGACATATTAAATCTTAGGTTAATCATCATCATTAGATCAAATTAGATGGAAGGTGGAGATTTATCCCTTAGTATGCAAGGATTTTTTAGTATGCAAAATAAAGTGCCTCAAATTGGGTATTGTGGAGTTTTGGTTAGGACAACATGAAAATAAAATTATTTTCATTGATATGTTGGTTTTTCATATGTGGTTTGGTATATATTTATGCTTGAACAATCAGTTTAGCTATTGTCTTTTTATTTATATATATAATGGTTTTGAAAACTTAAACAATAGTACGAATACGCTCAAATATTTTGGTCATCAAGAAAAGTTTCCAAGTTAAGTTACCTTAGAGGGGTGGGTGTGGTGACAACCCTCACCCTCTTCATCACTGCCACCTCAGCGCCATATCAGCATAACAAATCTCCACAACTAACCACAACAAACCCCCTCCCTCATAACAAACCTCAACCTCTTCATTTGGGGCCTACCACTTACAACTTTATTTATTTTTTTCTCATATCCAAATAAAATAAAGTTCATTCTTAGACTAAAATTCATTTATAAAAATAAAATTACAATACCAAAAACACCATTTTAAAACACCATTTTACTAAATTTAACAAAATCAGTTTACGTTAATAGACAAACATATTAGTAGTAGACCATGAACTAATGAAAGTCAACTAGGCAAACCCGATGGGATTTTTCTTTTAGGGCAGTATATGTATTCTTTTTGCTATTCGCCGCTACTATATTTCCTCTTCTTCAACAATGGAGTCCCTGTATTAGAGATAAATAAAATAGTGCAATTTGGTATTTTTGCTGCAAAAAAGGTAATATCTCATTTTGATAAAACATTTACTTCTTTCTTGTCCCCATTCCAACTCATAGTTTTTCAGAAAACTCCTTCGTCGTGCAGATGACGAGCTCAACAATGGCGAAGGGTGGCGAGTTTGGATGGTGTCGTGGCGAAGGATGGCGAGCATGCTGATGAGTGTCTAAATACTCATCATTTTTATACTGTTAGAATGCCAAAAACATCTGAAAACACTCAGAAACACATCAAAATGATAAAAATATCACAAACAAGTGTTTTATATGTTTTAAATGCAAAAACATCAAAATCTGATGAAAAACGTATCAAGTTTGCATAATTGGCAGTTTTAGTCCCCCAAGTTACAAAAAGTTGTCAAAATCAGTCCCTGGTAATTCAAAAACTTGTAAAATATCATTTAAGGTCCATGAGATTCAAAAGTTGTCAAAATAAACCCTTTAAACTTTAAAAATCACAAAATGACAACTTTAGTCCTTTAACTTTGGAAAAATGTCAAAAATAGTCCTTGGTTAAATTAAAAAGTGAAAATTATCAACTTTTAGCCTTGTTCTATTTATAAATGACAAAAATGGTCCTTATGATAAACTTTTTGAGAAATTACAATATTGGTCCCTCAAGTTTCAAACTTGACAGTTTTAGTCCCTGGATCTACAAAAATGGAAATTATCAATATAGGTCCTTGTACTATTCTTACTTGGCAGGTTTTACCCTTGTGAGAGCTTTGTAAACTTATCAAAGTCAGTCCTTCAAGATTGCTCAAATTACACTAATGGTCCTTGTTGTTAAACCAAACCAAACG